>CAXKWD010000002.1:8723200-9294453 GCA_964059195.1 Ectobius pallidus
CCTTGAAATCCTTGAATTATTCTTGAATTTCTTCGGCTTGCCTCACTGGACACCCTGTTTTTCACTAAACTCTAGAATCCTAAGATTGCGGTGTCAACCGGTCCGCACCGATTCGTACTGAATGTACAGTGCCGCCAACATGACAAATATGAATATGTGCAGACTAAACACAGCAGATGGCAAAGTAACCTTCTGGTTTGAAACGAAACGCCGGTGTGTTACTTTGTATGAAGTAATAATAATAATAATAATAATAATAATAATAATAATATTCAATTGTGCAATAGAAAAAGTTGTGAGGGAAAGGGTCAGGATATTGAAGAGAAAGGAATCTATAATTCAGTTGCAATGGAACCATCAAAGAAACAAATTGTAACAAATCACTTAGCCTTTGCTGATGATCTAGTGATAACTTGCTAAAAATCCGGAAGAAGGAAAGATCAAACAAGAAGAACTTGAAAAAAGTGCTGTAACAATTGGGTTACAAGTATCTTATGAAAAAACAGAATGGTTCACCAATATAAAAAATGCACCTGAAGAAGTTACAATATCCTAAAATAAAATAATGAAAAGGGTTAATAAGTTCGCCAAGTTATATACACATTTACATAAAGTATTAATGGATTTCATTACACTAGAGCTAATTTAAGTAAAGTGTCTCAATTTGTAAAATAGGCCTACCAACACATCATAATAATGCTATTAATACATGATTACACATCTGTAATTTTTAAAGTTCACGTATTGTAATATTGTGAATAAAATTCCAAGTGACTGTGGCGTAGGGGATGCGTTCGCTCCTCTCACGCAGAGAACTCGGATTCGATTCCTGGTCGGGACAAGTTACCTAGGTGGGGTTTTTTCTGAGGTTTTTCCTCACCTGTGAGACAAATGTCGTGTAACTTAAGGCCCTTGTGGTCCCCAGATATCATCTGGCCGTCATTATCATCTTCATCCCATCTTCGCCTTGTTTGAAGTGAGTGTGTGTGTGAATGGCGTGTCTCGTCACATTTGTTCGTGTTGTCTTGGAGGTGGCCCCGGCATTGGGCTGATCACTCATCCGTGGAGGCCCTCCATGTCCTTGTCTGGTCATAAAGTATGTATGTGATCCAAAGATAATCCCTCTCCCGATAGGTCGCGGTCCTGTAAGGCCCGGGCGGCTTAGGTCGCTTAAATCCTAAAAAGCGAGAGGTAAAACTACGGTAAAGAAAGAAAGAAAGAAATTCCAAATGATAAATTTCTCTTAGGTGCTTTCAGGATGAATATTTTCTCCCCTTTACCACTTATTTAACCTACTCACTAGGCCTACATATGAAACATTGCCTGTTACTTCTATGACAGTTTGTCATTTCTATAAAAGTGTATATGTATCAATTTGACAAAGTTGTCAGATTTTTACCTGTCAACGCCAAAGTTTTGTGAAACAATTTTTTAAAATTGTCACAACAAATCTACAAAACTGTAATGATACTTTTGTAAAGTTGTCAGCATTTATGAAATATTTATTTATTTATTTATTTAATAGTTTAATACTTATTGACCCCTGTCCTGGATTATTATCAGAGACCTCTACAAGCACTGCACACTTTTCAACTTACTAATTTAAAATTACACAGGTTATCTAAACTGCTTATAACTTAATCTAAAGAATATAACTATATAAAAAAAGAGATAAAAAATAAAAAAAATAAAAATAAATAAATAAAAAAATTAAAATTTGACATTTATGAAATACACAGTTGTCAAAATGTAAACCTGTAAGGCAATTTTATGTCACCTGTCACCTGTAAAATTGTAACTTTTATGAAATAGGGCCCTGTCGTGAAATTCAGGAATACTTACATTAATACGAGCTTTGCTCATCTAGGGGCAAATCTTACATTTTAAATGCTAAAATATAAATAGTATTTTCTGTTGGTTTTTGTTTTTACTTGTACTAATGGTGAAATATCGCGGGTTCGATTCCCGATGAGGTCGTTGGAGTTTTTCAATTGGCCTAATCCTTCTTGTAGCACAATGGCCCTGGGGTCGACTCATCCTCTAACAGAAATGAGTACCAATATCAATCCTGAGGGTAAAGGCGATGCGTATGGCTGACAACCTTACCACCTTCACGTGCCGAATGTCCAAAATCGGGGAGCCTCAAAATCCTGGAACCCTCTGGGACTCAATGGCCTGTATAGGGAACACTAATATATATATATTTGGGCTCTCATGGCCTGGGACTCAATGGCCTGTATAGGGAACACTAATATATATATATATATATATATATATATATATATATATATTTGGGCTCTGTCAGGCTTTGTCCTGACAGACAGAGAATCAACATAGAGCGTAAACTATAACAGGTTGAGAGTTGGAATTTTGACAGTACCTTCGTTTCATAATGTAGGTGCTCACTAAGAAAGGATTTTGAAAAAAAATTAATGTTAAATGCCAGAAATTAAATGTTTTTGAGAATACTCAATCCCTTTTTACACAGAATTATCAAATCCAAATCACAGTTCACTTGACAACAGTATTGTTGGCAGTCTTCACATAAGGCTTTGGCAATAAATGAAACGAGACCTGACAATTGTTATAATAAAATTGTTTATGCATGATTTTGGTAAGGTTCATGAATCTGTGGTTCATTTTAACCGTTTCATTTCGAATTGCTGCATATGATTCGTTTTGTTCGTTTGTTTTTTATATATTTTTAACGTTAAACAGTATAATTAAGAGTAAAATTATTTAATTCCTGCAATTTATGTAAAAACGATGTCAGTGTTAATAAATGTAATGTTTTAATTATTTTTCTGTTAAATAAAATGATTTAAACACAATATCTATCAGTTGAGTAAGAAATCGCGGGCGAAGCCTCGGGCACCTGCTAGTGGTGAAATATGTAAATAATGAAATGTAATAATTAGGGACCGGATTTTTAGGTGTTTAAAAACACTGTTTTAGGTTTTTCATTAGGTGAAATAGGTTTTTTTTTAGGTTTTCCCCCAAAATATTGTTTTCGGGTAGAATAATAATTGGTTTAATTAATTTGAATCCACTGCCGTAATAAACTCGATTTCATTTGTTTCGGCATAATTAACACGTCTTATTAAAATTCACAGTGTGACCACTCAGTGTGAATAACAGGGAAGTAATAAATGCAAACAAGGGCTTTAAAACACAGAAATCTATATCCTTGTCCATACACGGCAACAATGGTTGTTCGTACGACTATTTTAAAATGAATACGCCGGTACTCTTACACTCCCTCTCTAGATACTGTCCATCCTAGACGACAATGGGTTGAACGAAACGCTGGTGGTATTAATTTCAACACGACAAAGTTTTTGTCTCTCCGCAAAATATCGATTTCTCAACTGACAAACAAAAAAAAAAAAGACAAAAAAGTAGCCTAAATTAGATATTTTAGGTTTTATATCCCGTTTAGGTGTATTTAGGTTTTTATACCCCATTTAGGTATTTTTAGGTGCCATAGAATTAATGTGGGTGAATCCTATGGACAAGATTCGAAAAAGTGTATGAGCGCTTTTTGTTTTGGAATTAAGGAAAAAATAGGTAAAAACCTAAGAATCCGGTCCCTAGTAATAATGCATGTAACAATAAACAAACAAACAAACAAACTTACAATTGTTGTGGAGACAGCTTGGCGGAATCCCTCGTGTGCATAAACACGGGCTTCATGGTCGCAAATGGTGTTTATGTGTAGGTAGCGATATGTCAACTCCTGACGTGTCTGTCAATCCATGTTTTGCTCACTAGATGACATTAATTATGGACCCGATACCATATTTTCTTACCGTAGCTACAAAAATAGAAAACAGAGTCATGGGAGTTCGTTAAAGTCAAATGAAAATAATAAAGAGGATGGATAATGTGTTTTTACTGCGAAATGCAAACAAACCATTATAGCAGGAATTTTAAATTGTTTCAACGACATGCTAATTTATTACGTGCCAGTATGGTACTTTATGAGATAGTGTGGGGGACGGGAAAATGTCTGTCTGTCTGTCCGTGTGCCTGTACGCGATAACTTAAATACGCTTTATCGGATTTTCAAGAAACTTGGTATACGCATTTATAATGTACACGAGAAGAAGGCTATTGATATTGGACAAAATCGGTTGACCGGTACCGGAGTAAAGACCAATTTAGTGCCTATTTTAATGGTAATACATCAGAAAGGCGCTGTAACTCAAATACGCTTTATCGGATTTCTATCAAATTTGGTATACGGATTTATGCGTCCATGGGAAGAAGCCTATTGATATTGGACAAAATCGGTTGACCGGTACCGGATTAAAGCCCAATTTAGTGCCCATTTTATGGTAATATATTGGAAATAATTTATCAAATGCAAATTAGTTATTATGACATATTGTTTTACAGTATTCATATACGGCTTTCGAAATTGCAATACAGTTAGCTATGCCAAATAACATTATTCTTTCACATAGGATTATGAAAGCAGATCGTTAAATTGAGCGAGGTAGCTGAGATGGTAACGTCTTGGACTCACATTTTGGTTGTTCCTGGTTCAATTCCCATAGCCGGCCAATTTGACATATCTTTTTTGTATCGTATTTTTATGTGAGTGTGCGATTGTCAAGATATCATATATCTTTATAGTTGTGCTGATGCTGGACGATTTAAAGCTGATTAAAAAACTAGACTTTTGTTCTCCCAGAAGCTCTACTTAATGAATGAAGCTGAAGCTTACCTCGGAAATCAATTAAAAAAATTAAAAAAACTTATTTTCTGCATATCATAATGACAGTTATAACTTATTAAACAAAAGCATACTGACACTTTGTTACATCAGATTTTATTTTGTTTGCTAAAGCTACGTACATGTTGGAGGATACGATAAACTATAGGCCTAGAAGTAACGCTGTTCTATCAGATACAATGGGAATATTGTGGATTCGCGTACATGGGCGTCCACAAAAATTTTGTCAAGGTGGAGGAAATGAACAAATTGCTGCCACCACAACCTTCATTATACTGTACTACTAGCACTACAACCACTTAGGCTATTTTATTATTTCGAGGGCCGTCCACAAAATAAGTTTCCCTGGGGCCGTTTACAGAAACAAAACACAATTTCAAGGAAATATTTATTGCAACAGACACACCAAATGTTCAGCTAGTTTCAACATATTCGCCACCACAATTGAAACATTTATCGTACCGCGGAACCAACTTTTGAACACCTGTTTTGTAGAAGTTTGCCGCTAGGGATTTGAACCACTGTGTGACAAACATCTCCTCCTCTCTGTCATTCTCTGTCATTCCCTGTCATTTCTTTAGATGTTGGTAATGATGAAAACCATTGGGAGCGAAGTCCGGGCTGTAGACTTTCAGCATGTAAAATTCTCTATTATCTGTGCATATATTTTAACTAAGTAACTCTAAATTTTATCATTTTATCTATAAATAGAAACAAGAGATTTTAGAAACAAAACCACAGGCAATACAGATCACTGAATTGCATAATTTTTTATGAAAATGTTAGCAATTTTAATTAGTATTAGAATTACGATCAACATATATTATATAGACCTGCTTTCAACCAATAAAATAAAACTACATAAAAAGCAAAAATTTCTCTCATTGTATAAGGTGGTCCACAAATTTATATATATACTGGCCTTTTAATGCTATTTGAGGGTATAAGGCGTAAAAAGATTTTAGTTGATCAATGTAGGGTGGATGTTTAAACACCTCCTGCAGAAGATGTTTTAAAAATGAAAAATTATTATAATCCGTTGTATGACAAAATTCGGATCATTTTAAATTTTATTTCGGTTTAAAAAGTTTGTTGACAACAACCATTAGGTTAAGGTGTGGAAAAACAGTGATTGAAGAACAAAAAAATATTCACAACTCCCTTAATAGCCATAGTATCAATCCATTCAAAGTTAAAGTAAACTTTATAGCCTTCATAGCCTTCATTATACGACCAACCCTTACTGAAAAGGATGACGAAAATGAGGTCGCAGAAAAATCCCTCAAGAGACATTATCAGGTCCGTTCAGAATTGTTGTAGGCCTAAATCTTCTAAACATTATCGAAATCTGAACTCCGGCCCTTTTTATTCTAACGTTAAAAAATACGAACCTCGAAATCCCCTGCACTTGTAGGCAAAAGGGATATTTCTACTTACAATTTACGCAACGAACTTTCCAAACTCTGTTTTGTTTTCCGGTTTCCTGGGCTGACTACAAACAAATGAAAGTCGTCTCTACTCGTCCGTAATATCTGTGACATAAATGACATCGCGTGAGGGGATAGTATATAATGATGATGGAATTGATGTTTTTGTCAGTATTTTACAACAAAAGATGTTGTTTTTGTGAGTTGACGATACTATTATTGGAATTGCTTTCTCAGCAAATATTCATTTTAATTTTCCTAATTAATCTATTTCTTTCTCTCAAGTTTACGCCAACGCCTGACAATCTGCAGCTGTTTTACAGAGGGGGGAAATATTTTACAGAGGGGAGAAAATATTTTGTAGTTAACCTTGGAACCCCCCGCAAAAAAAAAAAAAAAAAAAAAACCTCTTGCAGGAGATTTAATTGACCTGGTCGGGACAAGTTACCTAGAACGGGGTTTTTCCGGTGTTTTTATCACCTGTGAGTCAAATGTCGGGTAACTTTAGGCCCTTGTGGTCCACGGATATCATCTGGCCGTCATTATCATCTTCATCCCATCCTCGACCTGCCATTTGGGATGTCAAAAGCGATGACAAATTGTTTTATCATGTAGCTACTATTGGCAATACTAGCAGTGACAGTCACAAAGGACCCGGTTTGAAAAGGCCCTAAAGCCCTGCTTAATCGAATCGATCTCGAGCTTAACTCAAAGATCGATTACAAAAATTGCAATAAAGTGATTCAATGTATGCTGATAACCCCGCCGATTAAACGGAAGCATGGCACATAAAGTGAAGAATGAAAGACTTCATCTAGGAGTTATTGATATAAAATATAAGTTTCCAGATTTACTTGATAAAGACAGGGGAAACCTTTGTTATTTGTAAACAAGAAATATTAATTGTAGTGAATTTGTGTAGTCGTTGTAATTTTCTCTAGTTATCCAGATACGAGTTTAGAGTTTGAAGATTTCATAAGTGAAGTGGAATGTCGACCGGCCATTTGGGTTGTCAAAAGCGATTACAAATTGTTTTATAATGTAGCTACTATTGGCAATACTAGCGGTGACCGTCACAAGTGACCCAGTGTGAAAAGGCTTTTACGTCAAACTTCGCACAATAAACACTCTTGAAATGAACTAAATTATAACCAATATTAAAACTAACACGAACAGTATTGCAGTGTGGCCAACAGTCCTTTTTTTAAAGGACTTTCCTTTAAAATAGTGACTATTAAAAAGTCCTTTATTTTTAGTGCTGTCCTTTTTTTCAATGAGTTGAGAAAAGTTTCCAGAATTATTAAGGGTTAAGCATTATGTGTTTCTGAAGATGTGACATTGAGTTCTATTTAAGTTCTTCAAATGTAACCAGCTTGTAATGTACATTGTTCTCTCTTTTTCATACTTGTAGACCATGGTATACGTTGTTTTTTTGTAGGCCCTACCTTGAAAATTTTTACATAATGTATTCAATTTATACATACAGCCCATCAAGAGGCCATTAAAAATCAAGTTTTTTTTTCTTTTTTAACATGTCTAAACACAGATTTAAGCTGAAAACATGCAGAGTTTTGTATTTTTATGTTATTGTATAATGTGTAAAATCTCTATATACCGTACATAAAAGGCTTTGTCCTGACTGACTGACTGACTGACAGGAATCAACGTAAAGCCTAAACTATAACAGGTAGGGACTTGGAATTTTGACAGTACCTTCGTTTCATAATGTAGGTGCTCACTAAGAAAGGAATTTACAAAATTTTGATTTTAAATGCCAAAAATTAAATGTTTTTGAGAATACTTAATCCTTTTTTACACAGAATTATAAATAAATTACGATTAAACACAATGTGTACACTCAAAAGTTTTCGTCATTTGCGTAGTATGAGAGTGGTAACACTCTATCTTTGCAGTCAATGATGTGATAAGCATTGCATGTTAAACCACACAGTTTGCATATGCACTGATCGGTGGCGTCGTGAAATCGGCTTTGATTACATAGGCCTATGTGGTGGTGAAATCCATGGGCCGCTACTCTTGTGTAAAGGTAATTATAAAACCCAAATCACAGAACATATTGTTGCTAATGGTATCAGATGGCTTTGGGAAAAAAATGCAAGTTTGACAAATAAGAGAAGGTATCAATTTATAATTCATGTTATAAATAAATATTAAATATTGTAATCCACGAAAATAATGCAGTCACATAACTTTTCTCTGCCCTGGACATAGAGAAAACAATACGAGGTATGGTAATAGGGTATATTATTATATCGCGGGTTTTTGGAGAGAGAAGTATGAAAGTGATATTGCTTTCTGTTTAATTTCATCCCCAAAACAGTTTTATGGTAACATGAGAGGGAGAAATAAAATTTTCCGCCTCGCTATTACAATTATATGTTACAGGAATTTCTGTTTCTTCTTATTTGAACCCCTACCAGGCTTGCTGTGTACAAGCGATGGGATGCAGAAAATATTCTAGATCCTCTATGAGCCATAAAAAAACTATATCAAGCGTTTTCTGAGGGAATAGTTTTAGTGTAATAAGTCGTTCTTCCTATTTCAAATTATAAATGCCTATATAAGGACCTAGAATTTAAAATTGAAAATCCTTCATAAGTTAATTTCCAATTACAAAATACAAAACCCGGGCGACGCCGGGTCTTTTAAGCTAGTCAATTATAAATGTAGAAAATAAACTTATAAAAATAAAAAGTAAAGAGTTAAAACTGTGGGAGGAACGGAATGGCTATGAGGGATGAAAAGAAGGCCATTTTGAAAAAAGAATATACTATTTCCTTTGCTTAATAGGTTTTACGTTAAAAAACTTAAATTGAAGCTGAACTCTGCAGGTTTTCAGATTGTTCAGACTCTTATTCAAGGTCCTTTTTCAGTTGCTACAGATGAAACCTGTGATAAAAACAAACTCCAAACTGTACCACATTGTTATTAGTATAATGTATTTGTATTTAGCTTCGCCCCCACACCCCCCTTTTCACTCGGTGTGTCTGTCCTTTATTTTAAAACTTTTCAGTTGGACACACTGGTATTGTTTATTACGCAGTTTTAATGCTACTCTCAAGGTCTCAAGGTCGTTTCATGCTCGATAGTAATCGATACCGCAACAGTGTTATAATGGAAATATATATCGTAACGGATATCGTAATACCGTTACGTCACATGTTATCAGCGTATTAGGCCTCTATTTTACTATTTACAATACAGTATCTAAGAGATTGTTGTGTTTGTTTTAAAATACAACAGATTCAAAGTAAAATGATAGCATAAAATATAAATCATTGAAGTTCTTCAGTTAATTTCTTACTTTTAAAATCACAAATTAGACATTAAAACATCAAAGAAAATATATGAATACACAGAGTTAATTACAAATGCATTGCCCTGAATGTAAGATGCGTAAATACGAAACTTACAGGTCTAGAATCCTGAAGGCACTGACAATACATTTACAAAAGTCAGCGCTGGCTTCATCAATTTTTATTTAAAATATCTCATCGTGTACTACATATTTTTGTGAATACTGCATCAGAATAGTCAAGTAATTTTTATGTTCTGATGTGTTTTCCTCCTTAACTCTACATCCTTTGAACATATAGCCATTTACGCTATTTCCTTTAGAATATAATTCGTTCCTACCAGTACGTAGAATTGAGAAATTACTTATATCGTAAGTTTTGTGCAGTTCCAAAGCTACCTGTGAACACCGATAATACGTATCTTTTCTCAACTGTTTGTTGACAGATGAATATTATGTGAATTTAATTTGATAAATTCAGTGTAATTTTCAGAAATTATATAATTTTTCAAGGGAAGGACTGGTTTGTTTGGATTTTTATTGTCCGCGATACTTCCAGGGTTAAACTATCAATATATTATAGCTGATGCCAGCGGCTTCGCCCGCCATTATTGATGATGATGATGACGACTATTTAAATATTATAATAATACGTTCAGTAAGCAATTCATTAGCAGTAATGTAAATAAATACCCTCTACAAACTATAAATCACAATTACTACCACCGTTATGGGTTCAACAAAATACTCACAAATATTTTTCATTGACATGTATTTGACATGAGTTATCTGAAGGTAAAAATTAAATGTGCATTTATTACCTAAAAGCTAGCACAAAATGACACATGGTTAAAAAAAATCTAATGAATTATCCATTATTTCTTGTAATTAATTTATATAAGTTGCATCATGCTCAGTTCCTGGGAATTAAATGGTCAAAACAATATTACAAAATAAATATATAAACGGCCTATAGTTAAGTGTATAGATATTTAAGTATTATGATCTGTAGTGGTAATTATTACATTATGTTTGGTAATCATAGAATTTTATTTATATAAACGATAAATTAGCTGCAGAACAAAATCCTAAAAAACTCGCGAACGGAATTTTCCGAAATAACGTATAAATTAGCCAGTCGTTACACTAATGCCAAAGCAATACTGAAATATCCGTGTCACTGAATTGTTCATTTATAATATTCTTCTTAAAGCATCACAATAAAATCAGGTAAACTGATAATAACAAAGTGCCAGATGGAGTTAATAATTAATACATTATATAAGTTGCATCATACTCAGTTCCTGGGAATTAAATGATTAAATAAATATTAAAAAATAAATAAATAAATAAACGGCCTATATTTAAGGGTTTAGATATTTAAGTATTATGTTCTGTAGTGGCAATTATTACATTATGTTTGGTAATCATAGAATTTTATTTATTTAAACGATAAATTAGCTGCAAAACAAAATCCCAAAAAACTCGCGAACGGAATTTTCCGAAATAACGTATACATTAGCCAGTCGTTATTTTATTGCCAAAGCAATACTGAACATTAACGCAATTTTCTTCGTTGCTTTGTCTTTATCATTGCATATTTTACGGATCTTACCGAATTGTTCATTTATAATATTCTTCTTAAAGCATCACATAATAAAATCTGGTAAACTAATAATAGCAAAGTGTCAGATGGAGTTAATAGGCACAGACTTTGTACGATTAATATTGTTATATAGGCCTATCTAAAACAAGTACTAAACTCCATGCGCTACATCCCTGAAGGGACTTGGCCTACCACCCGACCATTGCATCATCTACCACAGGCAGGAATGAACATACTAAGTTTTCCCCCTCCTGCTAGGTGAGCTTTAGCTGTAGCATAGTGATTTATAGGCGGAAAACAAGGTAAACTAACATAACAATATCTCAAAAGCAATCAACGCTAATTAAAACCATTGAACATACAAATTTTGTAGAGCTTCAAATTCTGAATAAAATGAGTATCCACACTTAATACCTTCGTTGAAAATTAAGGTCACAACTTTAAAGTTTTGCTTAAATTGCTAATCATGCGTTTCGAGCCAGAACGTACGATAATTAAAACATTATATGACATAACTTGTCTGTCTGTGAGGTAGACCATTAGGGCAATCAGTCATAGGAGAGAGGTGCATCTGTCGCTGTGAATTGAACTCCGGCTTAGCTCAGTTGGTAGAGCATTGGCGCGGATAGCCAAAGGTCTTGGGTTCAAGTCCCAGTGTCAGGGGTACGCCGTAGCGCAGTGGTTGAGGCGCTGCGCTACAAACCGGAAGGTCGCGGGTTCGATCCCCGATGGAATTTTTCAATTGGCCTAATCCTTCTGGTGGCACTATGGCCCTGGGGTCGACTCAGCCTCCAACAGAAATGAGTACCAGGAGCAATCCTGGGGGTAAAGGCGGCCGGTGCGTAAGGCTGACAACCTTACCACCTTCATGTGCCGATGTCTAAAAATCTGGGAGCCTCAACCTCCTGGAACCCTCTGGGCCTCCATGGCCTGTAATAGGGAACACTTTACTTTTTTATATATAATGTTTCAAGGGAAGGTTTGTTTGGATTATTATTATCAGCGATATTTCAAGAGTTAAACCATCAATATTGGTGCCTCCGGCTTCGCCCGCCATTATTCATTGACTCCATGATTTTTAAGTAATTTACACTGGTAGATTATTAAAAAATGTTTGTGGTTCAGAGCTATGAAAATTGTAAGTAAAAATAAAATTAGATTATTTGTTCATTGTGTTCATTTCACTTAGGCCTTATATAATAAAGAAACGGTTTTCCTAATTTTGTAGTCGTCATGAAAGTTTACACTGCGAGAGACGAACATCGCCGAGTATACCCGATGTCTCACGAAGCGGGCGAGCGAGCAAGCACGCTATTTAGGGCCGTTGAATTGTATGAGAGTAGATACCCTTCACAAACTATAAATTAGAATTACTACCACCGTATGGGGTTTAACAAAATACTCACAAATATTTATCATTGACGTGTGTTTACTTACCATCTGTAGGTATAAATTTTCTCTGTGAATTGCAGATATCCATTTAAGCCGTCAGGATTCATTTTTTGGAAATTTCAATACTTGGACAGACTCTCCGTTAGAATTAGTCTATTATTGCTATTGTACAGTCAGATACACAACGCTTATTAGGCATTTTCTATATTTCTGTAGAAAAAAAGGCAATTTTCATCCAGCGTAATGTAATGGCTGACTCATGCATTCGGCCTGCCATGAATGAAGTGTATATGACGTCTTAATTGAGCTGGCAGGCTGTGGTTATGGCTAGCAACGCGGCTTTGTTGTAGTATAGTGATGATTTAAAAAACATGTGACCGTTAATTAGTCATTACTCCGGTACCGGTCAACCGATTTGGTCCAATATCAATAGGCTTCTTGCCATGGACGTTATAAATGCGTATACCAAGTTTAATGAAAATCCGATAATGCGTATTTGAGTTATCACGTCTTTCTTAAACATTACTATTAAAATAAGCATTGAATTGGGCATTACTCGGATACCGGTCAACCGATTTGGTCCAAAATGAATATGCTTCTTCCCATGGGAGTTATAAATGCGTATTCTAAGTTTCATGAAAATCCGATAAAGTTTATTTGAGTTATCGCGCATAGAGACAGACGGACAGAGATTTCCCGTCCACTACACATCTCAAAAAGTACAATTCCTGCACTTAATAAATAAATAAATTGATGAATTGACGTTTCACTGTTTCCGTAGACACTTAGTCAAATGCTGGCACATAAAAATACTACTTTAGTTTATTGGTAAGTTTAAGTTGCTACAATATGATAGCGTGAAAAATATGAATTAATGTCAATTACGAAGAGTCAATGTAGAGAAGAATATAAAATTGTATGACGAAGGTGGGGGAGTGGGATAAAGTGTGCTTGTAAAATAAGCGGGGGTGGAGTGTATTGACTTGTCTAAGTGGACTTGTTGGAGTGGACACGCGATGACCTTCATAATTAGAGCACACGTGATTAATGTTTTGTTTACACCCAGGAGAAGGAAGGTCATAGCAGCATTCATAGACACCAGACTCCTTAGGTATTTGTTCTCGAGGTTTTTTCCGGGGTTTTCCCTCACCTGTGAGATAAATGTCGGGTAACTTTAGGCCCTTGTGGTCCCCGGATATCACCTGGGCCCTATTTCATAAAAGTTACAATTTTACAGGTGACAGGTGACATAAAATTGTCTTACAGGTTTACATTTTGACAATTGTGTTTTTCATAAAAGCTGACAACTTTACATAAATGTCATGACAATTTTGTAGATTTGTATGACAATTTTACATATTGTTGTTTCTCAAAACTTTTGAGTTTACAGGTAAAAGTCTGACAAATATGTCAAATCTTAGGATACCTTTCATTTATGAAACATTAATTTTTGCTGACATATTTACAAATTTACAAAAAATGTAGAATTGTCATTACAGAAGTGACAGGCAATCTTTCATATGTAGGCCAACAGAGTAGGTTATGTAAATGTGTGGTATAACTTTCTTATGATTTAAATTTTGTTAATAAACTTGCTAAATTGTCTTGTTAATATTGAACACAGGTAGTAATATTGGTAGTAGTGAAAGTGGTGAAGAAGTAGACATGAAACCACCCAGTGTTTTCAGACAATGGATTAACCTAACTTTCAATTTCAGTGACTTTGTATCAAAAGATAAATCTAAACCAATTATTTTCGATAGTAATAATTGATTGCTTAGGTATCATATTCGATGTTGAGACACGTATGTGAGAGTCATCTACAGTGTACTAAAGTAATCTTTAGGTTTGACATAAAATTGTCGCGTTTATGAAATGGGTTGTTTTAGTCTGACAATTTACATTAATTTGCCTGTAATGTAAGGAAAAGTTGTAATATTTATGAAAAATACAATTGTCGTGACATATTGACAAATTTGTCAGGCTTGACATAATTGTCGTATTTGTCACACCTGCAGAGTTTTATGAAATAGGGTCCTGGCCGTCATTATCATCTTCATCCCCATCTTCGCCTTGTTTGGAGTGTGTGTGTGTATGTGTGAATGGTGTGTCTCGTCCTATGTGTTCGTGTTGTCTCGGTATATGCTCAGGTATTTCATATGATGAATATATGTCTGTCTGGATGTATTGGTGGGAGGTCGTCATAGCATTTCCCGTCATGTCTGCTCGGAACTCGTCTGATAGGTGCTTCCTCCGGGTCTTCTCCCTTCATGTTTAAATACACTGCCTTCATGAGCCTCAGGATATAGTAGACAAATTCAATTCCACTCAGCAAACTGATTCCTAGGAATAGACCCATGATGCCACCAAACGAAACTGGAAAACATGAAAATATCTGTTATGAACTATACAATAGCCTATAGCTGTATGTGGTGAACTTGGAAGGAAAGTGGGAAAGTGGGAATGGAACGTATAAATGACTATTTATATAATTATTAGACCTGGGATTTTAAGGCAAATGTCTATTTTGTTCCTTATGAAGTAACATGAAATTTTTAAATATGTTGACTTTCATGATATATATCACTTATATTTATAGAGTTTTTTAGTACACGCTCTCTAAAACAGCTACTTATCGGACAGGTAACACGCCGAAAAGCTGCACTTTAAAGGACAAGTCCGCTAAAATTGCATAAAAGTGCATTCAAACTGCATTCAAAATGCAATTTTAGCGGCCTTGTCCTTTAAAGTCGTCATGGCAATCTATAAACAAAACCCAGATGGCATTGACCAGTCACACCAACTTTAATATGGATTTACGCATATAATTGGTCATAAAACAACAAATTTAAGCCAACACATTTCTTTATGATAATCAGAAACTTTACCAGGATTTTTCGCAAAACACGGTAGCCCACTTCATCACATGACAACAAATATAAGCCAACAACTTTTCACATCTTCGTTCACATAGCTTACATGGATGCACCAGCATTTAATTGCAATATATTCCCTATTCCTTCTGCCGTGATGTTGCTGGCACCAGCTCCAATTCAATGTTTTTGACTTGGAGTGAAATTTCCTCGGGATTATAATACATATTTTCACAAGCTTTTCATAAATACTAGTTTGTATTTATTATTGTTTACAAATCAGCGACTCATATAACGCATTCATAGCCTACCGCATTTCGTACGGTTCATTGTTGTCTTGCGCTTGAGAGGGCCGTGAGAATATGGTAGACTACCTTTCATTACAATTAATTATATACGGTATTTTGTTTCATTTCATATAATTTAGAGAGCTATTACTAAAAAATATTGTATGCACCACGTACGCAAAAACTTTAGCGGACTCATCCAGTATTTCAGCCTCGGCTTTCGCCTCGGCCGCTATACTAGATTCGTCCGCTAAAGCGTTATTTTGCGTACTTGATACATAAATAGCTATTATAGTGCCCTAAAATTGCCTATTTGGACCTTTACAACCTATTTTACTATTTTAGTTTCTAAAATACCTATTTTGTACATTTAAAATAAAATGCTACTTCTGTAACTTTTACAATAATTTAATGGACATCCCTGAATGAAAAAGCAGAACAGCAAAGGGTGGGTTTTTCACAGAAACTTCCCAAACATTTGTCGCCAAACGAATGGTAACTGACGGGGAAGGATTAGCTCAAAATAACAAGTAGCAGGTTTATAATACGAAGGGACATACTGTGTCAATTTTTCATATAATCCAAAACTGTTTTTGATAAATATAGTTTTAATTCTGTCTTAATTTTGCAATTATTTCTGTTTTTACAGTAAAAAAAAGGTCACATTATAGTTTAAGAGCATATTGTAGTATTTTTAAGTCTATCTTCTGTCTATTTACACTTTCTAAAGCTTATTTTAAGTGCCTATTTTCTCTTTTAAAAGCCTATTCACTTGTTTTAAAAGCCTATTTTAGGTGCCTAAACTGATTTTTTTAGAGCCTAAAATCCAAGGTCTAATAATTATATCAAAGAGCTACATAAAAAAATTAAAATTTGCGTTAGGGGAAATTTTGTGTCACTTTTACTTGACGTTAAAAAAATGTAATATTTAGCGTT
Source organism: Ectobius pallidus (assembly GCA_964059195.1). NCBI lineage: Eukaryota > Metazoa > Arthropoda > Insecta > Blattodea > Ectobiidae > Ectobius > Ectobius pallidus. The sequence goes on from CAXKWD010000002.1 coordinate 8,739,776, forward strand.
TTTTTTAATTAGCTCTAAGTTATTGAGAATTTGAATTTATTAAGAGATGTTAAACTTTCCGATTTATTGGTACTGAGAAATACCACAAGTAAAATATTTAGTTTTTTTCTTAGCAGACATTATACCAATATTCTTTTGGGGGTAACTACTGTATTTTTCCATATAGGTAGGCTTGCCGATTTCTGAAATGTTCAACTGGGACACCGGAATGCCCCCCAGTGTCGCGGGTGTTTAAGGGTACACACCCTTGGCGGGTTTTTAGAGTGTTTTAGAGGGTAATTTTTAATGCTATGAATAAATGGTTACTGATATGGAACCTAAACCAAGGGTAGTAATAAATGACATTATTTATTTACAACATGTTAATATTTAAAAGTTACTTAAGTAAGATGAAACACTTTGAATGAGGAATAAAATTTGAACAATATTTACATGTACTTTTCTTTGGCTAGGACGTTTTATTATATTTTTTTTGGTCATATAGAAAATCAAATTTAATTTTTACCGGGACGTTAAGTAAACCGGCCGGGACACCGGGATGTTGTCTGAAAACTGGGACTGTCCCGGTTAAACCGGGACGTCTGGCAAGCCTATCTATAGGTAATCTTTGACTAATATCTATGTTTTCTATTGTTTCAGTTATTTTTTATTCTTTTTTCATTCTTCCTACCTACCACTTAATTACTGTATCAATATAAAGTTTCATTATTAAGTGCCAGAATGGTACTTTATGACATTGTGTGAGGACGGGAAAATGTCTGTCCATCTGTCTGTCTGTACGCGCGATAACTCATATGTGCTTTATAAGATTTTCATGAAACTTGGAATATGCATTTATAACGCCCATGGGAAGAAGCCTATTCATATTGGTTGACCGGTACTGGAGTAACGATTAAATATCTGTCTAATGCTTTATAAGTGGGAATTATGTCTATACTACAAAGCCGCGTTGCTAATCACTGAGGGCCTTGACTCCAAGGCAGTCAGATGTTTGTAAATGTATTATATCACGCCTTGCTTTAGATGTAAGGCATTTGTAATTATGTTCTGTTGTTATCTCACTTCATATGGCTGTCAAAATAGATATATACAAACATAAATAAAGTATTTAAAACACTTCCAGCCATTGAATATTTAAACGCAGCTGCCATTTATATAATATTGTGCATTCTATCGAAATGTACGGCTACCGATATGTACATTATATTTTAATGTGAGCATTTTTCAGTTTAAACTCTCCTGTGCAAGGAATAGACCTAATGTAATATGTTTACCAAACTTTTTACCTTTGCTCTTCCGTAAGCCCTGCTTAATGAATCGATCTGGAGCTTAACTGGGAGATCGATTACAAAATTATCTTATTTTCTGCATATCATAATATTGCAATTTTCTGCATATTATAATATTGCAATGATCACTGATTAAACAAAAGCATTCTGGCACTTTGTTACGTCATTATACCTGACTAGCATGTGCCCGCGGCTTCGCCCGCGATAATTATTTTAAAAATTAAAAATTAAGAGCATAATAGTTAAATCATTATATTTATTAACACCTAAATCACGTGGACTACATATCACGATTAGATAGCATCGCCTGGTAAAAGCGACCTCAGATTCGAGTTCCTTGGTCCAGAAAACCCCTGTATAGCGAGTTTCGTCAAAAAATAAAACAATGTTTGACCATATTAGGGCTTACAACATTCAAGCGATCGCGAAAGTTTAATTTCCAAGGTATGACAAAAATAGATAAAAGCCAACTGTAATTGTCAAACTTCCATTTAATTTAATTCCAAACCCATTTGAAACCCACTGGCAACAATATGTTTTAATGTCAAATGTGATTCGGTTTCGATAACTCTGTGTAAGAAGGGATTAAGTATTCTCAAAAACATTTGATTTTTGGCATTTAAAATCAGAATGTTTCAAAATCCTTTCTTAAGTGAGCCCCTACATTATTAAACGAAGGTACTGTCAAAATTCCAAGTCTCTACCTGTTATAGTTTAGGCTCTACGTTGATTCCTGTCAGTCAGGACAAAGCCTTTTATATATATAGAGATTTTTATTTAGTGTTCTATTTGATTTTTACTTAAATTAACTGGTTAGTGAAAGAGAAGGCCCACCTATGAGCTGCATGAAGGTGAAGGAACTCTCTCTGCGGTACATGATGGCGCCCAGGTCCTTGTAGTACACGTCGAGATGCCCACTGCCATTCATCATGGCGGCGTAGGTGTTAGGCACGGTGTCGTAGTCTATGAGGAAGATGCTGTCGTGGCACGTCGGGACGCAGTTGCTACAGTTGAGGGTAGCGGACTCACTCCCCGGGTTGAGAATCTGTGCCCCTGGTGGTGCCTTGTACACCCGGATATTGCCTGTCATCATCATCATCATGTTAACATGAGAAAAAGTGTTTGTCATTAAAAATACCGTATTTTTCGGACTATAAGACGCACTTTTTTACTATTCGATAAAGTTCGGAAATTATTCTTAACGACGGAAGTGTCAATAAATGTCTGCAGTCACTTGTTTTTGTTTGCTATATAGTCTGCACTTTTATTAGTCGCATCATTTTGAAAGAAGAGGTTATCAGGTATTTATCGTATAATTAGCGTTAAATTGTGTCTTGCGTTTCTGTACAAGGATATGTGAATACTCCTAAGTTTTATTTGGGCAGAGGAAGTTATGTGACTTTCACATCAGATTTTTTTACTTTCAAAGTAGAGCCTTGAAAGTTGGGTGTGTTTAATGGTCTGAAGTACATTATAAAAATATAATTATGGTAAATATTGCCGGAATACCATAGTTATAAACAAAGTGTTTTAAACGATAAGATTGTTACAAATTTTGGCAGACTGTAGGCCTACTTCAGTGCACTTGTCAGAATCGAAAAGTGAGGGTATATAATTTGAAAAGAAAGGAATGTTGAGTTCTTTTATACGAATGGAGTTGTCTCTGCCGGGTGGTTTAAATGAAGGTAATGACCTCTAAACAGCCTTGTCCCGTTACACTTACCGTATTCTGAATTGAGGGTTAGAGGGTGTAAAAGTATTTTCAATTTTTCATGAGAAACCAGTTTAGTTGTTACGAAATGCCACCTGCACAGAACAGATTTTCGTACAACGCAGGTTTTAAGTTAGAAGTGATTTACACTGATTCCGTGGTACAAAGTTCTAATTTGTTTATGCAATGAGGTATATCTTCCCCTTTAAAAATTTTCCTTTACAATCACATTAAATTTCTTTTCCTTTAAATTTCGATAAAATCAAGGTGTGCCTTATGACCCGGAGCGTCTTATGGTCCTTAAAATACGGTAAATGTATGTTTACTTACCGTTTTCTCTGGACAAGCAGTAGAACTGTGTTATGTTGCACTCAGGAACTCCATCTGTAGTGATAACAATAACATGAACATCCATGAATCAAATCAAAATAACTAAAGTCAACCCTCGATATAATCCCACCATCCGTTCTCTAACATTTAGTGGCACAAAGTGAGGGTGGCAATAAAAGAAATGGCATAATACAGTGCTGTGTTAATTTACTGGACTGTATTAAGAAAGATAAATTAAATAAGAGGCAAATAGAGATCTTGAGCACAAAATAAAACACTGTACAGTAACTCAATTTATTACAGTATATGTCTACTACTGCAGTACACAAAGGGGTTGAAAATCATGTGGGTCCATGTAAGTGATTAACTGTAAATGAGTAACTAGTATAGTGTTTAACAGCTGAATGGACACTGGACTAAAAGAAGTGAAAGTTTGGAATTTCTCATTTTATGAAGGGCTCTTTCTACCTGCTCCACCCTCACGCAGGCTGTCTGTTCGACTTCTTAACATAGCTTCCTCATTTCACCGCACTACACTTACAGTTAGTGGCAGGGGAACACTCATTTCTTGGAAATACAGTACAGTATGTTTCTTAAATAATCTTCCTAACATTCACGCCAGTTTTAAAAGAATTCTGCAACTAAGAAAAATCACTGCTAGCCATATTTTGTAAAAATCTTGTCTTATATTCACTGGCACTAAATGAATTGGCATAGTAACGAGGTTTCTTATGTATATCTTCAGTATAAGTTTTTTTTTTAAATATATATTTTAACAAAAAATAAAATAAAAAAAATGACTTTAAAAATTACTTATATTCAAGATATTTCAAAGATCCTAGATTATGTTGTTCACATGATATTAACAAACACACAAAAAAATAATCACTCAGAAATATCAAATATATTTGTGGAAGTTATCAGGGAAACGGCTGTTCAGTACATGAAACGTGGCATCCATTTTAAAACCATAATTACCCATAACTGTAACAGTTTCATTAATTTTTAAAATAGTAAGCAATTGTAGAAATAGTCAATAAAGAGTATGTCAGATTGCAATCTAGAGCAGTTCATTCCTGAGGAAAAAAATGAAATTCACATATTTCTCACCAATGAATTTCGTCGAAAGCTGTATGTCCCCCCCAGTTATGAAGTAAGCCCCTGGTTGGTCTTACCACGCTCGATGTCGAAAAAGTAAGGGTGGCAGCCGCATTTCTTGATGATCCACTCCAGCCTGCATTCCATGAGGCAGCCCTGCAGAGTGTAGGTTCTGAAGTAGGCGCTCTCGTGCTCGTCTGGGAAGATGCAGTTCCTGTCATCCATTTTCTTGGTCCTGATCTCAGGAACCGCCACTGTGATCGTAGGGGAGACCTTGACTGAGAAAGTGGACTTGTCTTTCTCTGGCATGTACAAGCTCTTCCCTGCTTCAGGGGGAGTCATGGGGTGATGGATCAGAATCTGCAAGTTCACTGTTATTTGCATTATCCGAATAACAACAATTATTCAATTAGTCCATAACCTTTTATTTAAACAAATCCCTTTCTCTCTGCCCTCTCGTGATATTTTTTTAAACTGACACTGCCCCCCCCCCCCAATTTGACCATCTGCCTCTGCCAGCGGTCGGGTGGGAGGCCTTGTCCCTTCAGGGATGTAGCGCCATAGAGTTTAGTATAGTTTAGTTCTGTATAGGAGAGACTACTGTGGATAATGTAATAGTTTGGTTACAATAAGCCTCCAAAAAGTGTGGAACTATTTGGAGGGTTTCTTCGGGGGTAACAAATAAAATACTTGAACATTTTGGAATCGAGTAGATTATCTAGAATTCTAGATTTACTTACTTAATAGCAATAGACAATCCCTTAGCAAGCTGAAGGAATATTATCTATTTTATGGAACCTGAAGGCTCATTGCCGCCCTTACATGATCCCGACATTCAACCCTATTCTGTGCTAACTCCATCCAACCATCCCTCGCAAATCCTACTTCCCTGAAACCTTTCCTAATATTGTCCTCCCACCTACGTCTAGGTCTTCCAAGTGATCTTTTCCCTTCTGGTCTCCTAGTCAATACTTTGAGATATGTCTTTCCTCCCCAATTTCATCCTCCGTGATTTAATTATCCTTACTATATCCGGTGAAGTGTACAGGTAATGAAGCTCGTCGTTATGCAATTTTCTCCAGTCCTCATTTTCATCTTTCTTAGGCCCAAATATTTTCATAAGCCCTTGTCTTCGAACACTCAGATTATGTTTTTCCCGAAGAGAATTCTAGACAATTCTAGACGTTAGGCTAAAAAAATAAGTTTTTCCATACTTGTTGGGCAGCTAGAATCACAAAATTTGGCATGATTATGGCAGTTGAATGTGCCAATAATTGTACCAAATGTTATGATTTATCTGTCCCATAAGTGCGTCATAAATTACATAATGTGTGGAAAATATATGACCACTTGGAAGACTTAGTCGTAGGTGGGAGGACAATATTAGGATAGATTTAAGGGAAGTAGGATTTGCGAGGGATGATTGGATAGAGTTAGCACAGAATAGGGTTGAATGGCGGGCTCATGTAAGCGCGGCAATGAACATCCGGGTTCTATAAAATAGATAACATTCTTTTACCTTACTTAGGAGTTGTCTATTGCCATTGAATCAAGTAAGTAAGTCCGAGCTTTAGGGTGGAGACTTGCAAGTCTCCTGCAAAAGTTCGGCTAGGAGATGTTTCATCATCCACCCTCCAGCCCGGAGAAAGAGAGAGGAAGGGAGAAAGACAGAGAGAGATTATTGAGGCTTCAGGGTTTGTAACTTACCCTGGCACCATTAGGGTCTAGTTGTCCTTCTTCTAGGGAGTCGTCCTCATCCATCTTGGAGAGGAAGACTTCCAGCCCCGTGGCAGTGCCTGACGCAGTATTATGACGAGGAATGCATCTGCCATCTCTGTCCAGCTTCTTGTTCTCGTCATCAAACAGAAATTCGTCCATTGTGGAGCTGCCGTAATATAGGAACCAATTAGTTTATGAAATTATTGAAATAACTGTGCAGGGCCCTGTTTCACAGAACTTGCTAATAATATTAGAACTCATAATATTATTCATTAGTTATCAAAATCTTGTTTCATAGAAATATGAACACTACTCATAAAATCTCTTCACTAATATTATTAGTTCATTAGTCAGCTGTTTGATTTGGAGGTTATGTCTGGATTGTTGTTTGTTTTTCCCCTTTTCAGTCTTTTTGTCAATACTATTTCAAAGCAGCACGGCCTACATATATCTTCATAATAACTAGCTCAAAGAAATGAATAAACCTGCCAGACACTTATTCAAAATAGGTTTATGTACTAAAATCTAACCTCAAATCTTAAAAACTTGTTTTGACAAAAATTCCTTTGATAGTGGTATGTAAGCTTTTTCTAAATTGATAATTACATCAGAGTGATTCATTTTCCACAAATTTAAAATCACAAAATCTGAATTACATGGCTTTGAGAATAAGTTTTTAGCTCAAATACACTTATAGAAAAACACCTAATATTATTAGTAAATTTTATTAAATTCATATGTTTGTTCCATAAGATTATAGGCTATTATTGGCCTAAAATTCCTTGGTCTGCGAACATATACTTCTTCATCACTGTTACTTGAATCAGAATCAGCCATTTTCTTGATTTTCACAACTTTGATGTCACAAATTCAACCTCTCTGCTAATCTTATGGGAGAAAATTCACTCATAGAAAAACAACTAATATTATGAGCAAATTCTATTACCATTGGTGTGTATGAAACAGTTCACTAATAATATTAGTAACATTTACTAATAATTTAGGGCCATGAACTAATAACTAATAATATTAGCTAATATTCTTATGAAACAGAAGACTAATAAAACTAACTAATATTATTATGTTTTTGCTAATAATATTAGTGTAAAGGTTCTATGAAAGAGGCCCCAGGAGAAAAATATTTGTAAATCTATTAATCTGTAGATAAAGTTGGTAAATAAACTTAGCAAAATAAATTCATGCTTTAAGAACCTACATACCAGGACATATGAAAATTTTATTTTATTTTGTAAATACAAAGCAGAATATTAGGATATAAATTAAATTGGTGAACTGAGTAAATAATTTCTAAAATAACCAGTATATTTCATCCAATTACCAGAATAACTAGATAATGACGTAATTGTAACCAATAATCCAGTTACTTTTAGGTTATAATTAACTGTTAGAAACCCAAAACTAAATCCTGTGCTATCGGCAGCCTTCTAGGCTGGGACATTACCTCACTGCCACACATTCTGAGGTCTTGGAGGCGAATGCCGGATTGGAACCATCTCCTAAACAACACACAATGCATACACAACACAGGCATACACGTCATCTACACATCATCCCAGCTGGATGCAGAATAAGGGCTAAATAACAGGGAGATAGGGAGATTTATCTTGGAACCAGTCCGGAAGTTAGGGAGATTAGAAAAATATGCCAGTGTGTGATTAATTGACAATCAGATAAATTACCGGGTTTAGTTTCCCACTCTACTGGATTTCCACACGCGATGTTCGGCGTTGGTATGCGGGCTCTGGCTTGCAGACCAACACTTCCATTGGCTGCCAACGACCTTGCATGCCATTGGTCTGTTCCATACGGTCCTGCAACCTCTACATAAAGCTAAATAATGCAAAACACTAACCACATTAGTTAAGTGCGCGAGCGGAGGCGGCAGCCGAAGCGCCCTTGCATTTTCGAATAATGTACGATACACTGTTTGTCGGTTTCGAAAATGTGGCATATAATATCTTCGGAGATTTGTCTGACCTTTATCATGTTGGCAGTTGATTCCAGCACCACGTGACCCATCGGATTCTTCCCAGCATGCACTGCGCTGTCTCTAGCAGCTGATTCTTTATTATTGTGATTCCTTTCTGAGCGCCATTTTAGGTTAGTTTTTTGTGAACTTCTTAGCGATTTTACCCATATTTAAAATATTCTTAGAAACAAAATGTGCCTATATATGGATTCTAAAACTTCTGGAGAGTAATAAAACATGAAATTTCGCTGTTTTTCGTAAGTAAATAAAAAATTAACAAATCCAGTAGAATAGGAAACTAACCCCAAATTACCTGCCATTGTTCCAACTTACTCACCAGTTCCTAGTTTCTTCTGACGTTAGGGAGTTAAAGGAGTAGCAAAAGCCGGACTCTGTCCTCTGTATGTGGAACATCTTGCAGCAGTCACCTGTCCTCCCGAGCCAAAAACACGCCCTGAAGAGCTCTTTGCACGTGGGCAACACCTGGGTAACAGCACAGGAGTTGGAACTTATTGTAACCTTGTACCGTAAAAGTGAACGATGAACTGAGCAATGTGTTTTTTGCTTGATTTCTGGAGCGATTTTGTTTATAATTCACGTTTATTTTACGTCAGTTTCCTAAAGGTTATCATTAGGGACCGGATTCTTAGGTTTTTACCTATTTTTTTAATTACTTCCAAAACAAAAAGCGCTCATACACTTTTTGGAATCTTGTCCATAGGATTCACCCACATTAATTCTATGGTACCTAAAAATACCTAAATGGGGTATAAAAACCGAAATACACCTAAACGCGATATAAAACCTAAAATATCTAATTTAGGCTACATTTTTTGTTGTCTTTTTTGTTTGTCAGCTGAGAAAGCGATATTTTGCGGAGAAACAATAATTTTTGTCGGGTTGAAATTAATACCACCAGCGTTTCGTTCAACCCATTGTCGTCTAGGATGGACAGAATCTAGAGAGGAAGTGTAAGAGTACCGGCGTATTCCTTTTAAAATATTCGTACGAACAACCATTGTTGCCGTGTATGAACAAGGATATAGATTTCTGTGTTTTAAAGCCCTTGTTTGCCTTTATTACTGACCTGTTATTCATAGTTAGGCCTAGCGGTCACACTGTGAATTTTAATAAGACGTGTTAATTATGCCGAAACAAATGAAATCGAGTTTATTTCGGCAGTGGGTAGCACATTCAAATTCATTAAACCAATTATTCTACCCGAAAACGATATTTTGGGGGAAAAACCTAAAAAAAAACTATTTCACCTAATGAAAAACCTAAAACATTGTTTTTAAAAACCTAAAAATCCGGTCCCTAGTTATCATCATTGTTGTATTGGTTAATAGGCAGTGCTTTAGTTGGGCCGGTACGCACCGGTACTGCGTACCGGTATAAAATTATTTTCCTTCTACCATACCGGGAAAAATATGTGCTCCGGTACGTCGTACTGGCAGTACAGGAACGAGATTGTCCTAAAATACTTATTAAAAATAATGTCTTATTCAATACCAAAAATGACAAACACTATTAAATTCGCCACAGATATGCGTTCTAATCTTCACCTTCGTGCGCATTTCTACAGTTACTTTCTCCTTAGATCACATGTTGGCTAGCCACCTTGTTTTCATAAAATGTGTGGGACCACCACTAGACGTTTTTGATCCTGCTCCATACGTCAGGTCATGACTACAAGGAGGCAATAGGTCAGCAGAAGAAACTGCATGCAGAAAATGTCAACCGAAGGATTACATTCAGTATGAGGCGATATGGAAAATTTTGAAATAAGATGAGTACCCCCAAAAAATATTTTCCAACTAAAGCACTGTTAATAGGTGGCCTTTTCACGCCTACTACGTTAATTTCTCTATACACTGCCAATTACTTCCATATTTTTCAGTGCCAACAACAGTAACAGTTGGCTCTGGAGTTCGTTCTGCCGTCACACAATTGAATACTGTTTTATAATAGGTGGCGTTGGTGTGCGTGGTCACACCCGGCAAGCTTTAATGCATATACATATATAAACACTGCATGCAGTATTAAAAGAGACTATTGAAGAAGGCGGTGAGTTGAAATTGACGTCATTTCTGAAAGGTTGCCAACATGCTTTAATTTTCGATCCACCCTCGTACTTAATAGGCCTACTGATATTATAAGCGTCTATAAAGCTAAATATAGCTAAGGAAACTAATACGGTCCCTACATATTAACTGCGGGCTCACAAGGCTACTTAACTACTAACTACCTAGGCAATAACAAAACTCTTTAACTACATTAAAAAAAAACAAATAGATGTCTGTTTTCTTTGTCTATCGTCTTCATATTCCACTTCCAAGAGTCTCTTTTGCTGGGAGGTTTGAGTAGGCCTACTATGTCTCTTATGCCATGTTCGTTAGTCATATAGGCTACTTCTCTGAGAATATTATAGGAGAAAAATTCTTCTGACTCTGGAAATTGAATCCAGGACCTTTGGCTATCCCTGCCAATTCTCTACCAACTGAGCTAAGCCAGAGTTCACTCCTCTGTACCAGATGGAACCTCTCTCCTATGACTGATAGCCCTTTATGGTCTACTTCAGTGACAGACAAGTTATGTCATATGCAGTACTGTGAGGCACACTAATTAGTGATTTTTTTACTATATTACTTGACAACCTAAAATCTACTTTTCCTGTGTAAAATCCGCACTGTCCCCCAAATTATAAGAGGCCAAGCTTAGGTAATATCTACACCTGGGATTTTAAGGCAAATGCCTATTTTGTTCCTTATGAAATAACATGAAAATGTTTAAATATGTGAACATTTCTTGATAAATCACTTACATTTATGGAGTTTTAGAGTGCCCTAAAATGCCTATTTGGACCTTTAGAGCCTATTTTACTATTTTAGTGCCTAAAATGCCTATTTTGTACATTTAAAATAAAATTCAACTTCTGCAATTTTTACAATCTTATAATGGACACCCCTCAATGAAAAGCAGGACAGCAGAGGTGGGGTCTTCACAAAAACTTTATTATTCCAAACAATTGTCGCAAAAGGAATGCTGACTGACGGGGGGGGGGGGGAGGATTAAGGAGGAAGAATACTGTGTCAAGTAACCAGTGAAAAAACATCTGTTTAAGTGAATATAGTTCGTGATGCCTAATTTTGCAGTTAATTCTGTTAAGAATAGGTATACCACGTTTCTTGCAGTAAAAAAAAAGGGACCAAGTTACAATTTAAGTGTATATTGTAATATTTTTAAGTCTTTGTATCTATTTACACATTTTAAAGCATATTTTAAGTGCCTATTTTGTCTTTTAAAAGCCTATTTACTTGTTTTAAAAGCATATTTTAGGTGCCTAAAACTAATTTTTTTAGAGCCTAAAATCCCGTCTAGTATAGTGGAGGCAACTTCTACATATACAACTTTCTTCAAAGCAATGCCGACAGACCCTTATAATCCGCAGTAAATAACTTGAAATGAGGGTGTCTTGGACAATAGAGTTGTATATTCTGGATTTTCAGCGTGTTTTCTTGGGCGTTTAATTTGCCTGACAGCCAATAGAATTTCGCGTGCAACCAATCAGTGCTCATTTCTGAATTTTTGACATTTTAGCTATGACTCCACGTGGGGCACCAGACGATTGCCGTTCAGTCAGTACCATATACCACTCCTTAAGTGCCAGACAATGGCTTAATCCTCAAAGTATGTCTACATAGGTCTAGCCTATACTCGTAATATCTCACCTGGAGCATGAATGTGGACAGGGTTAAGTTGTCCAGCAGGGGTAACAACTCAGGCACTTTGTTAAAGTGTTCGTCGATTCTGTAGTAGAATGGGTACTGCAACACGGACAACCCACTCAGCACATGGTACAGGTCCGCTTTCAGGCTGGCGTCCAGGGTTCTGTTCAGGTATCTGCAATGCATAATTGTACAGTGAACGCCGCTTAATGTAATCGCGGATAATGATCAGTTGGGTAATTTTATCAGTTTTATGAAGTCCCGTACGGATTAATACTGATACATTGAACAAATGCTGTTTATTGTGATCAAAGATTCGGTTTATATTATCACCAGGGCCCGGATTCTGATGACATAAAATTGTTTGAAAAATGACGTATAAAATGTCCCTAATTTTTAAAGAAAATGACTTAATCATAAAAAAAAGACCTGAGGACTGATATTTTATTTATTAAAAAATTATTATTGTACACAGAAAGTTATAGACTAGTTTGTACATAATTAGAAAAACTGTAAATAACTCTAATGTTGGGAATGTTCTTTTCTCACGGAAATTTATACTGGCACTGAGGCACTAGCGAGTCAAACTTCGGCATTTCCTTTTGCGGTCAGCCGGATTATGTTATTGTTTATTGAGGGTAAACAGTAGTTTGCACTCTCAAATCAAAGCAGGTGCCAAGTCAATCTAATAACAATAGTAATATAATACAAAATTTTGGTTTTTCTTTGATCCTCATTTCCGACCGAGACATGACAACACTTTAACGCCGAATTTTTCCTTCTTGCATTAAACAAACAACACTTCAAAGACAGTACCGGTACCGCTAGCGACGAAAAAAAAAGTTAATACACTCAATGTAAATACATGACATTAACTAAATAAGGAAGCAAATGACAAAATATTGACCTAAAAATATAAAATTACATAATATGACAAAAATGACACAATAAAAATGTATTTCTATAATCCAGAGGATTTATTTACAAGTTGGCAATGCCTAAAGCGGCATCAATGAAAAGATGACATGTCATTAGAATCCGGGCCCTGGTTATCACATTTTCCTTTTTGCGGCTTTATTTCCAAGTACTTTACGACATTCAAAATTTCATTTTTAAGGGTTTCGTTTCTAACTCAACTATATTGTGGTGTACTGGAGGTAGCAATTCTGTTCCCATCTCAGAGGAAGGCCAGTTCAAGGCGTGGCTTTACCTAACCCTCTATTTTCAGCATTAAAACATGTTTCACCCCACAGTTAAGCTGCAGCTTTAGATTTATGAAGATAACAGTGTTACCATGTAGTGACTGCTAGTGTAAAAAAAAAGACTTGAAACAGACAGGCGTTGAAAAAATAGTTGCTTTCATGACTCCTAAATTATAAAAATTATATTTACAGGTTCATTTTTTGGTCATTTCTCTCATTTTTTATATTTAGGTTATCATTTTGTCTTTTTTGGGTCATTTTACGATCTTCTTTTCACCTTTCATATTTTTAAGGTAATTTAAAAAATATAAAGTCATTATTTTATCATTTTGTGTTGTGTTTCTCGTGTTATATAGAGTTTTTATGCCAATTAACTAATTACAAGCCTATAATTGGGCCAACAGCATAAATGTAGAAGAGACACATATCTGTTGAATAAACTAGTAGGCCTATCTTCGTACATTTTTTTTTTTTAGTTTTTGGGTCTTTTTTAGTATTTTTGCAGTCATTTTATAGTGAATTTTCTAAGTAATTTTTAGGTCATCATAATTCGGTCCCAGATTGTTCTGTAACTAGCAACACATAATTTGATTCTTTGCACATCCAGAAGTCTATATTCTAATTCTTCCAGGATTCAGAATAATTTCCCATATTGGTACCGGTACCTGTAAAACAAACCTTAAATTTAAAAAGAATGCAGTAAGAAGACTTTTGTTTGTTGATTAAGGAAAAAGTTTAATCGTCGAAAGAAATCAACTCTAAGAAATTTGTCAAGTATTTAGGGATATTTATATCTTCGCCAATGTTGAATGTTTGTTGTAGCACTCGGGGTCAGGCATGTTGACTATGAGGAGCAGGGATACCGGTTCTTCTCCAGGGATGAAGGGTTCCTCTTGCCATGACACTTCCTCTGGGCATTGCAGGCCTGCTTGATGTATTGCTGCTTCTGATCACACGACAGAGCTTTCCATGCTTTGGCACCCTCTTTAACAATAAAAGCTGCGTTCTTACCCTTGTGCTTCGGAAAGATGGTCTTCAAGAAGTTAAAGAATGGGTTGACATTTTCACCATACTTTCCACCACATCTTTTCTTCTTCTCGTTGATTTTGTTTCCACGAGTATGTTTCTTCGACTTTTTTCCGCAGCTTGAGGTCTTATTTGATTGTCCCCTTTTTAGTCCAAGCTTTGCCATTTTAACAAGAATTTTGTCTTAAAATGTTATCCCACAAACTAATATTTGGAAAGTCTTCAAATTACGAAAGTGGTTTCCTTGGTTTTAACTTCATTATTATATCCCTATAGTTGTTATTGTTACCTACGTTAACCCAAGCATCTAGGGATTTACTTTCTATCTAACTGACAGTTTGGAACTGGTGGGCTATGGAAATGAAATCTCATCATCAAGTTTCCATGGCTAGCGATTCATTTCGCTTCTGGAGCCAAATTATTTTAGCTTAATGCATAATAATTTGTAATAATTTATCATAGGTAATCCCACGAAAGTTGACGAATTTATCTGATAAAACTCGTCAACTCGAGTTGAATTTATTGAGACTATTCCATGAATAAAATATAACGGATTATACAAATAATAATTACTTTCGTGCTTAGTTCTATAAAAACAAAACTAACAGTTGGGAGATCACGGCATACTGTGAATCAACCATCCATGAATCGATTCGAGTTACCATGTTGTGACCAATGCTACACCTGGTGCATATAAGACATAGTTAATTTCATTCAAGTAAGCTAACAGCAGAACAGAATAAAAGCACATGAACTGGCTTGCACTGGCTTCACTGGGGATTTACTTTCTATTTAACTGACTGTTTGGAACCGGTGGGCTATGGGAATGAGATTTTATCATCAAGTTTCCATGGACGGACATGGTGAACGATTCATTTTGCTTCTGGAGCCAACTTATTTTTGTTCAGGACCCTGTTTCATAGAACTTTTACACTCATATTATTAGCAAACACATAATAATATTAGTTATTATTATTAGTCTTCTGTTTTTATAAGAATATTTCTAATAATATTAGTTATGAGTTCATGGCTCTAAATTATTAGTAAATATTGCTAATATTATTGGTACAATCTTTCATAGACTGCAGAACTAATAAAATTTACTGATAATATTAGGTGTTTTTCTATAAGTGTTTTTGGACCAGTAACGTATTATCAAACCCATGTAATTCAAATTTTGTGTTATTAAATTTGTGGAAAATGAATCACTCTGATATAATTATCAATAAAAAGGCTTACATTTGCTATCAAAGCAATTTTTTACCTAAGTTTTTAGGTTTTTAGGTTAGATTTTAGTACATAAGCCTACTGCTATCTTGAATAAGTGCCTGGCAGATTTATTAATTTCTTAGAGCTAGTTATTTTGCAGATATATGTAGGCCGTGCTGCTTTGAAATAGTTTTGACAAAAAGGCTAAGAAGGGAAAAAACGCAAACAATCCAGACATAACCTCCAAAACAATCAGCTGAATAATGAATTAATAATATTAGTGAAGAGATTTTATGAGTATTGTTCATATCTCTATGAAAGAAGATTTTGATAACTACGTAATAAATAATATTATGAGTTCTGATATTATTAACTAATATTATTAGCAACTTCTATGGAACAGGGCCCTGTGCATAATAATTTGTAATAATTTATCAGAGAGCTATGTGAAGCATCTTCACTTAGTAACTAACTAAGAAGTCGGTGGTGCTACATCCCTGAAGGGAATGAGCCTACTTGCAAAAGATGTTGGAAAATGTTTACCAGAGAACAACTCTTTTACTTACTCTTCTATTTCAAAATATACAATGTAAGTTACTCTAATGCAGCGTTTCTCAACCTTTTTGAACCCGAGGACCTCTAAAATGTCTAAAAAGTTTACGGCCCCTAATTTTGCATACCATTTTTAATAGAAGGCCTATATTCTTAATGTTTAAGGTATTAATTGTAGGTCATTATAACGAAATATGTGAAAAATTGTACTTCTTTACTTTCCACTTTCCTTAAAATTTTTTTATTATGTCTGCGGACCATCTGCACCATCTTCACGGACCATAGGTTGAGAAACGCTGCTCTAATGTATTCTGAGAACAAAGTTGCCTGAGATAATAAAATATCGCATTTTTAATTTTAGCGTAAAAAGCTCTGAATCTTCCTGTACAAGAGTATACAGAGTATTTACATAATTTTTTATTAGGAGATCCTGATCGACACTTCTCAAATCGGTAAGAAATCCATCGCGGGTTTTATTCAATCCACGCTCCAGCAAACCAACGCCGTCTCCACAGTCGGGCGCCACTTCTCTGACACTCATGTATTGCGTGTAGCATACCTCTACGAGGCAGGCGCTAATTTTAATTCTCAATGTTAGTAAGTATTATTTCTATACAAATCTTTCTCCGTAGCACTTTAATTGTGCATTGAGTGTTAAAGAAAAGTGATAGTCGTGTCTAGGGTCCGTTTTCCTGTGTAAAACCTTTTATATCCCTATAATACAGTCTGTTAATGAATAACACCGAAATATTTTACCTGTGTTTAGAGGGGGCACAGACAAGCCGCTTTTATTATGTGATTTTTGCTCCATGGATTCAATTTTTCCTGTTACAGCATAAAATCTCCCAGGGCATGGCCACCACTGACTTCTAACATTAGAAAAAAATGCAAAACAAAGGAACTTCGTTGTTAACACTGGAGTAATTAATAAAACACTAATGCAGTGCCGGCCAGTCACATGATTAGTCTCGTAAATTTTGCAGATTACGAAAACTCTAGTTTATGGTATAACTGTTGATGAATGATTAAGAATCAGGTTTTTATCGATCACTAAGAAGGCATGAAGTCAATTTAATGAAAGTCTTAATCATATTTCGTCCAATTATTGACTTATGAGCACCAAATTGTAATGAGTTTAATGCCTTGTAGCACACACATTTTACGTCATAGAGCAAAAATCTCCTAATAAAAGTTGCTTGTCTAAGTCCCCTCTAAATAGAGGTAAAATATTTCGGTATTTCACCCTTTATCATATTCATTAAAATTGATGTGAGTTGAAATTATCAGACGCAATAAACCCACTAACAGATGAAAACATGGCCTGCTACGAGTATGAAATGAATATAGGGAGAAATTCCAACCTTCGCGTGGGTGGCGAACATAACCAGAGCTGCGGAGTGACTTACGTGGCAAGTATTTTCTCCCCCAGTCTCCTCTTGACATTGTTGGCGGGGCAGATGGTGACTGCAGGGAAGGGTAGTTTGTACAGAGGGTAGTTAGTCGTCTGCACATTCACCATGATGGGGCTTTTGGAGAAAGTCTTCCAGGCCGAGTTGACGAAGACGCCGGCCACAGAGGCGCAGGCCACGATGGCGATGATCCAGCACAGCCTGTAGGCATGTAAGCAGTCATAACGCTAGGCCCGTTCTACCAGTCTCAACTAACCATAAAGAATTAATAAATTTCATTGTATCCCAAGAGGGTGAATTTACTTTAATAAATGTTTTTTCTCCTTATTCTCTCTAATATTAACAACGACACAACTATTTATATACATTTTAGCCAATTGACAAAATTGGCCTATATGTAATCTATATCATTTTACTTTTTAAAAATTAATATGTTGATTTTAATTGTTTGTACATTTTTTGCTAAAGATCTGCACATTTTGCATAAGACACTCCAAATAATATATTTGGATAGCCAATAATGTATAATTTATTATATATACTTTTGCCTTTACTTGCCATTGTTTAATTTCTACTAGTTGATAACATAGGCCTACATAATAATTTATTACTCTTTACACGTGCTGTTTTAATGTGATTTTAATTATGTGAACGTATTCACTGGGCACCCAATGCACCACGCTTTTCTCTATGTATATAGGCCTTCTATTTAATATTACTGTGTGTAAAAAGCGGTCCGCTCCTGTAGTGCTTGATAATATTACAGGGAATAAGGAGGGAAAAACATTTATTAAAATAAACATAAAGATATTGGCACATTATAGCCTACTTCTTATTTGGTACCTATAGGAATTTAGTAACTTCAGTAAGTATATTAATCCGAGCTAAATTAAAAAGGGAAAGTAATTTATTTTCGCTTATGCTTAGAATAGTAGCCTACCGGTAATACTAATAATAATAGTAATAATAATAGTAATAACAATGATAATAATAATAATAAACGTTTTGGTAATTTCGTATGTAGCGGAGTTCAGGCTCCTTTGGTTGGCAACAACTTCTTTGATTACAAATCACTGTTTGAAAATGTTGGACATCCCAGAAATAATTGCCTAAAAGATTGACCTGTTTTTAGAGAAATGTATGTGTGTCTTGTATTAGAAGTTATATTTTTAATTCAAGTGTCTATAAAAGATGTTACCCACCTGTCCAAATAGTTGGCTCCATCCCTGGAAATGTACCGCAATCCATGGAGCGTGCTTTGTTGAGAGAATTCCTTGAGAACGCCCATGGGGGAAAGATTCTCTCTGTCTCCGTGTTTCCCAACCGGATTCTTGCCACTCGTTATGGGTTTCTCAGTGGCCAGGCCGTTTCTATATGGACGGTATCTGAAAAAGCAGCAAGAAATTGTCAAGTGTCAGATATACCTGACACCTTTTAGATGAAATGAACCAGAGGCGTAACGGTGGGGGGGGGGGGTTTGGGGGTTTGAACCCCCCCATTGATTAAAAAAAGGAAAATTTTATAATTTTTTTAAGTCTGCTTATAAATTACTTAATACGAGTATAAAACGTGGGAAGCTTAAAACTCGTTATTTTGCGCCTTAATTTTTAAAATTTTCCGGGGGAGGACCCCCCGGAAGCTTAAAACTCGTTATTGTGCACCCCCTCTCCCTGGGGGGTATTCTATACCCCCAGACCCTGCGGATGTTATAACCCCCCCATATGGTCGGCCTGGTTACGCCTATGAAATGAACCATGATTTGCTTAAAATCTTTTAAAATTGTTTATTTAAGGTCGCTTTTTAACTACTAAGGTCACTATCGACCTCAGTAATCTTTAATTCTACACCTTAATGCTGCGTAATTTATACGAAAGATTATTCACACAAATACATTCATATTTATACAACC
The DNA here is from genome assembly GCA_964059195.1 of Ectobius pallidus. NCBI lineage: Eukaryota > Metazoa > Arthropoda > Insecta > Blattodea > Ectobiidae > Ectobius > Ectobius pallidus. Next base: position 8,758,948 of record CAXKWD010000002.1, read on the forward strand.
GTGTAAGAAACTAAAATACATAACTTGAAGATTATTAAGTGCCAGAATGGTACTTTATGAGATTGTGTGCAGGACGGGAAAATGTCTGTCTGTCTGTCCTTGTGTCTGTACGTGCGATAACTCAAATACGCTCTATCAGATTTTCATTAAACTTGGTATAGGTATTTATAACGTCCATGGGAAAACGCCTATTTATTTTGGACCACATCGATTGACCGGTACAGGAGTAGCGACTAATGAAAGGTCACATGCTTTTTAAATGGAAAATCATGACTGTACTACAATGCCGCGTTGCTAACCACTGGGGGCCTTGACTCCAATGCAGTCAGATGTTTGTTTATTTCGTTGGTAAAGTTGAAATGAGTACTACATGAATACTGTTATATACAGAAGGTAGGCCTATATTAACCCTACATGTATTAAGCGGAGTTCTTTGCCAGTGCATTTTGTGAAATGTTGACATATTTTAAGAAGTTCTTATATCAGTGTATACGAGAAGTGTATACGAGAAGTTCTTATATCAGTGTATACGAGTATGAATTAAAGCTAAGTATCAAACTTTAGACCTTTGTTCTTCCGCAAGCCCTGCTTAATGAATCGATCTGGAGCTTAACTCGGAGATAGATTACAAAAATAAAAATAGCTTATTTTCTGCATATCATAATTGCTGATTAAACAAAACCATTCTGGCACTTTGTTACATCAGTTTATCTGATATACTATTATTATTATTATTATTATTATTATTATTATTATTATTATTATTATTATATTATCTGATATTTTAAGTTCAAATTCGTTTGTCATAAGAGGGATAGCTTCTGGGAACATGATAGCTTTAAAAACATAGTGTATATTTGGCCTCCTCTATTGAAAGCTAGATCAATATGTATTTAATTTTTGTTTCCTATTTTGTTTGAATTTTTTCTTTGTGCAATCACTAGGGCAAGGCATTTGATAATTTTGCACCTTTTTATATGAAGGTTAAAAGGTAGCTCAAATATATATATATATATATGTATATATATAAATGTGTATCATGAAATAAGTGATTAAATGAGGGCAATTTCTTTTTTCATTTTTTGCTTTATTTTGCATTTTGTTTGCCATGTTCAAAAGATAGGTAATTTTTTGGATATTTTTAGGTCATTTTCTGCATTTTAGGTCATTTTCGGCATTTTAGGTCATGTTTCGGTAGAGGTAGAGAGGAGCTTTTCTATGTACAAATCGTTACTTTCAGACAGACAATCGTTTTTATTTGAGAATCTTCGCAAAGTATCCATAGTTCATTTTAATTCAGGTTTATTGTAAACACAGTAGTTTGTCTTGTAGCAATAAAGAATTCATTTCTTTTATTTTTAAATGGCACATATTTGGAAGGGGAAATTTGATGGGCATGCCAGTTCAGATTTTTTTTTTTTTTTGCAAAGGGTGTCAAAGTAGTATAAATTCACTTAGTTCTTTAATAACAAAATAAGTGTTCTTTATATTGTAAATTCATATATAATGCACTGTCATACATTAAATTGCTTTAAGCGATTCATTTCTTAAAAAAAGTAATTATAAGTAATAATGGTAAATATGTAAGCTTTCATGAACCACAGATTATTGTCTCTGTTGGACATTACATGAGAATATTATAGGAGAAAAATTCCTCCGACACTGGGACTTGAACCCAGGACCTTTGGCTGTTCGCGCCAATGCTCTACCAACTGAGCTAAGCCGGAGTTCAATTCACAGCGCCAGATGGAACTTCTCTCCTATGACTAATTGCCCTAATGGTCTACCTCACAGACAGACAAGTTATGTCATATGCAGTACTGTGAGGAACACTAAGTAGTGATTTTTGTGACCAGGCTCCCACTGTTATTGTACAGTTAACATACAAGATAGATATGTAAGCTTTCATGAACCACAATAATCTGTGGTTCATGATTGCTTATGTATCTATCTTGAATGTTAACTGTACAATAACAGTGGGAGCCCGGTCACAAAAATCACTACTTAGTTTGCCTCACAGTACTGCATATGACATAACTTGTCTGTCAGTGAGATAGACCATTAGGGCAATCAGTCATAGGAGAGAGGTTCCATCTGGCGCTGTGAATTGAACTCCGGCTTAGCTCAGTTGGTAGAGCATTGGCGCGAACAGCCAAAGGTCCTGGGTTCAAGTCCCAGTGTCGGAGGAATTTTTCTCCTATAATATTCTCATAATAATGGTAAATTTATTAGTCATTTTTCTAAATATTGTCTTTTTCACTATTTTTAGGTCATAAATGCATTTTTTACTATGAATTTTTGCACTATTTTATGGTCATTAAAAGCCTTGCCCTAGTAATCACAAACATCTGTTCTCGAAGCAGGATTCGAACCCGCAGCTTTCTTCATCGCGGCTCCAAGGGCACAAGTCTTGGCTACAGCGATCGGGACAATGATGAACGATTCCTGATGAAATTTGAATTAACTATCCCCTGGAATAGCTAAGGATATATTACAGAGTACTTACATCATGTTGGTGGTGTGTTGAGGGAGGACTCCCATGGCTGTGTGTCATTAGCGCTGTGTTTGTTCTGGGTGACAGCTTCTGTCTTGTTATTTCTCCAATCAACTCCACCCTCTGGTTCCCACATTACATCTGTCTTACCTATGCGTATTGTTTGTTTTCACATGACTTAGATACTGCGATTATCTCGCTTCACATTCCTATACGGCTTTGCGCGCACTGGGTTTATGCCCGGTTTCTATAAACTCGCGAAATACCTATGGGTAAATTATCCAATGGACAGAATTTACACAAAAATAACTTTTACAAACTCAAATAATTTAAAGGTAGCAATCACATACACTTGTGGCGAGTTTCTAGATAAATGTCCTCTGGGTAAATATGAAAATGACAGAAAAAATGTTCCTACAAACTCGGGCTAGATCTTTCCAAGGGTAAATCGTCGGGTTAATTTATCCTTTCATGGATGGCTGGATAAAATTTAACCTCTCCTATGATCAATAATAATTTAAACAAGCCTTCTGAATTAAATTAATTGTACAACTCCAACGCCTTCCTTATTATATCATTGTGGATGATTAGGAACTAATTTGCCCATGGATAATTTACCCATAGGTATTTCACGAGTTTATAGAAACCAGGTATTAATCAACTAAAACTATGTCCTGATTTAACCTTTTTAATTCAGCTGTGTTTATACTCCTTTTAGCTAGGAGGCCATACTGTGTCTATACAGTAGGGTAGGCCATGGAACTATTGCTTATCAATTTTTTCTACTGTCGGTGTATTTAATGGAGTAAATTTCAACTGATATTAATTTAAATGGATATGATTCAAGATGAATTGGGTGAGGACGATTCAGGGTATGTAAATATCCTATTCGACATTTGCCTTTACGACTGGGGAATCCATGAAAAAAAAAAAAACCATGTCAAATTGGCCGGCCACGGGATTTGAAACTGGAACCTCCCGAATGTGAGTTCAAAACGTTACCATCTTGGCCATCTCGCTCGGTTTATGTAGGACGGTATTTTTTGGTGAAACTGAGCAAATTAAAAAAAAAAAAAATCTTTAAAAAATCCTCTGGTACCCCATGTGTAACAATTTGTGTCCTATCGGATGCTGTGAACTTCATCAAGTTCAAGGACGTTAAAAGAAGGCGTTCTGCGCCTTTGAAACAGATAATTAATAACTTTCTTATGTATATATTGTTTCATATAAATATACAAAATTAGTCAGTAATTTCGATGGCTGATATTAGGAAAAAGCAGCGTTAAAGATTTTTGACCTCTATTAGTCTGCTACTGTTATTAAATGTATATTAAAGTCCATAATTAGCTAAGTCTTTTACACATTTTTAATATTTTTGGCCCCCTTTTTTGCAATCTTGCTTATGAAAGTCTCTCAGCCCTTCAAATTACTAATTCACTTACAATGGAGACTGAGAAGTAAAGAAAGAAAATGCATAGGCTAAACGAGTGGTCTTCAATTTTTTTTGAAACTAAAGGACCATTTCCTTTTTGGTGATGGACTAGCAGGCGGCATTGATTTATTTATTGATGAATAACGATTATTTACCCAACTGTCCGATATTTTGTTTAAATTACTTATTTAACAGAAAAATAATTAAAACATTATATTATTATTATTTTGTCTCCTTTTACAGGCCTATGATAAGCATCCATCTTTCTCCACTAAAAATACAAAGGTTATATATATATATATATATATGTGTGTGTGTGTGTTTCTTCATTTAGTTTATCAGTATTACGTATTTAGGAAAAGTAACAAGAAGAATTCGAGCTACAGGTTTTTAATATCGCAATTGGCAATATCGTATTGACAATAGTATAACGACTGGTTAATTTATACATTATGTCGGAGAATTTCGTTCGCGAGTTTTTAATATTATTTTTCTGTAGCTAATTAATTCTTTAAGCAAAGAAAGTTCTACGTTTACCAAACATAAAGTAATAATTACCACCACGTAAGATAATACTTAAATATCTAGACCCGTATCACTAGGCCTGTAATTAACACAGAATTCTAATCACTTTGTTGTTGTGAAATGATACATTTTCAACTGGAAGAATTCGTGAGCTTTTCCTACACTGTATTTTATGTCTTATATTTCATTAATCATTAGCTTAAAAGCCCGGCGTCGCTCGGGTTTTGTAATTTTGTAATCAGAAATTAACTTATGAAGGACTTTCGATTTTCGAAATCTAGGTCCTTAAATAGGTATTAAAAATTTGAAATGAGGAAGAAGGACTTATCACACTCAAACTATTTCCTCAGAAAACGCTTGATACAGCTTTTTATGGCTCATAGAGGATGTAGAATTTTGCATCCCATCGCTTCTGCACACCAAGCCTGGTAGGGGTTCAAATAAGAAACAAATTTCTGCAACATAAAATTGTATTGTCTGTTCGGAATATTTTATTTCTCACTCTCATGTTACCATACAACCGATTCGGGGCTGAAATAAAAAATAAATTCAATATTACTTTCATACTTTCCTATCCCAAAAACTGGGACATAGGACTAAAATGTCCATCCTATTTTGACTCCTTTTACATACTTAGGGCCTATGATAAGCATCCATATTTTTCAAATAGAAATACAAATCCTATTGCTACGCATAACATATCATTGGATAGAATTTTTTACTGATTTCTGATATGGTATAGGCCTACTCATTGGCACACACTCAGATTTAAACAACTGAAAATGCTGCCCCTACAATAGGAACTCTTATTCTACATCAATATATAATGTGAGAAAATGGTATTCTCTGTATCCAGGGTAGGGAAAGTTATGTGACTGTATCACCTTATGCATTATTTTAGTGGATTTCATTCCTCATTATTAATTTTATTTAGGCCTACAACAATGAATTATATCGCTAGCTTCTCTAATTTGTCGAAGTCCCGTATCAAGCACTTCCAAAGCTACCTGTGAACACTGCCAACAATGCACTGTTGTCATGAGAACTGTACGTGCAGTGTGATTTTTATATGATTAGTTATTTGTAATAAAGTATTTCGTCTCCTCGAAAACATCTTATTTTTCGTATTTCGTCGTCGTCGTCGTCGTCGTCTTCGTAGTTTTACCTCTCCCTTTTTTTAGGATTTAAGCGACCCAAGCCGCCCGGGCCTTACAGGGCCGCGACCTGTCGGGAGAGGGATTATCTTTGAATCACATACATACTTTTTTGACCAGACAAGGACATGGAGGGCCTTCCCGGATGAGTGATCAGCCCAACGCGGGGCCACCTCCGAGACAACACGAACACATAAGACGATACACACCAGTCACACACACATTCATTCAGAACAAGGCGAGGATGAGGATGAAGATGATAATGACGGCCAGATGATATCCGGGGACCACAAGGGCCTAAAGTTACCTGACATTTGTCTCACAGGTGAGGGAAAACCCCGGAAAAAACCTCACCTAGGTAACTTGTCCCGACCAGGAATCGAACCCGGGCCCGCTGCGTGAGAGGATTGAACGCATCCCCTGAGCCACAGCGGTGGATTTTTCGTATTTAAAAATAAAAATTTTGCAAAACCCTTTCTTTGTGAGCACCTATATTATGAAACGAAGGTACTTTCAAAATTCCATGTCTCTACCTGTTATAGTTTAGGCTCTACGTTGATTCTCTGTCAGTCATTCATTCAGTCAGTCAGGACAAATCCGCTTATATGAGAGAGATATTTACAAACATCTGCCTGCATTGCATTCAAGGCCTTCTGTTTTCAGAATCAAGAACGGGATAATTCTACTGAGGCCGTGGTTTCTAAATTCATTTGTAGAGACACGTATTATCCATGGCCATCTTTCATTTAAAAAGGGCCTTACGTATTTAGAAAGTGACTCCCTTATTAGACCGATTTAAATTAATATTTATACGAGATATATTCCATTATTTTTCAGAATTGAATCGTCTTGTAGTTAAGACATAATGAATCAATAAATTATAAAGGCACGAATGGAAGGAATCAGATATCCGCTTTCGTCTCCCAATTAAAGTCAAGGCCGCCTGTATCTGCGTTGTGGGCCTTGTTGTTGTTTTGGTTGTAATAATGATAGATTTGTTCCTGACATGCTAATCCAATCCATACTCTACATCCAGATTTATCCTCTTACGGCAAACTAAAATGAAAATTAAAAATCCCTCTATTTGTAACCAATCAATATGATATTTTAACCACATGCTAAGATCAATGCGTACAAATTATCACGTTTTCAGTCTAAATATTTTTGGAGTTATTAATAAAAATAAATAGAATAAGGTAAACTCATGTAACAAAGTGCCAGAATGCTTTTGTTTAATCAGTGATAATTGCAATTATGATATGCAGAAAATAAGTTATTTTTTAATCACTTTCCGAGATCGTTTCATTAAGCAGGGCTTACGGAAGAACAAAGGTCTGTAGTTTTTATAAGCATTATGTGAAGGAATATGTGGGTGTGTTATTTGTCAAAGCTAACTATATTGCAGCTTCCAGAGCCGTATATGAACACTGTAAAACAATATGTTGTCATGAGAACTGATTTGTATTTGATAAATTCTATATAATATATTACCATAAACTGGGTATTACTCCGTTACCGGTCAACCGATTTGGTCGAAAACCAATAGGCTTCATCCCATGGAGTCCTAGAGTTTCCAAAGAGCTCATTCCTTCGCCATTAGTGACTTGTGCTTCCTAAATATACAGTAAATTAAATATGTATGGCGTAGGAACTATTTTAACTCCAGTAAAACTTACACTTCCCTCACTTGTAGGAGAAGGAGGGGGCAGCCGGATGCAGCCCCGGGCGCGGGGGGACCAGGTTTTATTTATTTTTTACTTTCTAATTTTACTCTAAAATAAAATTGATTGTAAGTCAATAAACAGCTTAAGTTATGTTTTATATGTTTATTTTATCTGCATTGTCCTGTCGTGTAACGGTGACAGGGAATTTATTTGTGTTAATCTGGAACGGATTATTCTTGAAGGAAAATTGCTATTTTTGGAAAGTAGGAGCAGAAATCCTTTTGGACTGAACAGTAGGCCTCACTAACATTCGGCATTTAAACTCATAATTTTCAAAAGATTAAACTGGTACACACAGATAAAATTGTTCCTAATTATAACATTTTAATGTGTTTTTCTGTTTCCTGCCCGGCATCAATTAACCGATTTGGTCCAAAATCAATAGGCTTCATCCCATGGGCGTTATAAATAGGTACACCAAGTTTTATGAAAATCCGTTAAAGCGTATTTGAGTTATCGCGCTTACAGACACACGGACAGTCAGACAGTCCTGTCTACTAGACAATCTCATAAAGTACCGGTACCATTCAGGCACTTAATAATTATGCAATATCATTACATAATCTTTCTGTTGCATCTAATATATAAAGTCGAATGTGTGTTTGTGGGTATGTTTGTTCCTTATACAAATCTACATTTCTTTACCAATTTACACGGAATTTTGCACACATACCCAGTTAAGTCCGGAAAGTATAGCGGTCAACATTAAAATTGAAACAAATCAGTCCTTCCCTTGAAAATTATATAATTTCTGAGAATATTATACTGAAAAACAATGAAATGCTGTTCAGTTCACATGACAACCGTGTATTGTTTACTTTGATAACATTGGGCCTTGGCAACTGGATTTTAACGAATTATGATTGAATCGATGCAATATATTGGGGAAAATAATTACTGAAAAATGAATTACACGAAAATAAAGCAAAGTGTGATGCAGTCACACAACTTTCTCTACCCTAGACATAAGAAATATTTTCTCACTTCACATTTTGATGTAGAATAAGAGGTCGTATTGCAGGTACAACTTAAGTGTGTGAGTATGCTATATCAGAAGTCGGTAAGTAGTCAGTTATCCATAGCTGTAGGCTTTGTATTAGTTGAGATTTATCATAGGCCCTAAGCATGGGATGGAACATTTTGAGTCCTATACTCGCAGTATATTATGTCCCGGGTTTTAGGGGAGGAAAGTATGAAAGTGATACTGCATTTCTATTTTATTTCAGCCCCGAAAGGGTTGTAACATGAGAATGAGAAATAAAATTTTCTGTCAAGTCAATACAATCTTATGTAATTTATGTTTCTTCTTATTTCAACCCCTCCCAGGCATGATGTGTAGAAGCAACGGAATGCAGCATTCGACATCCTCTATGAGCCATAAAAAGCTATATCTAGCGTTTTCTGATGGAATAGTTTGATAAATCTTTTTCTTCATTTCAAGTTTTACATACATATTATAGGCTATAAGGACCTAGAGTTTCAAAATCGAAAGTTCTCCATAAGTTAATTTCAAATTACAAAATACAAAGCCCGGGCGACGCCGGGCCTTTTCAGCTAGTACATTATAAAGGGCGAGTTGGGTAGTGAATTCAATATTTGACGGGGCCCGGGAAAATTTTTCCATACTCTACATTTCCCTGAGTATAAATTTGTAAAAGTAAACTCCATGATATTTAAAGACACATCTATTAGCTGTATTTTATTAGTAGCAGAACAATACAGCTATGTTATACGGTGCCCCCTCAAAGAATATTTTATAGGTATTTAATTTTTTTAAATACTAAGAAAATTAATAAGATATAATGCGCAATCTCATGATAAAAAAATTAGGTTAGCAACATTGCGTGCATATCGTGATAAAGGCATTAATGTTTTAGGTTAATTAGAACTCCAGATTATGCTTTCTCAAATTCATTTTGAATTTGTAGCTTAAAATTCTTCTAAGTGCTATATATCATTCCACCGTTGCCCCATTGATTATAGTGTGACCATTTGGTTGCAATAAAAAAAATCTGATGTGAAAGTCACATAACTTCCTCTGCCCAAAAAAAAGTTAGCAGTATTCACATATCCTTTTACAGAATCGCAAGACACAATTTTACGCTATTATTATCCTATAAATACCTAAATTTTTACAAACAGTGGGTGAACAGTGGGTGGCCTGTAACTACCCTCAGAGAATTTTTTCGAAAAAAAGTTTCAAATAAAAGTTTTAGCTCTCAGTAAAAGGAACACATGTGCAAATTTTAAAGAAAATCGTTAGAGCCGTTTTCGAGAAAATCGCGAAAAACGAAAATTTCTTCATGTAAAGTCCCCTTAAAAATAAGAGAAATTTGTCGCCAATCTTCGAATCACATCTTCAGAAGGTACCTGACCCAAATACGAAATTTTGTTCTCATACGATTCTCCGTTTCGGAGCTAGCCTGTTCACAAACTTCCACACAGACAGACAGACACACACACACACAGACACACACACAGACATGTTTCCAAAAATAGTATTTTTGGATTCAGGGGGCCTTGAAACGTGTATATATGCCAAAAACTCAACTTCGAATTTTAGGGTCGAAAACAATACTTCCTCTACTATAGTACCTATGGTACGGGCAGAGGAAGTAATTATTAAAAGAGTGTCAACTCCGGCTACCCCTGATATATTTATAGCTGTGGCTATGGTGAATGATTGAGAATATGAGGTTATGTGATGACTAGGAATTGATAACAGGAAGCCAAGTAAAGAAGTGTTGAAAATTTAAGAATTTTTATGACGTACTTAATCTAAAACTTTTTTCATAATATAAAGGATATTTACTCAAGTGAGTTTAAAGATGTGCGTGGTCTTGTGGTTAGCGTCGCTGACTACAGATCCGTAGGCCCGGGTTCGATTCCCGGTACCTCCTCGGATTTTTCTGAGTTAGGGAGGTCTGGTAGGGGTGCACTCAGCCTCGTGATTCCAAATTGAGGAGCTACTTGATAGAGAAGTAGCGGCTCCGGTCATGAAAACCACCAATAACGGCCGTGGGTGTCGGTATGCTGACCACGTGCCCCCCAATCATGCCATCTTCCTACGGGAGATGACGCAGCGGTCGAGTGGTAGGCCAAGTCCCTCCAGGGATGTAGCGCCACGGAGTAGTAGTAGAGTTTAAAGATGTATTGAACAGACATAGAAAATTGTCTAATACATTTCCAGTGTGTCCAACAGTCCTTTTTTTTAAAGGACTATCCTTTAAAATGGTGACTAGTAAAAAAGTCCTTTAATTGTCCTTTTTTTTTAGTGCTGTCCTTTTTTTCAGCGAGTCGAGAATATTTAAACTGAAAGCATGCAGAGTTTTGTATTCTTATATTATTGTATAATGTGTCCTACAATCAATTATAAATGTAGAAAATAAACTTATAAAAATAAAAAGTAAAGAATTAAAACTGTGGGAGGAACGGAATGGCTATGAGGGATAAAGAGGAGGCCATTTTGAAAAAAGAATGTACTATTTCCTTTATTTAATAGATAATACGTTAAAAAATTTACATTTAAGCTCAACTTTTCCTCCAAAGAACTCTGCAGGTTTTCAGATTGTTCAGACTCTTATTCAAGGTCCGTTTTCAGTTGCTACAGATGAAAGAAGTGATAAAAACAAACTCCAAACTGTACCACATTGTTATTAGTATAATGTGTTGTATTTAGCTTCGGCCCCCCTACACCCCCTTTTCACTCGGCGTGTCTGTCCTTTATTTAAAAACTTTTAGTTGGGCACACTGCATTTCTCCTTCCCATAATCTTATTTCAAGCACTCCAGATCAGCATGTACATAAATTAACCAAAATTACCTTACATAGACAAGTTGTTGTTCACAGTATATTTAAGTATAAATAAGGAATGATATTTATACATTAGGACTTCGTTATACTTCCTTAATATTATAAAAGTAATGTTAATGGAATAACCCTTTTCCTTATATGTATGTCCGGTTATTGCGTATCGCCATCGCCGTGATTAATAATAATAATAAAAGATAATAACCAGGATTATAATAGTACTCGTTTCTAAAAGCATGTATTAGATGACTGTATCTAATCTTATAAATTTTATTCCACAATCATGTTAGTTTGGGACACAAAGTATAAATCCTTTTTATAAAATGAATTATATAACATCCTGTATTATTTAGGAGGGGATATTACGCTATATTGCTTTCTGGCGAGGACTCTTTTTTTTTTTTTTTTTTTTTTTTTTTTTTGCAGACTTCTTCATCTAACCTGACAAGTAGTTTGAGTCAAGCATGTTCATCACATGAAGCTGTGAAGCTTCTTCTTTCACGGGGTACAGTGGAGCACTGAGAAGAGAAGGGAGTATGTAGGCAGGTGATTTTAACCTTTTTGTACACTGTCCAACCTAACCTGGCAGAGGAATCAAGCATGATCACCGCATGAAGCTGTAGTGCTTCTTCTTTCGGGGGTACAGTGAAGCCCTGAGAAGAATGTAGGCATGTGATAACTCTTCTTGTACACTTTCCAACCTAACCTGGCGGACAAGAAGGAGTCAAGCATGATCACCACATGAATCTGTGGTGCTTCTTCTTGCTTCCGGTATCGACACCGCTGCTTATAGTGGGCACGGTGAAGCTTTGAGATGAAGGGGTAAAGTGCACTATTGCAGGTGGGTGAGGACTCTTCTTTGAGTTGATGTTCTTGTAGACCGCCCATCCTAGCCTGGCGGAGTAATAAGCAAGCTCTATCACAGTCAGTAAGCTCACCCCCAGGAACAGTCCAGCGATCCCGCCGAACGATACTGTAAACAGATTGCACAGATTCCAGTAATTATTTTCATAAAACTTTTACAAGTTGTAGTAACATAATTAATGCCAATAGAACTTTAATAGGTGAAAACATTATGTATTTGTATTAGATAGAAAAACCTCCTTATGCCCTCAATATATATTATATTTCTTCTCCACTTTGACACTCCTAAAGAAACTAGCAGCCGTCCATATTACAGATTGTATCCTCTTCTTACCGAGATACAGCTTACAATTTACAGTACATTACTTCCTGGTAATAGGCCTATGTTACTTATTGTGCCTTATTATAGCTAAGTATAAAATATTTTAGTGCAGTTAAAAGTTTAAAATTCTGTTGTCAATGGATCCACAAAAATAATAATTTATCACACTAAAAAACGGCCTTAATATTTCTGTCAGTCTACGTGATGGTGGGCCTATATGTCGTATCCCCTTCTTTTAAAATTTATCTTCGTTAGATTCGTCATATATATAACTAGCTTAAAAGACCCGGCGTCGCCCGGGTTTTGTATTTTGTAATTGGAAATTAACTTATGAAGGATTTTAAATTTTAAATTCTAGGTCCTTATATAGGCATTTATAATTTGAAATAGGAAGAACGACTTATTACACTCAAACTATTCCCTCAGAAAACGCTTGATATAGTTTTTTATGGCTCATAGAGGATCTAGAATTTTGCATCCCATCGCTTGTACAGTGCACAGCAAGCCTGGTAGAGGTTTAAATAAGAAGAAACAGAAATTCCTGTAACATTAAATTGTAATATCGAGGCGGGAAATTTCCCACTCTTATGTTACCATAAAGCCGTTTTGGGGATGAAATTAAACAGAAAGCATTATCACTTTCATACTTTTCTCTCCAAAAACCTGCGATATAATATAATAATATACCTTACACATTACCATATCTCGTTTTGTTTTCTCTATGTCCAGGGTAGAGAAAGTTATGTGCTTCCATTATTTTAGTGGATTTCATTCTGTAATATTTATTTATAACATGAATTATTTTGATAACTTCTCTTTTTTGTCAAAAGTGCATTTCATTTGTTTTTTCCAAGTCCATCTGATACCATTTGGCAACAATATATTCTGTGATTTGGAATTGATAATTCTATGTAAAAAGGGATTAAGCATTTTCAAAAACATTTAATTTTTGGCATTTGGAATCAGAATTTTTCAAAATCCTTTCTTAGTGAGCACCTACATTATGAAACGAAGGTACTGTCAAAATTCCAAGTCTCTACCTGTTATAGTTTAGGCTGTACGTTGATTCCTGTCATTCAGTCAGTCAGTCATTCATTCAGTCAGTCAGGACAAAGCCTTTTATATATATAGAGATAATGTCCAGAGTTTTTGTTCAAATGAGAGAATGTGTTTTTGAACAAAAACTCTGGACATTATTATATATATATATATATGACGAATCTAACGAAGATAAATTTTAAAAGAAGGGGATACGACATATGGGCCCACCATCACGTGGACTGACAGAAATTTTAAGGCCTTTTTTAGTGTGATAAATAATAATTATTTTTGTCGATCCATTGAGAACAGAATTTTAAACTTTTAACTGCACTAAAATATTTTAAGGCACAATAAGTAGACCTATTACCAGGAAGTAATATACTGTAAATTGTAAGCTGTATCTCGGTAAGAAGAGGATACAATTTGTAATATGGACGGCTGCTAGTTTTTCTTTAGGAGTGTCAAAGTGGAGAAGAAATATAACATATATTGAGGGCATAAGGAGGTTTTTCTATCTAATACAAATACATTAATCCCTCAATGGTATAAAATGAAGTTTGTTAATACTAGGTGGAAACATGTAGGCCTAAATATACGAGAGAGAATCAAACAGCAATTAATTTTTTCCACTTTTTTACTGCAGGAAGAATGTTTGCTTGTACATTATTTTCTTAAATAGTCCCCTCCCAGTTCAATGCACTTGTGCCATTTCATAGGAAGAGCTTCGATACCGCATGAGAAAAATTTTGGTTGACGCTGAAGCCACTCCTGCAGCATCGATTGGACGTCTTCATCAGATTTGAACTTCTGCCCTCCAAGGAGATCCTTTAATGAACCAAAGATGTGGAAATCTGATGGTGAGAAAGCGAAGGGGATTGCTGAGTGCAGGTGTTTTGCTTCAAAATGATAACGCCCGTTCTCATGCTGGTCGTGCAACCATCAAAACCATCGATGACATTCGCTTCAAGTGCCTCCCACATCCGCCATACTCGCCAGATTTGGTACCATCAGATTTCCATATCTTTAGTCCATTAAAGGAGCACCTTGGAGGGCAGAAGTTCAAGTCTGATGAAGACGTCCAACCGGCGGTGCACGAGTGGCTACAGCGTCAGCCAAAATAATTCTTCTCACGCGGTATCGAAGCACTTCCTATCCAATGGCGCAAGTGCATTGAACTGGGAGGGGACTATTGAAGAATATTATACTTCACTCTGTATACAAAGTTCCATGCTACTTACCCAAGAGATTCATACTGTCGAAGGCAAGCTGTCTCTGGTACTTGACAGCTCCCAGGTCCTTGTAGTACACGTCGAGGTAGCCCTTAGCTCCAGCATTGCTCGGGTGGAAATCCCTGTCGAAGCTGGACTGGACTTGGTAGGTTATTTCCCTGCAAGTGGGCAGGCAGTACGCACACTGCAATGGGGTCCGCTCTTCTTCTGGGTTGTGCATGGCGTCCTCAGGGGGGCTGAAGAACCTCAAGTCTTCTGCACAACACAATGAAGAGTTTGACTTTGAATGGACAAATTTTCGTAAAATTTTGCACACTTATTTTACATGAGAGTAGCTTTAACACATGCAATCACTATCTGTATATAATCAAGTTCAAAATCACCACCTAATTCCCTCAATAAGTCAACTTAGGATTACCTGAGAATGATAATAAGATATTTCAGTAATATTAATCTATTTTATTAACTGAATATCTGTATATGAGGCTATATATAAGACAAGTCAATAATTTAAAAAATGAAAGCTGTTTATATTAAAATCAAAACTCACCAAATGATATGTTCAAATATGGCAGGTTAAAACTTTGGCTTATCACTAATATTCTAAAAGGATCTTAGTCTATTATAATTCACAAATTAAAATCTATTGAGTTATATACAATAGTATTAAAATATTACCCTGTAACTTATGCACTGTAGGCTATGAAGAATGCTAATTATATTTTCAGTTGAGTCAATTCACTTGTAATTGTGAATAAACTACAATTAGTGGAAAAACAGTTAACAGTTCGGTATTCTTGTCTGAAGTTACACTAGCTGAAATAACTTATCTTTCTCTTGAATCTTGTCGCTTCTTTATTGGAAAATATAATCTATATGTTGAATTTAAAAAAAATCAGAGTCCAGCGGTTCCCAACCGGTGGGTCGCGACTCCATCCTCAAACTATCAGAAACCATCGAATAAACCATCAGAAAAGATAAGAGAAATCGAAACAAATCAAATTGTGTTTTGATTGTTTTCTTGGTTCTTGATTTTTGGCATCAATGTTGAAAGTGACTAAAAACATCTTCATTCAACCCTGACATTGACGTGTTAGTTCAATCGAAACAGTCCTAAAAATCTCATTAATATAGTATTCTTACGTAAAAACAGCAGTTTTGCCTGAAAAATTAAAATGGGTTTTATGTATTTTTATATTTGTAATTTTTATCTTCACCTAGGAACACTTGTTAGTGCGTATGAAACCACTTGTTGCGTATATTGCAAACATATATTTATTGTTAAATAAATAACTGTTTTACTACAAAGTGCTTATATTTTGTCAACCATTTTCAAATCGGAACACAAATTGTTTATCAATAATCAATCTGTGTTTTGAAAAAAGTATATGTAAGGTTATATACATTTGCAATATTTGATGGTAAATTATATATACATAAGAAAGGGTTACGATACAAATAAGGTTTTTACTCCACCATGGACCGATGGACCGTGGAGGTATTCCAATAAGGAAAGGTGGGTCGCCAGCCGAAAAAAGGTTGAGAACCACTGATATAGTCCATCAAATTAATTAACAAAATATATTTAAAATTATTAAAACTTGCATATACGAGGGCCGTCCAGAAAAATAAATTTCCTTAGGGTCGTTTTCACAAACAAAACAAATTTCATGGAAATATTTATTGCAGCAGATAAAGCTAGTGTTCAGCTATTTTTCAACGTATTCGCCACAGGAATTGAGGCATTTGTCATACCGTGGGACCAATTTTTGAATACCTGTGTCATAGAAGTCTGACGCATGTATGTAAAAGACGCAGGTAGATTAGGATACCAGCACTGGGCGGAAAAATTTCGAGTTTCCACCTGATAGCATGAATTGAAAAAGGATGAAAAACCAGTACCGTATAGTAGAAAAAACATTTATTTTCACAATTTTCTAGTCATATGTACTTACGTTCGAACTGAACTATGCAGTGAAGACCCTTCAAGGAACATTCTGGAAACTCCACTGAAAATAAAAGCGTATTTATTAATATAAGCTTATTGATGATAAAAGCTTAATTGTTTTAGTGGGTACATCTGTGAACTGGCAGAAAAGTGGTTCCTTATTTTCATAGGTAATCCCAGGAGAGATTACGAGTTTATCGATAGATTCGAATTTATCTGATGAAACTCGTCAACTCGAGTTTGATTTATTAGGACTATTCCATGAATAAAAATGTAACGAATTATACAAAATATAATAATTACTTTCGTGCTTTGTTGTATAAAAACAAAACTAACAGCTGCGAGATCACGGCCTACTATGAATCAATAGATTTGAGTTACCGTGTTGTACCAATGGTGCATATAAGACCTAGTAAACCTAATTCAGGTAAACTAACAGCAGAACAGAATAAAAGCACTAAATTGAAATTGTGTTTTTAATCAATGTGCATTTCTATTATTTCAATTTCCAAACAAGTTATGTTGTATATAATAATCTGTTTTGGTGCTGCTTAATGGCAACATGTGACGTAATAATCATGGCATATTGATGCATACGTATCCATACATACGTATCCGTATGCATACTTAATAGTTTGGAAGACTTTCAAATTTACAAGAATAAAAATAATATCCTTAATGAAAACACAATTGACCAGATTTATTTATTTTACCTAACTACAGCTGTGACCTGGGTTACCTAATAAACAAACACATAAACAACATTACTGTATATCAGAGGAATGTGGTGTTGAATACAACTCGACCGAACTGAAGATGGAGCATCAAATACTCCGAAATGCATATTCTTTTTAAGTAGTGACGCATCTTGGTTCCAAGCAGAAGAAACCAGCTTTCGTTTACATATTATGTGACCTTTATATGTGACAATAGTATTTTGTGTGTGTCTTATAAATGCTGTTTTTGAGTGGATCTAGATAATATATTTAAATAGCAGGTCCCCGCGGCTTCGCCCACGATAATTAATTTGAAGATTAAAAAATAAGAGCAAAATAATTCAAACATTACATTAAATGTAATAATTTTTAAATAATAATAATATTAATAAATTTTATTAACACTTGCATGCGAAACGTTCATTGCCCTAAATTAAACGATTAATATAATTAATTAAACAGCTAAAAATATGGCTTTGAAGTGAATTCCACGATTTAAAAGCGCCGCCGGGGAAAAAGACCTCAGATTCGAGATCCCTGGCCCAGAAAACCCTTGCATAAGTTTCGTCCAAATCGAAAAATGTTCGCCCACTTAAACGTATATTCATTATCCCTCTTCTGACTACGTTGAAAATTTCAGATGTCTGCGGGCTGTGACATTATAAACAAATGAATCGACCACAGTGGGCTTATAAAGTGAAGCGATTCTTTTTAATTTAGAATTATGAAAAAAAAAGCAAAGCCACCTGCAATTGATTTGACAAATGAAAATAATGTAAGTTATTACTGAAAACTGATGCTTGAATAGCGAAAAAAAAATACACGTTTTCTGACGGTTTTTTTACTTATAACTAGCGAACGAAACCGAAAATTAAAAATCCGGTTTCGAGGTGCATTCGCCCACCCTTCAGTCCATCTATGTTTAAAGTTTGAGATCTCTGCGTTCATTAGATTTCGCTGGGCATCGCGGATAGACAGACAAACACTTCCTTTTATTATTATAGATAACATAACATAAATCGAAGAAATATAATTTTTTTCATGCCCCTGTCAACTCACCTGGAACCTCTGCGAAGTAGGGTCGACACTTGCAGGTCTCGGCGATGTAGAGGAGCTTGCATTCTAGCAGACATGCGTACTGGGAATATGCGTGGTGAATGTGCAGATGCTTCTCGTCATGGAAGTAGCACTGGCGTAACTCGGGCCGCAGGTTGCGAACCGCTTCGCTGGAGGCCGTCACAGAAGGCGACACCTTCACTGTGAACACCATGTCTTCTCCTTCCGGTAACAGGAGGCCTTTGCCAGGGTCCGGGAACTCTGCAGGGTCGTGAATCAGGATCTGCAACATTTATCACTGAACATGTAGGCTATACCGTATCTTTAACACTGCGGTACAGGTTATAATAATACAGCTCAGCGAAACCACCTTCAAGCTGTAAACAGTACATTAATACTGGCACATAAATAAGTAAACTAAACTAAACTCCGTGGCGCAACATCCCTGGAGGGACTTGGCCTACCACCCGACCGCTGCATCATCTGCCACAGGTAGACGGCAGGATTGGGGGCATGTGGTCAGCACGCCGACACCCACGGCCTTTAATGGTGGTTTTCATGATCAGAGCCGCTACTTCTCTATCAAGTAGCTCCTCAATTTGAATCACGAGGCTGAGTACACCCCGTTCCAGACCTCCCTACCTCAGAAAAACCCGAGGAGGTACCGGGGATCGAACCAGGGTCTGTAGTCGATCTGTAGTCAGCGACGCTAACCAGAAGACCATGCCAGCGGTCCGAATACATTAATACTGGCACATAAGTAAGTAAAGAGTGTTTAACAAGAAATAAACGCTATTCACAAGACAGTTTAAGCAAATTTCAGTTCAAATTTTACCAAAATTGCTAGTTTTTATCTTTTGTTTCATTGTTAGGAACTGTTCATTGAATGAATCGCCTTTGGGGGCTTTGGATCGAGGTATCGACTTTAAAATATTACATTTTAGTTTTAATACCATATGATCCAAGATGGCCTACTTATTAAAACCCAATAGTATACAACTTGGTTAAATCGGACTGAATAAACTATCTGTTGATACCTTCAATGTACGTAATGACTAGACCTGGGATTTTAGGCTCTAAGAAAATTAGTTTTAGGCACCTAAAATAGGTTTTTAAAACAAGTAAATAGGCATTTAAAAGAGAAAATATGCACTTAAAATATGCTTTAAAAATGTGTGAATAGATACAAAATAGACTTTAAAATATTACAATATACACTTAAACTGTAACATGGTCTTTTTTTACTGCTAGAAACGTGGTATACCTATTCTTAACAGAACTGCAAAATTAGGCATCACGAACTATATTCATTTAAACAGATGTTCTTTGACTGGTGACTTGACACAGTAGCCCTTCCTCCTTAATCCTCCCCCTTCCCCGTCAGTCAGGATTCCTAGAGCGACAATTGTTTGGAATAATCAAGTTTCTGTGAAAAACCCACCTCTGCTGTTCTGCTTTTCATTGAGGAATGTCCTTTATTACAGAAGTTGAATCTTATTTTAAGTGTACAAAATAGGCATTTTAGGCACTAAAACAGTAAAATAGGCTCTAAAGGTCCAAATAGGCATTTTGGGGCACTATAAAACTCTATAAATGTGAGTGATTTATCATGAAATGTCCACATATTTAAAATATTATATGTTATTTCATAAGGAACAAAATAGGCATTTGCCTTAAAATCCCAGGTCTAGTAATGACCCAGTATTCGCTTTGAAAAGTGTAATTCATTTACCGGTTTTTGGCAGCTCGGACTCTGATTGGCTGTCTTCGAGAACCAATCAAAATGCTTCGGGGCACCGAGCATCCGAAAATATAATATAACTTACCCTGGCCCCAGCTCTATCTCGTTGTCCGTCCCCTAAGCTGTTGGATTCCTTGGATCCCTTGAAGTAAACCTCGAAGCCAGTTGTAGTGCCAGCACCAGTCGTACGACGAAGATTGCAGATAGGATCCTTGTTTCGAGTTCTGCCCGTCTCTTCCAGTTCTTCCGCAGTTGAACTGGAAAGAGAAGAATGAATTATAAGTTTCAAGGTAGCCTACATGTACTTGATTGAAAAGTATAGTAAGCCTATATAGAAGACGCGTCCATAAAGTGAGTTCCCCTCGGTCCCTTTACCAAAACAAAACACAATTTCAAGTAAATAGTTATTATAACAGACACAGCCAGTGTTTAGCTATTTTTCAACATATTCGCCACCGGAATTGAGACATTTGTCATACCGTGGAACAATTTTTGAAGTGAAACTTCTTTAGCCGCGGTAGGGGTAAAACGAGAGCTTTAAAATCGTCACGAAATTAGTGAGGTTAACGGAACGGACTGCACAGAAAACAATCAACTCAATGATGCTTACCCAAAATTTTTAAAATCCAAAAATTAAAAAGTCCAAAATTTTAAAAATCTTAAAATTCAAACTTAAATTATTGAAAATCCAAAATTAAAAACTTAAAAATCAAAGATTCAAAATTTAAAAAAATCCAAAATTCCAAATTTAAAAAATTCAAAGATCCAAAATTAAAAAGTCCAAAAATCCAAAATTTAAAAAATAAAAATCCAAAGTTAAAATATTGAAAATCCAAAATTAAAAATTAAAAAAAACGAAATATCCAAGATTTAAAAAATAAAGAATCCAAAATTAAAAAATTCAAAATTTAATAATCGAAAATTAAAAATCAAAAATTCCAATATTAAAAATTCAAAGATCAAAAATTAAAAAGTCCAAGAATCCAAAAGTGAAAAAATCCAATAATCCAAAATTGAAAAAATCCAAAAATTAAAACAAGTTTCACTTTTGTCGCGTGGCGTTCCACGCAAAAATTTTTTTAATACCTGTGTCGTAGGAGTCTGCCACCCACCAGAAAAAGCAAAGCGCTCGGGGTGGGGGGGAGGGCTAGTTCAATACAATAAAACGTACACTTATGTAATTATTTTCAGTAATAAAAATGAAAAAGATTTACAAACATTGAAGAATATGATTAAACAATATTTACAATAAGAGCAGGTTTTATGAATGTTTTAGCCAATAACCAATCATCATCAACCTACAAATTCATCTGCCCCATACAGATTTTGACTTAATAAACAAACCAGGAAATTAAGTATTGTTTTATGTGTGTTTCTCATGTTACTTACCATTGCTTGGTTTTCTCTGACGTCAGAGAGTTGAAGGAGTAACAGAACCCGGCTTCGCATCTCTGAATGTGCAGAACCTTACAGCAATTCACTTTCTTACCGTGCCAGTAACAGTTGAGGAACAGTTCTGAGCACGTGGGCAGCGTCTGTGAAAAAAAATTCTAAATTAATTCAAAATAATAATAATAATAATAATAATAATAATAATAATAATAATAATAATAATAATAATAATAATAATAATAATAATAATAATAATGATAATAATAATAATATTGCTACAAATTTTACAACCGCGAATTTGAACGCCACCCGAAAAAGCAAAGCTTGTGCTTGGGAGATTAGTTCAATGCAATGAAATGCACTAATATAATTATTTACACCAATACAAAACATAGAAGAATATGAGTGTCAAGTCAAGTGTTCCCTATTACAGGGCATGGAGGCCTGACTCTCTCTCTATATAAAAGGCTTTGTCCTGACTGACTGACTTATGGCCGGTTTCTATAAACTCGCGAATTACCTATGGGTAAATTATCCAATGGACAGAATTTACACAAAAATAACACCACACAAACACAAATAATTTAAAGATAGCAATCACATACACTTGTGGCGAGTTTCTAGATAAATGTCCTCTGGATAAATATGAAAATGACAGAAAAAATGTCCCTACAAACTCGGGCTAGATCTTTCCAAGGGTAAATCTTCGGGTTAATTTATCCTTTCATGGATGGCTGGATAAAATTTAACCTTTCATAGGATCAATAGTAATATTTAAACAATGAGAATCAAAGCCTTCTGAATTAAATTAACTGTACAACTCCAAGGCCTTGATCATTATATCATTGTAGGTTAAATGGAACTAATTTGTCCATAAGATAATTTACCCATAGGTAATTCACTAGTTTGTAGAAACCGGGCATAAATGACAGAGAATCAACGTAGAGCCTAAACCAGCGTTTCTCAAACTATGGTCCGCGGACCACGACCACCGGTGGTCCGCGAAGATGCTGCAGATGGTCCGCATACATAATTAAAAAAATATCATAAAGCAAGTGGAAAGTAAAGAAGTAAAATTTTTCACATATTTCGTTATAATGACCTATAATTAATACCCCAAATATTAAGAATATAGGCCTTCTTTTAAAAATGGGTTGTAAAATTAGGGGTCCGTAAATTTTTTTTAGTCATTTTAGAGATCCTCGGGTTCAAAAAGGTTGAGAAACGCTGGCCTAAACTATAATAGGTAGATACTTTGAATTTTCACAGTACCTTCGTTTCATGATGTAAGTGCTCACTGAGAAAGAATTTCCCAAAATTTTGATTTTAAATGCCGAAAATCAAATGTTCTTTTAGAATAATTAAACCCTTTTTTACACAGAATTATCAAATCCAAATCACAGTTCATATGACAACAGTGTTGGCAGTGGTCTCAGGTAGTTTTGGAAATAATGAAACGGTACTTTGACAAATTAGAGAAGTATCGATATAATTCATTTGCTGTAAATATACGTATGTAAGGAATTAGAATTTGAATATCGAAAGTCCTTCATAAGTTAATTTCGAATTACAAAATAGAAAACCGGCGACGCCGGGCCTTTTAAGCTAGTAGGCTACATAATTATAGTTACTCTATTCATTTATTAATAATTTTTTGTTTTGTTTCAGGTACGGCTAATTGGGCTTTGGAATCAAAGAAATTCTCTAAAATTTGTAAGTGTTATAACTTAATTAATATCTTAAAGTGCATAATCTGATTAGAAATGCCATTACTAGACCTCGGAATGTTTAGGCAAATGCCTATTTTGTTCCTTTAGGAAAATGTGCAAAATAATAGCAGATGTTTGCTATTCCTGGAAAATTATACTCGTTGGGAGCAGTTTTATAGTGCTTAAAATGATCTAAAATAGGGGTAAGTGCCTATACCGGCTTAAAGAAGACAATGAGATTTTAAAAAAAAATTAAAGAATTTTAAAGATTTAGTATTATATTTTATACTTAAAACTTATTTATTTTAAAATTTGTCTCACACACGGAATGACACCACATTAATTGAATTGCATAGCAGTGCGAAGGAAAACACATGCATTCGAAGAGTTCTTTAATTATTTGTTCTGGCTAGTGGATTATAGTGAATTTATTTACAATGGGAAAATAAGGTATTGTAGTTCATGTAACAAACAAGAATTATACATTATTCGTTAGGGTAGGCAAGCCGATAACTAATTTATTAGCGTCCAGTGTTTTCAGATTATTTAAGGCTATCATTCGGTCACAAGTTAGACTAAGTCTATTTTTAAGAAATGTAAAATCGTAGACATTTTCTTATGAATTACAAAATGTATTATTATTATTATTATTATTATTATTATTATTATTATTATTATTATAAATAACAGGCCATTAGGCCTAATACTTGAAAGGATGATGATGATGATTATTATTATTATTATTATTATTATTATTATTATTATTATTATTATTAGCTATTAACAACATGTGATGTTTGTAGTCATACATATAAAAATGTAAAAAAAATTACTTTCATGCATTACTAATCCTTTTGTGGACTACTTTAAATAAAATATATAATTTTTCTTCCTAAAATTAAAGAATAGTGCCTATTTACGTCATTTTGTGGCCTGTTTTATGTGCTTAAAATGTCAATTTTAAGGCTATCATTTGGCCACAAGTTAGCCTATGTCTATTTTTAAGAAAAGTAAAATAGTAGACTTTTCTTATTATGAGTTACAAAATGTATTATTATTATTATTATTATTATTATTATTATTATTATTATTATTAACAAATAAGAACATGTGATGCTTACAGTCATACACTTAAAAATTTAGAAATAGCCTACTTACTTTCGTGCATTATTTTGAGGACCTCTTTAAATAACAAATATAATTTTTCTTCCTAAGATTAAAGAATATTGTCTAATTACGTCATTTTGTGGCCTATTTTAGTGCCTAAAATTTCAATTTTTCATGCCTAAAATTCCGAGGTCTAGTCATTAAGTAGCATATTTAAATCGACCATTGTATTGCATTGAGTACAAATCAATCTGAACTCTCCGAAGATCTTCTTGCTGGTTATCCATTATTGCGTAGTGTTTAATGTTTCTGTATATCAGCTTCGAACCCCCCTTATGACTTCTTTACGTTTATAAACCCTTGGGAAATGGTGAAATACGTGTAACGTTATTCGTATTTACGCTACATTTCAAGTAAATCAAACGAAATCGACAACCGTGTTTTGACACGGACAATTGAGAGTCTAATTCTCTTGTTTTTCTTATAAACCGTATATACGTCGGCCTAGATGAAAACAGATAATATGTATGTAGGCATACCTCTAGCATGAATCGGGACACGTTGAAGTTATTGAAGCTGTCCCACAAGGTGGACACTGCTGTTAAGTGCTTGTCCATGCGGTCATAGAAAGGATGTTCTAGTATAGAAAAAACACTCATTACGTGCCTCAGGATTTCTGTCGTTGTGTTGTTTAGTGTTATATTCAGGTACCTGAAACATACATCGAGAAATCTCTGTATTAAGACTTTCCACTATATTTGAGAGGTTTTTCTAGGTCACCAATTTCTTTAAAAATGTACAGGATTTGTTCCCATACATGCATAGAAAATTACATTAAAATTTGGTAACTTCTGACAATGTGATAATGTTGTCAGCAGAGAATAACTTCACTAATTTCAATATAAGTTAGTCGTGAAAAGGAATTTTTACTCTCATCTATTATGTCATAATATCCTATCTTCTCATTTCACTTCTAATATCATTCTCTCCTACACCCTTTTCCTATAATCTACTGTATATTCTACAAAAACTAAACTGAACTCCGTGGCGCTAAATCCCTGAAGGGACAAGGCCTACCACCCGGCCGCCACGTCACCTACCTATGGTAGATGGCATGATTGGGTGCATGTAGTCAGCATGCCGACACTCTTGGCCGTTATAGGTGATTTCCATGACCGGAGCCGCTACTTCTGTATCAAGTATCTCCTCAGTTTCAACCATGAGGCTGAGTGAACCCCGTTCCAGACCTCCTTACCTCAGAAAAATCCAAGGAGGTACCGGAGATCGAACCCGGGCCGACGGATCTGCAGTCAATCTATGTTCTATTACAAGTATTAAATTATCTTTGCGCAGGATAGGTAGGATTCGATCCAAGTACTTTTCAGATTACTAAATTAACACTCTGTCCACTGAGAAAAAACAGACAAAATGTAACATAACATTGGTTCGCAACTTGGTACACAGTTGTCATTGACTTTTATTATTATCATCATGAATATGTTTCATTTATTTTTATTTTATTTTTATTCTTTTTCTACCTATTATTATATTTTTTTTCTCACTAATTTGTTCTACTTACAATGTTGCATTTCCAATACTAGGATATAGTTTGATATAGTCTTAATTATAGTTTTCACCAACATAATCTACATCTATAGGCTATAATATAATCATGTTTCTCTTTATATTATCATTATTTTTATTCTTAATTAGATTATTTGGTAAGGTTTGAATGTATCCACCTCTGGTTAGTGGAAGAGAAGGCCTTAACTACACCTTAACTAACTAAGGCCTTAACTACGCCTTTAACTACAACTGAAATTAGTTGTTTCTGGCCTATAATTATTTGAAGAAGCAACTTAGTCCGGGATATTCATTTATTGATAGAGTTAGGATCTGAAATCTTTCAATTATTCAACCATTAAAGATTGATACTTCGTCAAAATATGTAACTAAATTTCAAATCAATCGCATTTATCTCTATGTAAGCAATTTTTCTGTCTATGGCAGGCCTAGTTCCTTTAAATGCTAACTTTTACCTGGAAAGAATCCGCTCGCCCACAGTCCTCCTGATCTTATTGGCTGGACAGATTGTGATGGCAGGGAAAGGCAGTTCGTACAGCGGGAAGTGAGTCGTTTGGACACTTGTCACTATGGGACTGTCCAGGTACTTGGTCCAGGCGGAGTTGATGAACACCCCGGCACAGGCGGCGCAGGCGAGAAGGGCCAACACCCAACACCCCCTGAAACATTCAGCAGCAAGTGAGAACAGGCAATGTTATAAGTAGACCTGGGATTTTAGGCTCCTAAAAAAATTGTTTTAGGCACCTGAAATAGGCTTTTAAAACAAGTAAATAGGCTTTTAAAAGAGAAAATAGGCACTTAAAATATGCTTTAAAAATGTGTAAATAGCCAGAAAATAGAGCTTAAAATACTACAATATGCACTTAAACTGTAACGTGATCTTTTATTTTTTTACCATAAGAAGCGTGGTATGCCTATTCTTGACAGAAATAACTGCAAAATTAAGACAGAATTAAAGACACTTACCAAAAACAGTTTTGGATTATATGGAAAATTAGAACACTACAGGCCTTCGGGAAAATCAAGTTTCTGTGAAAAACCCACACTATGCTCTTCTGCTCTTCATTCAGGGATGTCCATTAATCAATTTTCAAAGTTACAGAAGTTGAATTTTATTTTATGTGTACAAAATAGGCATTTTAGGCACTAAAAGAGCAAAAATAGGCTCTAAAGGTTCAAATAGGCATTTTAGGGCACTATAAAACTCTATAAATGTGAGTGATTTATCATGAAACGTCAACATATTTAAAAAAAATTATGTTATTTCATAAGGAACAAAATAGGCATTTGCCTTAAAATCCCAGGTCTAGTTATAAGTAGAGGGACACGACGGTAGCATTCAGTTATTAGTGCAACATAACACAAACTACTTATCTAAAATATTGACATATGTAAGAGGGCCGTCCCCAAAGCAAGTTTCCTTGGGGCCGTTTCACAGAAACAAAACACAATTTCATGGAAATGTTTATTGCAACAGACACAGCCAGTGTTCAACTATTTTTCAACATATTCGCCGTCGTAATTTAAACATTTGTCATACCGTGGCACCAACTTTTGAATAGCTGTGTCGTAGAAGTCTGCCGCCTGGGATTTGAACCACTGTGTGGCAACCATGTCCGCGTCTTTGTCATTGTCGTCATTTCTTGAGGTGTAGGAAAAGATGGAAATCAATGGGAGCGAGGTCCGGCCTATAGGGTGGTTGTTGTTTAAACACCTTCTAGGAAGGCTTCTGCAGAAGTTCGGCTTGGAAGTGTTTAAACATTTACCCTAAAGCCCTGATTTCGCTCCCAGTGATTTCCATCTTTCCAACACCTCACGAAACGACAAAGAATGACAGAGAGGCGAAGGTGGTTGTCACTCAGTGGTTCAAATCCCAGGCGCCACACTTCTACGATACAGGTATTCAAATGTTGGTGCCAGGGTAAGACAAATGTTTCAGGTGGCGAATATGTTGAAAAATTGCTGAACACTGGCTCTATCTGTTGCAATAAACATTTCCTTGAAATTGTGTTTTGTCTGTAAACGGCCCCAGGGAAGCTTACTTTATGGACAATAAGAAGTTTAAATATCCACAGTTAAAATTGCTTTAAAATGTTAAAAGAGCTTTCATAAGAGTGTCTATTCTACGTTGAAATCGTAGCTGTAGATTTTATTTTGCACGACGCGTTTCGGCGTTTGTTCACCATCATCAGGTACATGTGAGTAAAGAGCGAGCTGGTATCTTGAAGAAAATGATCGTCAGGTTAGGTGAGGGTTACCTTTCCCACAGGTTGGAGTGGGGTTTCATGGTGTAACGCACGCCATGTAGTGTAGTTTCCTGCGTGTACTCTCTGATGATGTCCATGGGTGTAGCCTTGTACAGGGATGAGCCTGGTTTCTTCATGTCCTGGATCATGGTCGTGAAGACTCCTGACCACACTTGCCGTCTCCTCAGAGCCGACTTCCTCAACACCAATCCTCTGGCGATGTTTCCTGAGTACATACCACGATGGTCCCTCCGTCACACCCTGTGCCACAAAATACATTCTTAATTCCTAACTCAAGGCATTGTATTTTATCACAGTGCTGGGATTTCTACGTATTCACTAGGGCAAGGCATTTAATGACCATGAAATAGTGAAAAAAATCGTAAATTAAAAGAACGCATTAATACCCTAAAATAGTGAAAAATATACTCAAAATTTAAAGAATATGCCCACTAAATTTAACATTTTTACTTATGATTAGTTTTTTAAGTAATGAATTGCTAAAAACAATTTATGACAGTCGTTGTATATGAATTTACAATATAAAACAAACTTATTTTGTTACTAAAGATGTACTACTTGGACACACTTAGCCAAAAAAAAAAAAAAAAAAAAAAAAAAAAAATGAAATGAAATGGCAAGCCCATCAAATTGCCCCATAGCAAATATATGTCATTTAAAAAGAATGAAAAAAAATCTTTATTGCTACAAGACAAACTGCTATGGTGAATTAAAATGAACTATGGACACTTGGCGGAGATTCTCAAATAAAAACGATTGTCTGTTGTCTGAAAGTAACGATTTGTACGTGGAAAAGCTTATCTCTACCTCCACTGAAACATGATCTAAAATACCGAAAGTGACCTAAATATTGCCAAAAAATTACCTATCTCTTGAAAATGACGAAAAATGCAAAAACAAATTGCTCTTATTCTGTTATCAATTATTTCATGATACAGATTTGTATACATTCGAGCTATCTTCAATCTGTTATACGGCCTCATATTCTATGAGATAGGCCAATAGAGACAGAAGATTGTATTGCCCAAGGCTATTGCCCAATGGGTTCAGGAAAAAGGTTAAACATACTGTATTACAGCTCTAATTTAAGTAACTTCTACTTTAGTTTTCTTTTAATTCGATATGTATTCATGCTTCCATACAAAATTGTTTATATTTTAAAATTCTAATTTTATCCCTTAAAATATATAATTTATATAATTATTACTGAACTGCCCCGAGCACCAGTTTTGCTCATTCGTGGTGTTGAATAAAGCATGTGTATATATTTATGTGTGTTTATGCTGTGGATGAATGGTTAGGATGCGTGTCTTCCACTCCGGCAGCCCGGGTTTAATTCCCAACTGGGTTCGGGATTTTTCAGTAGTGAAAAATCCTTTTCCCGGGTTTAGGACTGTGTTGTCCCTAGGTTTAAGTGTTAGATAGGGGATTGGCGCACCCCGGAAATAAATCCACCGTGAATATCCCTTTGAGGGATCTCTAGGGTTCGTTTGTGACCGGCCGGTAGAACCAAATCCAAATCAAATTCCATGTACACTTCTCGGTGTATTGTTGTCAGTGTTCACAGGTAGCTTTGGAAATAAATTAAACGGGATTTTGACAAATTAGAGAAGCTATCGATAGAATTTATTAGTGTAAATAAATACTGAAGAATGAAATCCACGAATTTAATGCACAGTGTGTTGCAGTCACACAACTTTCTCTGCCCTGGACATAGGGAAAACCATTTTCTCACTGCAAATTTTGAAGTATGCCATATCAGAAGTCGATAAAAAAATTCTATGCACTGATACGTTATTCAAAGCTGTAGGCTTTTTATTTTTTAGTTGATAGTTATGGATGCCCTAAGCATGTAAAAGGCCGGTAGAACCACACACACACACATCCAAATTACTTGAAAAAATAAGAATAATTTAAAGTAAATTTTGAATCCTGCGTTGTTCTTCCGATCACTCTGCTACAGCGACATGGCGAAACTGCTTAATCGATAAGATAATTTGATCAAGTCAGATACAATTTATAAAGCACCTCAAAGCATTGAAACCTTTTAACATTGCCAACATAATACAGAGGGTTAGATCTCACTACTGATAAAGCCCTTCTAAATGTAAGGAAAGCAAGATTTTTATTTGGGAAGGCATGCTTAGGAAAGTTGAAGTGATGTGTATTGAAATATTTTGTGAATGATATTGTGTTTATATTTGCTGAGGTTTACCACGTATATGGCGAAGAGTTGTAAAGTTGTTTACATTTAATTTAATTTAATTTGATTTAATTTAATTTAGTTCAATGTGCCATGAGCATCGACAAGAAAATATCTAGATAAGGAGGAAAATCTTTCTATTTATACATACATACATACATACATATTTTATTCAGCCTTTGAGTTTGGTACAATCGGCTTTGTCAGTGTTATACAGAATGATTAACAATAACTTAATAACAACAATAAACAATAATGATGACAATAAAGAAACTATAAAAATGTTCAAATCACAATGCTGTTCTGTGGTTGGTCAAAAAATTCCATTAATGTGTAAAACGGGTTGATAAGATAACCAATGATAAAATCTCTTTCTAAAATTATTCATGGGTAAAGTATGGTAATGACTAGCAATTTTGTTATACAGACGCAGTCCTATTATAATATGACTTGTTTCAGTTCTTCGGTATCATATCTGTATCTGTATCTGGTACCCTATGATCCCCAGGTGGGGCAAAGGGGCCTCCAATGGAGGTTTCATTACCTATACTAATTTTGATATGCTTATTTTCCGAGAGAGGGTAGAGGGACAGGTGGTAAGCCCATCGCCTCGCAACCCCCCTCTGGAAACTAAGTATTTTTTGGACGTGAAAGGGCCGAGAAATTTTGTCCAGAGGCTCTAATTTAGGCTTGGAGTTCTTTTACGTGCCGTAAATCTACGACTCGGGACCCCCAGCTTAAAATCCCTCCCGCAGGACTCAGTGCCCAGGATTTTTACGTCCTGAAAAATCCATCGACCGTGGCCGGATTTGATATCGCGCCCTGCGAATCTACCTCTAGACCACCGCGGCCGACTTCGGCATCATAAGGTTAACATTATTTCTTGTCTGATAGGAATGAACATCACAATGTGTCATAAAATTGTCACGTCTGTTAAAAATGAACAATAACAAGTCATGTATATACAAATTAATAACAGTTAAAACATTTAATTGAACAAACAAAGGTCTATAGTGCATCAATTGATTGCTGTGAGTCATATTGATAGACAGCTATCTACAAATGTAGATCACCATAAATAATAATTAAGGAATCGCGCACAATGTGCATTATCTTAACCTAAGACTTAACCTACTGACAAACACCCAGTCCTGAACCCGGGAAAGGGATTTTTCAGTACTGAAAAATCCCCGACCCGGCCGGGAATCTAAC
The DNA here is from genome assembly GCA_964059195.1 of Ectobius pallidus. NCBI lineage: Eukaryota > Metazoa > Arthropoda > Insecta > Blattodea > Ectobiidae > Ectobius > Ectobius pallidus. The sequence continues at coordinate 8,790,478 of CAXKWD010000002.1, forward strand.
CCGGGCCGCCGGAGTGGAAGGCAGGCGGGCTACCGAATGATCGAGCATATAACAATAAAAACTAGGGATATAACAACAACACTATTTCTAATCTCTATATATATGAAAGGCTTTGTCCTGACTGACTGACTGACAGGAATCAACGTAGAGCCTAAACTATAACAGGTAGAGACTTGGAATTTTGACAGTACCTTCGTTTCATAATGTAAGTGCTCACTAAGAAAGGATTTTGAAAAATTCTGATTTTAAATGCCAAAAATCAAATGTTTTTGAGAATACTTAATCCCTTTTTACACAGAATTATCGAATCCGAATCACATTTGACATTAAAACATATTGGGTTTCAGATGGGTTTGGAATTAAATTAAATGGAAGTTTGACAATTACAGTTGGCTTTGTTTATTTTTCTTATACCTTGGAAATAAAACTTTCGCGATCGCTTGAATGTTGTAAGCCCTAATACGGTCAAGCCACTTCTTTTATGCTTGCTATCGTTGGGATCTTACGGAATTGTACATTTATAATCAGGGCCCGGATTCTGATGACCTAATTTTTTTTTAAAAATGACCCTGAATTTTAAATAAAATGACTTATTAATTACAAAAAATGACCTAAAAACTGATATTTTATTTATAAAAAAAATATTATTTTACACACAAAGTTATTGTAATGGATTAACGAACAGAATAAGATCACCTGGATAAAGAAAATGGATTACAATGGATTAACGAACAGAAAAGATCACCTGGAGAAAGGAAAAGGACCTGAAGATGGCTGAATAGCCGAAATATATTGTCCACAAAATACGGAAATTGTCTTATAAAATTGACAGCTATAATTTTTAATTATGTTTCATAATATTGACGAGTATAAATTTTAGATTTGACAAAGCCATGAGCTGATATTTTAACAAAAACTTTTTATACGAGGAAATAGCTGGAATCTTTTATACACTAGGCCTACATACAAATAACTCTTAGGAGAAAAACAACATGAAATTTATCAACACAAATACGTCAACAAATTTTTATTTAGAATTAAACTTTACTTCTAATAAAATCCAAATTCCTTTTTTATGAAATAATTTTCTAATGTATATTACATTAGTCCTAAAACCAATTCTCTTGATAAACGCCACGAACGTGGAATGTGTCTATTAATCACTGAATAATAATATATCGATTTCTGCATCACTGTCAAATGTAACAAAAAGTGTACTTACGGGAATTCACGGATGGATACATTTTATTGAATGTTTCTTCAACAGAAACGCTAGAACACTGTCGTAATTAATGTAATATTAACATATTGAAGTGCGTGCGAGGTGCGTCATTCTCTTGTTCTTCTGGGGCGCCTCCTGCGATGTTTACTCTCGCTTAAGCATTGTCTGCATTTGTGCGCATGCCCTCAACACCACAAAGATACCATCTCACATGAAATTAAGATGATAATATATTATGGTCTTATTGTGTCCGTGTTTCTATCTGTCGGTCGATTAGAAACAAATTTCCAGACACTTGTGTAAGCCTATGTATCTTTTGTTATGTAATACGTCATTGCTAAGCTGCGACGTTTGCCACTTTACCAATCAGAATTCCGAATACAAGACTTGCAAAGAATATTGTGCAAATAGTACATTTTCTCTTCTCTATATATATAAAAGACTTTGTCCTGACTGACAGGAATCAACGTAGAGCCTAAACTATAACAGGTAGAGACTTGGAATTTTCACAGTAGCCTACCTTCGTTTCATAATGTAGGTGCTCACTAAGAAAGGATTTTGAAAAATTCTGATTCTAAATGCCAAAAATTAAATGTTTTTGAAAATACTTAATCCCTTTTTGCATAGAATTATCGAAACAAATTCACAGAACATATTGTTGTCAATGGTATAGGTGGGTTTGGATTAAATTAAATGGATGTTTGACAAATTAGAGAAGGTATCATTATAATTCATATTATCTATATTAATAAAAGGAATTGTCCTCGATGTCCAGCCAAATCTACTGAACGCAGAGATCTGAAATTTTAAACATAGGTGGGCTGAAGGGTCGGAAAATGCACCTCGAAGCCGGAATTTTAATTTTAGTTTTCGTTCGTGAGTTATGAGTGAAAAACTGGCAAAAAACGTGCATTTTTTGCGTTTTCAAAACATAACCTTTCAGTTATACATTTCAATGTCAAATCAATTACAGTTGGCTTTGGCTATTTTTGTCAAACCTTGAAAACAAAACTTTCGCGATCGCTTGAATGTTGTAAGCCCAAAATATGGTCAAACGTTGTTTTATTTGGACGAATCTCACTATACAGAGGTATTCTTGGCCAAGAAACTCGAATCTGAGGTCGCTTTTACCAGTCGATGCTATCTGATCGTGGCATGTAGTCCATGCGATTTAGGTGTTAATAAATGTAATGATTTAACTATTATGCTCTTAATTTTTAATTCTTGAAATAATTATCGCGGGCGAAGCCGCGGGCACATGCTAGTCTACTATACCTACTCACATTTGATCTAAATCCAGTTTGGTTTTTATGAACATATCTTTATATAACACTTGGTGTCCCTTGCTAGAATCATTCAATAATTATTGCAATATCATGTGCATGACACTTGTAGCAAGGGTAGGTCTACTACAGATTATAGCCTATTGATCACTTTGGTCCAAAAATTCATTCCAGATTTTTACTTCCTCTGCCCGTGCCATACGTACTATAGGTAGAGGAAATATTGTTTTCGACCCCCAAATTCGAAGTTGAGTTTTTGACATAAATACACGTTTTTAGGTTCCCCTCAATCCAAAAATACTATTTTCGGAAACATGTCTGTGTGTTTGTCTGTCTGTGAACAGCCTAGCTCCAGAATGAAAAATCGTATGAAAACAAAATTTTGTATTTGGGTCAGGTACCTTCGATATGCTGATGATACCACTGTAATCACAAGAAGTGAAAAAGAAATGGAAGATATAGTAATGAGAATAGCAGCAGAAAGTATTAAGGTGGGGTTAAAGTTAACCTTAAAGAAAACAACATTCATGACTACCGCCAATAGAGAGAAAATCACAATAAACAGAGAAGAAATTAAGATGGCAGATAAAGTTAATTATTTAGGAGTCATAATAACAAAAGAAGGATATTGCACGGAGGAAATAAAAAGAAGAATAGTATTAGGAAAAATAACTACAAATAAACTTCATAAATTTATTAAAGATACGGGTATATCAATAAAAACAATAATTCAGCTAATTCAGACGATGGTTTTCCCGATAATCCTGTATGGTTGTGAGAGTTGGACACTGAGAGTTGCAGAAAAAAGAAAAGTGGACTCATTCAAAATGTGGACGTGGAGGAAAATACTGAATGTAAAGTGGACATACAAAAAAACAAATGCAGAAATTTTAGAAAGAATAAAACCTAGCCATTTATTTTCGAGGTAATTTCAGAAAGATAGAACTGTATAATCATTATTGCAATGCCATGTTCATGACACTTATAGTAAGTGTACTACAGATTATGGTTTGCAAAAACTCAATGTAAGAAAAAATATGGTTTACAATTTGAATTATCAACCAATATGGACTCAATAAAATTCCCATTTGAAATAGAGTAAAAGGAAAACAATTCTTACTTTCTTTGGTTTAAATTTAAATTGGTTTATTGTTACTATAGCAACAGATAATGATTGTGGTGGGATTTTACTCAGTACGAGAAGGAAAAGGTTACGGGTTCGAGTCCTGGAAACAGATGTTATAGGCCTACTAATCTATGGAAACACAAATAATCTTGAATTCTGTCAATAGTGACACATTGTAATTACTTACTATACATCACAGGATATTCACTATTACTTATTTCATTTTCATTCTAAAATTGTTAAGGATTAACAAAAAGAAGAAGAAGATTGTGTGGATTACAATAAACTCATTTAAGTAGACCTGTGTAACATTACACATATAGATCCACATTAAAAAAAAAACTGAATTTTCAATTTATTTCAAATAATACGTACACCAATACCCAAACTTAGTACAATGTACATCCGAATGAGCAAACAGTAAAGTAAAGAGACAAAAGACATAAAATAAAACACACGAAAGAACAATTTAGCACTTAAAACAACTTTAGTACCAGATTAATAAAGGTATATATAAAGACATGAGAATAACAGCAGACAAAGCTAACTTTACAGATTAGATATACTATAGATAATATACTATTAACGTTTTTAATACTTAATTTAGAACATTCTGATTGAGACTTATTGATGGAATTGTACAGTCGTGGTCCGAAATTAATGCTATGTTGGGTTGGTTGATGTATGGTTATTGAACGAAGGGGATGTACTGCAATTTGGGCCTGTGACCGTCGCCGATGTGCCGGAATTTTGTTCCGCAGGAGTTCCTTTACATGTCAGTAAATCTACTGACGTGGGACTGTCATATTTATGCACACATAAATGCCATCGACCTAGGCTGGGATTGAACCCGCAACCCGCTATGTTTGGAATCTGCAGTGGTATCATATTTTGATTCTGATAAGGATGCAGTTTTAATTCCAAAGCCTAATATTAAATGCAGAAAAAACAAATTTTGTTAGATGACTTACCTTAGAAGAAACAGTAGGCTATGCCAACTGCGCAGTCATTCCACTGCCTCCTGTGAGCAGCCACATGGTTTAGCATTACCTACTCCAACTCGGCCATGAAAATAATTTGATTTTTGTGAGACACAAGTTCTGACTTGATTACACGGCAGTCGTGATGGATTTGTTGCGTGATCAGCTTTGTAGAAAACACCGCAGTCTGTTGACGCCGTGGAATTACTGAAAACATTAATTACTGGAATCGAGAATTATTCCATTGGTGTTATTTCCACAATTTTAGAGCGCTCCATCATTACGTAAACTGGGTGTCAACTTATGACTTATGTCTTATGTTTTCAAAACAATCAACTTTGCATTAATCTTGAGAGAAAATCTTTTCAGAATAGGCCTATTATAATTATATCAAAACACTACAATATATTACCCTAATTATTATTTCATATTTTTATTTTAGGCATGGATTAGTCTAGAAGTAGGATGATTTCACTTTCTTGCAGAAGATGTAGCTCCAGTAACTAATTAATTCATCAATAAACAATCATAGATTGCTCAGTTTAAGTCATAACTAGGATTCGGATGTTTATGACCTAAAAAGTGGAAAATATGGCTGCAAATAAGCCCTTAAAAAGACTAAATATAACCAAAAAATCCTAAATATGACCTAATAAATTAAGGTATTAAAAAATGTTCCAATTTAAAACGTTTAAACACTTCCCAGCCGAACTTCTGGAGACTTGCTAGGAGGTGTTTAAACATCCACCCTAAAGCCCGGACCTTGCTCCCAGTGACTTCCATCTTTTCCTACACCTAAAGAAATTACAAAGAATGACAGAGAGGCGGAGATGTTTGTCACACAGTGGTTCAAATAGGCCTACCTGGCGGCAGACTTCTACGACACAGGTGTTCAAAAGTTGGTGCCATGGTAAGATAAATGTTTCGATTCCGGTGGCGTATGTGTTGAAAAATAGCTGATTTGGCTATGTCTATTGCAATCAATATTTCTCTAATTTTTGTTTGTTTCTGTAATATTATTTTGTGGACGCCTCGTATATATATATATATATATACATAGGCCTACATACATACATACATACATACATACATTCATGGCCTATACCAGGCTTGGGCAACCTTTGGAAAGATGCGGGCTAAACTTGACGATATTTATGAAGTCGCGGGCCGTAGATAATAGGTAGTTGTGAAAAAATAATCATGATACGGTTTTTTATATTTATAAAGTATAATGCTAAAGTTACATGAATGAGAACAATATAGAACTGATTAGGTATTTACTTACAATCAGCAGAAATTAATGAGGAGCTTGAGCTTGAACTTGAGAAACAAGATAATCAATGTTGGCATCAATTCCACTAATACACAAGCGCAGAGTGTTTTCAAAATTTTCATCTGTAAGTCTGGTTCGATACTTTGATTTAGGCCTATTGCAGCATTTTTCTAGCACTGACCGGAAGGAACACCCTCGTAGTTCAGGCTTTTGTTTTCCCCCTCTCACTCTCTTGTTGGCGAGAACCGAAAATATTTACTTTTCGGAGCGCGATTTTAAAATGTTCCGCGGGCCGGATCAAAAGTCGGGGCGGGCCACATATGGCCTATATGAAGCATGGAATTAGAAATCTACAGAATCTGAATTTTTTTGTAATTCTTTGGTGCATTTTACTAGATATTCAGTACAAAAATGACTAACCACTTAATTTGTCTTGCACATTTCCATAATAGGCCTACTTTAGCATTCTGTTAAAAATGTTGTATGTAAGACAAGTTGTTTACCCTCCATTTCATGAAAGGACAGATGCATTTCAAAGTGGAAGGGATCCCCGTTGCACTTAGGAGATAACAGAGAAAGTGAAGAAGCCCATTCTCCTATCAGATCAGAACATTAAACTTTGCTTTGCACGTGCTAGGAGTTCAGGAGTTCGTCTTGTAACACTAGACTTTTATTTTCTTTACCTATGCCTTGATTCAGGGCAAATTTGCAAGAAATTTCAATTATCAAGCGAGGTGGCCGAGATGGTAACGTCTTGGACTCGCATTCGGGAGGTCCCAGGTTCATATCCCGTGGCCGGCCAGTTTGACATGGTCATGGTTTCCTCAGTCGTAAAGGCAAATGCCGAATTGGATATTTACATACCATGAATCATCTTCACCATTCCATCCTGTATCACATCCATTTAAATTTTTATGAGTTGAAATTTACTCCATAAAATACACCAATAATAGAAATAATTGACAATAAATAATTCCATGGCCTACCCTAATGTGGCCTATAGACACAGATCCCGAACTCCTGATATGCCCTCTTAGATAAAAGGGGTATAACACAGGTGAAATAAAGAAATTCAGTTCTGTAGAATCCATTTGTCTTACATATGGTATGGCATTTGAGTCTTTTGGGATTTGGGAAGAACTATCGCTTCTCCTATTTCTTCTTTACATTTAAAATATCACAGCATATATCCCTTTCAAATAAATGAATTTAAATAAATAAATAAATAAATAAACAACACATTCTAACATAACTGTTTCCTTTTAAAATTACTGTAGTCCTAATATTTTTTTTTTCTGTATGTCAAAATCTCACTTGGAAGACCTAGACGTAGGTGGGAGGACAATATTAGGATAGATTTAAGGAAAGTAGGATTTGCGAGGGATGATCGGATGGAGTTAGGAGAGAATAGGGTTGAATGGCGGCCTCAGGTAAGCGCGGCAATGAACCTTCGGGTTCCATAAAATTCCTTTAGTTTGCTGAGGAATTGTCTATTGTCATTGAGTACGTAAGTAAGTAGGTCAAAATCTAACTGACGAAGTGATGAGAGGTAGGCCTACTTACCCGTTCGGATTTCATCTGTTTGTCTGTTTGTTGTAACGAAGTCAGAATCAAACGCGTTGTTCGATTTTCTTCTAATTTGGTATTAATGTTCCATGAAGTAATTGAAAAGACGTTAATGCTAGGTTCATTGTTGCCATTTTAACTGATGAAGGGCAGATCTTAGATTTGTTTTGGCTTTGCGTTTGGACGCGAGGTCAGCTGATCACAGAACATTAGACTGGTTCTTAACAAATTACTAAAACAAACTAAATATACAGGACGTATTTCAGTTCATTGTAAGTTGTAACAAAGAACGGATCAACCTCATGCATGTGTATATTATGTTTGTTTGTATGTATGTATTATGTGTATATGTATGTAGGCCTGTGTATGTATGTAGGCCTGTGTATGTTTGTAGGCCTATGTATTATGTAGGCTATGTATGTATGTATGTATGTATGTATGTATGTATGTATGTATGTAGGCCTATGTATGTATGTATTATGTATTATGTTTTATGTATGTATGTATTTAGGCCTATGTATTTATGTATGTATGTAGGCCTTATGTATGTATGGTATTATGTATGTATGTATTATGTGTGTATGCATGTATGTATGTATTTATATATGTAGGCCTATGTATGTTATGTATTTATTTATTTTACTAAAAGGGCCAGCTCCTGGGTTTCCAATTTCAAGAAATCCGAGAGCAAGTCTTGTGTCCAGGAATTAATTTGCGGGCCGGCTCAATTTCTTTGGGATAAAATTAAATAAATTGTAAATAATGTGCATAAGTAACATTTAAATAATCACTAGAATCTCTGAGAATATTGAATACCTTTTTTTACCATCCTGTATATATGCCTGAATGTTAGCATTCCCGTATGAAAAGGAGACGTAAGGCTATGCGTCGTCGAAGTAAGAGCAGATCAATGTAACAGAGAGTAAACAGTCCCCCCTTCCCGCGTGTTTAATGAAGCATTGCTCAAACAGCATTAGTCTCAAACTCATCTTAATATATTCTGATGGCACGAGACCCCAATGCGAGTTTCTACAATAAATATTACAACATGTTCACTAAGGATCAATTTATCCACAAGCTTGACTCTCTTGGCGTATGCTAGTCAATTATTCTATATCTTAGTCTTATTAATAAGTTTCACCTAATGGGGTAAAAAAAAAATTAGACTTTCCGAAACTCACTCCTAATATCTCTTCAAAGAGATCGATTAGACCGAGCATTCTTTATACATACATACATACATACATTCATGGCCTATACGAAGCATGGAATTAGAAATCTACAGAATCTGAATTTTTACTTTCTCGCTTATACGGAGTATAGAGAAAGTATTGTGATCGTGACAAAAAATCGAAGTTGAGTTAACACCGGGAGAGCACGTTTCATGAAGCCTAGAAACCGAAAAAAGTATTTTTGGAATGACGTCTGTCCGTCTGTCCGTCTGTCCGTCTGTCCGTCTGTCCGTCTGTCCGTCTGTCCGTCTGTCCGTGGACAAGCACAGCGGGTAAACGGCTCGTTGTATTTACTTCATTTTTTGAAATAAGGACTTTTTCGAAATTTTGTCGAACCGCCCAGAAATTTAACTTTACAACTGAAATATTAAGGGGACTTTTCATGAAAACTTTTTTAAAATTTTTGATTTTTGAAAAAATGGCTCTAACGATTTTAATAAAAATTTAAAATTCGAAACTCTTACCTATGAGTAATAAAATGGCTATATCTGTATTTCTGCAAAAATGACTTAAGGGGTACTTTATTCGTATCCATTTTCAGTTTTTCTAGATTATATCCATTACAGTAAGTGATACATGAAACCCTACCACAGTAAAGTTGTAGAGAAAATTAAAATGAACATTTTTTGTTTAAAACATTTCTTTATACAATTAATAGATATCAAGATAAAAACGAAATAAGTACAGCTTAAATGCGAATTTCAGAACATACATATCAATTAAAATATGAATGGCATTTTGTTGCCACTAGCAACAAGAAAACTATAGGCCTAATGTACTTATTGTTGTGAAATGCAATCAGTTTAGCTCAGACGCATTGAACACACTAAACCAATTACAGCGATGTGGTAGGCCTATGGGCTAACAGGGAAGAGGTCCTGAGTTCAAATCAAACCTCGTGGCCGCCCAAATTGACTTGGGGTTTTCATGGTTTCTTCATTCGCAAAGGCAAACGCCGGGTTTGTAGGACTTGCTTATTTTCCATAACTCATCGCCGCTACGTCACTGGATATTATAATCGTTTAAACTGAATGCCACATACGAAGACATCACTAAACATAGAAACAGATGACGCGAATGAGTTGTTACAATAGACTAATAGTTCACGCAAACATACTAAACACATTACATGACCTACAATGCAGTTAAAGCTTGCAATATAACCTAAGTAGTAATAGCAGTAGGACCGCCGGCGTGGTCTTGTGGTTAGCGTCAGATCCGTCGGTCCGGGTTCGATCCCCGGTACATCCTTGGATTTTTCTGAGGTTGAGGGGTCTGGTAGGGGTACACTTCCTCGTGATTCAAATTGAGGAGCTACTTGATAGAGAAGTAGCGGCTCCGATCATGGAAACCACCATTAACGGTCGTGGGGGTCGGCATGCTGACCACATACCCCAACCCTGCCATCTGCCTGTGGTAGATGACACACCGGTCGGTTGGTAGACCAAATCCTTAAAGGAATGTAGTGCCACGGAGTTTAGTTTTAGTTTCAGTATAGCGAAATTCAAATATAAGTCGCCCCTTAAGCTCCGTCCATTCGATATTCACATTTGCATTTACTGTGTGATGTATTTTGTTTCTGAGCGAAGCAGAGTGACCAACTGTCCTTGTATTGGTGGGTGGGTTGGGTGGGGCCGATTTATCCCAAGGTGCGACTTATATTTTAATTTTCCCGTAGTAATACTAGTCGTACTAATAATATGCAGTTTTACTGTCATTCATTATTATTATTATTATTATTATTATTATTATTATTATTATTATTATTATTTCACGGTAAAACCATTAAACATGAAGATCGACTCTGATGGTTTCCGTTCTAGATACTTCTTAGTTTTATGAAAATGTAATAAATAAAATTTAATTGTCTCTTTAATTTAATTTTTTCTGTGCTAGCCTTTAACACGTATATGCGAGAAAGTTTGTGCAACGTATTTTTGCACCATTTATTTTGTAATTCTTTGGTGCATTTTACTAGATATTCAGTACAAAAATGACTATAACCACTGAATTTGTCTTGGACATTTCCATTTAGCATTCTGTTAAACATCATTAGCATTGGATTAAACATCAACCATGGAAAGTCGGTTGCTATCAACATATCAAACGGGAAACTAAAGAGTGGCCACCTAAATATCTCTGATGATATTAAAATTACTTGCTTGTCATCTAAAGATTATGTGCCTTACTTGGGTGTAAACTTTTCAGATGAACCCATATTGAACCAACTAGAGATAGTACAAAACCTTCGAACAAAACTTGATCTGTTAACATCCTCGCCACTTTTACACCCTGATCAGAAGTTTTGTATTATAAATACAGCAATATGCCCATCTCTAATTTATACATTCCAAACCATTCCACTCAATAAAATACCTCATAGATTTCTTGCTGACCTCGATAAGATGATTAAAGGAGCTGTAAAAGAAATATTACAGTTGCCTACGGACACTCCAGATCATATGATGTATTCCTTTAGGAAATTCAAAGGACTTGGATTATTCAGAACACAATGGGAGGCAGCACTACAACAGATTAATGGCTTACGGTTATTAAATAAATCGCAAAACTCTTTCATCCTGAACACCAGGAAACTGAAAGAAGAAGGCCTTTCTTGCCTAGATCGACTAAGCATTAAAATGGAAACTTCTCTAATAAATACAAAAGAAAACTTCTTGGATGCAAGAAAGGTTAGAGATTCATTGAGAAACACAGAATTTGACCTATGGTGCCAGCTCCCTCAGAAAGGTAAGGGCGTTATCTTGTTTAAAGAGTATACTCCAGCTAACAGATGGATTTACCACCACGAAGGCTTAACTTGTTCGGAGTGGAGAGATGCAATTAAGATGGTTGGCAATGTAACAGCAGTGCGTGCCATTCGTGGTAGGAGCCTAGATAATAACCGTTGTCGACACTGTCACAACGAGATCGAGACATTAGCTCATGTTCTTGGTTCTTGTCACCATGGTAATGCACTTCGCAATGCGAGACACCACTCCATCAGGACTGTCATTGCAAACGGTCTCCGGCAAGTTGGCTATGTAGTCCATGAAGAAGTTCATGGTTTAGCAGAGAAAGGAAGTGTTCGACGTATTGACATTATTGCCTACAAAGAGAACTCTGCTGCTGCTTACATCCTCGACCCGACAATAAGAATGGAATCTCATTTCAATCAGCCTCAGGAGGTTCATGAAGAGAAGCAAGCCATATATCAGCCTACAACACCGTATTATATGGCCAAATACAAACTTAAAAAAATAGAAGTCATCGGTCTTCTGATTGGAGCACGGGGCAGCATTCCATCTTTTTTCGTGACTGTGTGCAAGAGACTAGGGATTCCTAATTCCACCATTCTACAAGTTTCGAAACTGGCACTGAAGGGATCTGTCTCATTATTGCGCCATCACTTGTATAATTGATTTTTTTTTTTAAAGTTATGCATTATCTACTTCAATTATGATACAATTATTGAATTCGTAATATCTGGTAACTTCTAACTTTAAGTTGAATGTTTCTCAAACTGTTGGGTGTGTTATATTTCATTGTTAATAGAAGCACAGTAAGCTTTGTCATTTAGGCAATCTTGTAATCAAGAAAGCAAATAAAATAAATAAATAGCAACAGATAATGTGATGGGTTTGTATTTCAGTCATGGCCCTCTTCTTAAATAAAACTTATAACTAGGGACCGGATTTTTAGGTTTTTAAAAACACTGTTTTAGGTTTTCCATTAGGTGAAATAGTTTTTTTTAGGTTTTTTCCAAAATATCGTTTTCGGGTAGAATAATTGGTTTAATGAATTTGGATGTGTTGCATAGGATTCAATACATAATACTTTTGAAGTTTAATTTAACAAAATTGACTTAAATTTGTGTAAACTTGCTTTAGGACAATATTATACAATTGAAGAAAGAAAGCATAAACAATCAAAAGAAGCAGTGAAAATAAGATTGTCTCACATTTCCTGGTTACAGTATATCACTAAATATCTTTCAATATTCTGAACTGTGAAGTTCTTCCTGTTATCTCTTAGAATACATTTGAAGGCAGAAAATGTCCTTTCAACCTCACATGACGTTAACAATGGTTGTTCGTACGAATATTTTTAAAAGAATACGCCGGTACTCTTACACTTCCTGTCATGATACTGTCCTCCTAGACGACATTGGGTTGAACGAAACGTTGGTGGTATTAATTTCAACCCAACAAAAATTGTCTCTGCAAAATATCGATTTCTCAACTGACAAACAAAAAAGACAAAAAAAGTAGCCTAAATTAGATATTTTAGGTTTTATATCCCGTTTAGGTTCATTTAGGTTTTTATACCCCATTTAGGTATTTTTAGGTGCCACAGAATTAATGTGAATGAATCCTATGGACATGATTCGAAAAAATGTGTGATCGCTTTTTGTTTTGGAAGTAAGGAAAAAAATAGGTAAAAACCTAAGAATCCGGTCCCTACTTATAACAGGCCATGCTTAAGTAAGTAAAAGAGATTGATTAGAGCATGCGTTGAATTATGGTATTTTATTATGGGGCAACAATACAGGGGCACAAGATGTTTTTAAACTGACAAAAAAAATGTAAGAATTTTGAAAGGCTGTGACCCCTGTGAGCATTGCAAACCTATTTTTATAGAATTAAGTATTTTAACCGTGGCCTCACTTTATGTTCTATCAACTATTTTATTCGTTATTGGAAATGATTTTAATTCTGTGTACTATAATGGTATACAGGTAGGGGGGAAAAAGCGGACCGACTAAAATATCTAAGTTGCCGATATGAGCCCCTGCGCATGCCTAGCGGCATTCACATGATAGCAGGGAATGTATTGAAATTTGTTCTGGTGTTGACTGTTGACTTAGCCCATTTTGAAATCCAGAATATGGTTTCTAATCGTAATGTTTTATAACTGAATATATTAATTATTAATATTATTATACAATACTAACACAAATCATATTATATTCAGCTACAAGAGTCGGTCCGCTTTTTTCCCCTACCTGTAGGCCTACATGGCTATAGCACTAGAGGGAAATATAATTTGGTTACTCCACAGAGTAGACTGAAAAAATTCCTTTAACAGTCATAATGTTATAGGTAGGCCTATTTAAGTTTTACAGCAAATTGCCTCTAGAAATTAGAAATATCAGGAATTTTAGAGCATAGAGTTATGACTTTACTTTTGCAAAAATCTTTTACACTGTTAGAGAATATCTTGCTGCTGATTTTATGTAATTACTTCTTTTTTAACATGCTGACTATTCCTATTGCATATACATGCTTATGCCCGGTTTCTATAAACTCGCGAAATACCTATGGGTAAATTATCCAATGGACAGAATTTACACAAGAATAACTTTTACAAACTGAAATAATTTAAAGGTAACAATCACATACACTTGTGGCGAGTTTCTAGATAAATGTCCTCTGAGTAAATATGAAAATGACAGAAAAAATGTTCCTACAAACTCGGGCTAGATCTTTCCAAGGATAAATCGTCGGGTTAATTTATCCTTTCATGGATGGCTGGATAAAATTTAACCTCTCAAAGGATCAATAATAATTTAAACAATGAGAATCAAAGCCTTCTGAACTAAATTAACTGTACAAATCCAAGGCCTTCCTCATTATATCATTGTAGGTTAAATGGAACTAATTTGTCCATCTATAATTTACCCATTGGTTATTTCACGAGTTTATAGAAACCGGGTATTAATGATGTAAAATAAATAAATAAATAGTTACTATAGCAACAAATGATGACGTAATGAGATTAGGGGCTCACTTAAACATGAGGCAATGACTGTATACTTTCTGAGGTGTAACAACGAAAATGAAATAAACATCTGAGCCTTACTTGTACCATTTCTGTAGCAGATGAATATAGTATTTTAGGATCTGGGTCTGCAATATATCATTGTATTATTTCGAAACAGTTGACCAGAATAACCGTCAGAATTACACAAGTGTATACATTGTATTGTTATCGCGTCAAACTGATGTATTGGAACAAACATATCGAATTTCACTCCATTCACATTTTACACGCCATTGACAGGTTTTATGATGTGGTAAATTTCATGTCTTGTTGTTGGTATTATTGATCCCATGCACACAGTAAATAACTTACGTAAGAGCTATGAATGCACAATGAAAGAGTTTGATTGAACGCAATAAATAGCATAAAAATGCAGATATACGATATTCTGCTATTTATCAAGCTTTAGAGCTGAAAATGGCCAGAAATTATCGCAAAGAGATGATATTTGTGTTATCTTTTATAAATCGGCGTAGAGGGGTTGATAAGAAATTAATAATAATAATAATAATAATAATAATAATAATAATAATAATAATAATAATAATAATAATAATAATTTTTATTAAGGAATATTCCACAATACAATGGTTTTCCTTCAACCCACAACAGTCTTTTGCCTCCCTGTCCATAGGCGTAACCAGGCCGACCATATGGGGGGGGGTTATAACATCTGGGGGGTATGGAATACCCCCCTGGGAGAGGGGGTCCGGGGGTCCTCCCCCGGAAAATTTTAAAAATTAAGATGCAAAATAACGAGTTTTAAGCTTCCCACGCATTAAGTAATTTATGGGCAGACTTAAAAAAATTAGGCTATACAATTTTCCTTTTTTTTAGTCAATGGGGGGGGGGGTTTAAACCCCCAAAACCCCCCCCCTCGTTACGCCTATGTCCCTGTCCATAGCATCTTCTTCACTTAACCCTCTTCTCTCCATACTCCTTTTCACCCCATCTATCCAGCACTCTTTGGGCTTCCCTCTTCTTCGTTTTCCTTCTACTTTCCAATCCAAAATTTTCTTGGGTATTCTATCCTCTGTCGTTCTGAGTACATGTCCATACCATTTCAAACGTCTTTCTTCTACAATTTCCAAAATATTCTTTTCAACTTGCATTATTTCCCTTATTCAGAATTTTTTCTTTCCTGGATTTTCTTGCTGAACGCCTCCAAAAATCCATTTCTAATACCATTAATTTGTTTGTTGTTGTCTACTTATGGTCCAAGTTTCAGCGCCATATAATGTTGTACTTTGGAATAATGCCTGATATATTATTTTTTTTTAGTTCTGTGTAAAATACTTTTACTCCATAAGATTGAATTTAGCATCCCTATAATTCTCTTCCCATCCGTTATTCTTCTTTGAGTCTCTAAATTTGTTGTTGAATAATAATAATAATAATAATAATAATAATAATAATAATAATAATAATAATAATAATAATAATAATAATAATAATAATAATAATACGAGGCGCGTCCATAAAGTAAGCTTCCCTGGGACCGTTTACAGAAACAAAAAACAATTTTTTTGAAAATTTTATTGCAACAGATACAGCAAGTGTTCAGCAATTTTTAACACATTCGCCACCGGAATTGACAATGTTTGTTATACCGTGGGACCAACTTTTGAATACCTGTGTCGTAGAAGTCTGCCGCCTGGGATTTGAACCACTGTATGACAACTATTTCCTCTTCCCTGAATTTCTTTAGGTGTAGGAAAAGATGGATATCACTGGGAGCGAGGTCCGGGCTGTAGGGTGGATTTTTAAACTCTTCCCACCCGAACTTCTGCGGGAGACTTGCTGGGAGGTGTTTAAAAATCCACCCTACAGCTCGAATCTCGCTCCCAGTGATTTTCATCTTTTCCTACACCTCAAGAAATGACAGAGAATGAAAGAGGCAGAGATGGTAGTCACACAGTGGTTCAAATCCCAGGCGGCAGACTTCTACGACACAAGCATTAAACAGTTGGTCACACGGTACGGCAAATGTCTCAATTCCGGTGGCGAATTATGTTGAAAAATAGCTGAACACTTGCTGTATCTGTTACAATAAAATTTTCAAAAACATTGTGTTTTGTTTCTGTAAATGGTCCCAGGGAAACTTACTTTCTGGACGCGTCTGGTAGTAATAAATGAGTAAACATTAATAAATGAATAATAACAACTTAATGGTATTAGAGTCGCGGCACTGTAAGGCCCGGGCGGCGTGGGTCAATTAATTGTTTTTAAATGGGAGAGGTAAAATTAAGGTAAAGAAAGAAAGAAATAATAATATTAAACAATTATGAACACTTACCTTTGTCTCTCAATATAAAATGATTTACTACGAGGGTCATTTCAAAAGTTCTGCACACTTTAAGATAGAATGGAAGAAAAGAATTTATTTTGCAAAATACCTTTACAGGTCTTCAATATAGTCTTCATTCTTGCTTATGACTAGACTTCGGACTTTTAGGTCGCTAAAAATGCTGTTTTAGGTACCTAAAATAGGTTCTAAACATCGTAAAATATTCTCTTATAAAATCGTTAAGTTGCCAATTTTTTGAAATATCTCAATTGCAATGCAGAAATTATATTTATTCAAGTCACCATTAAACAATAATCATGATAAAACACAGATATAGGCCTATGGTACACAGAATTATATAGACCTATTAATAGGGCCTGTATTACTACCATAACAGTGAAAACCTAATCCCTGAGCCCAGAAGCTACGCACGTTAGCATATTCAACCCATTATATATCCCTCAGTGATTCAGAGAACGTTTTTTTATTTTAATTTTTTTTTTTTAAATTTTAAGCTGGATGTGGGAGTCGGGAGAAAAACACTACATTTTCTTGGGAATTCCCAGGAATTTTTCTACTGAAGATGAAGCATTTCTTACTATTTAAGCACGTCACAAATGTGTCATGTACCACATTCCGAGCTAAGAAATAAGTACGAACTGAAAATAAATGCTAGAATTTATAGCAAAAAGTAACTTATTTTGAACTTTAGAGGGAAAACAATCAAAAAAGCAATATTAGGCTCTAACGTAAAAATATTCTGTTTTTGGTCCTATAAAAATATCAGTTTTAGGCATAGTCACTTACGAAACATGCATATATAAGAGAACATTATAGGAGAAAAATTCCTCTGACACTGGGACTTGAACCCAGGACCTTTGGCTATTCGCGCCAATGCTCTTCCAACTGAGCTAAGCTAAGGTCCTGGGTTCGAGTCCCAGTGTCGGAGGAATTTTTCTCCTATAATGTTCTCATGTAATGCCCAACAGAGACAATAATCTGTGGTTCATGAAAGCTTATATATCTATGCATATATAAGTTTTCGTCCATATATCACTTAAGGATTAAAATAGGTTTTTACCTAAAATCCGAAGTCTACTTATGACAGCTGGCCAACGTTTTGGCAAATTCTGTATTCCGGATAGGGCACCTTCATTGTTGAGCTGTCTGATTACTCAGGTCACCTCACTGGAAGCTTCATCAATTGTAACAAAACGTTTTCCACGTCCGTGGATGGGAAAGACTTCCCCACCCATCATACAGTCCTGATTTGAGCCCACCAGACTTTCATTTGTTCCCCAAATTGAAGGACTTTCAGACAACAGACAATCGTTTTATTTGAGAATTTCAGGTTTATTGTAAACACCACAGCAGTTTGTCTTGTAGCAATAAATATTTTTTCTTTCTTTTTAAATATGGTGGGCATGCCAGTTCAGAAATAATTTCTTTTTTGCTAAGGGTTTCCAAGTAGTATAAATTTACTTACTTCATTAGTAACAAAATAAGTGTGTTTTATATTGTAAATTCATATAGCCTATAACGCATATAGCGCCCTGTCATCCATTAAATTGCTTAAAAAACTAATTACAAATAATAATGGTAAATATATTCGTCATTTTAAAAACATTTTATATAATTGTTTTCACTATTTTTAGGTCATAAATGCATTTTTTATTTGGCATTTTTTCACTATTTTATGACCAATAAATGCCTTGCCATAATTAATTTGTTTGTATAGTCTGTGAAACCAGACGTTCTAAATGTTTATTCTGGTTACTCGGTTATTGATTTTATTTCTTGAACTAGATGGTTCTATTGGAATTTTTATAAATTTATCAGGAGAGGAATTAAAACTTTGGATTTGCATATAGGATAATGTGGATAGAACAAAATTGACCAGCGCAATAGGCCTACCCAGAGCAATTCCTGCTAGCTGAAATTTATAACACAAGGACAGTTGGTCACTCCGCTTCGCTCAGAAACAGAATACATCGTACAGTCCGTGCAAATGTGAATATCGAATGGGCGGAGCTTAAGGGGCGACTTACATTTGGATTTCACCATTATATTCATAGTAGCTGTAATAGGAATATTTTAACCTCACGAAATTTAATTTTTAATAAAATTCAATTGAATCATTAATACATTTTATTAAATATATGTCCTGGAATAATTATATAAATACTGAATTAATATATTTTGTTAAATACATGATGTAGGCTTTTAATTTTGTGATAGATTGTTACTGTTCCCACTTTCAATTTTTAAACATTTGTACAGCTTGTTAATATAATTGTACACACAAACCACGGAGTCTTAGGAAGAGCTGGATGCCTCTGGTGGTGATAGCGATGCGATTGCCTTGCACCAAGAAGAGTACAAGAAGCGTCGCAAATCCATTTCAAAGCTAGCAATTTCACGCAAAACTCGCTCCTTTTTTGAGATCAGGTTCTGATACATACGCTGAGACAACTTCTTTATTCCTCTAGTCAATGGCTCTCTTGATATCCTATATGTTACTTGAATGTTGACTCTCATCTTACGGCGAATTCTTCTCTTCTCAGCACCTTCCATAATTTCTGCTTTGCTTGAGTTAGTTTTGTACTAAATACTTTTAAGTTTTTCAGCTACACCGAAATGTCTAAATTAAAATAATATGGTAGAAGAACCGAAATAAACAAACCTCTGTTGTAGATTGCAATTGTTTTAATCATAGCCCACTCTGTAAAAGAATCCAAGGCCTCTGCATGCGTCCAGTTTTCAAGCTTAAAACTGAATCCTCGAGTCGGCGGTGGACCACATGCCTAAGCAGCTACGACGATTTTACACAATAAATCCTGTATTTTTCAACTTATTCAAATTGTTCGAAAACGAAAAACGATATCAGATCGAGATTTTACATTTAAGTTAAGCATCTTCCTGAGTGTAATATGAATCAAAGTGAGGATTTGTTCTTACTCCTATTAAAGCTGGTTAACAGGAAACCTTGACTTGTTCCTGTAACCCCTATGGAGGTTCCAAGTGGAGGTTACATTAGGGGACATTGCGCCGTTGCCGGTCAGGCCTCGTTACCGGTCAACAAGTAGTTTACACATTAAGACGCTAGATAGCAGCAGAAAACAGTTATGAACTGTGATATATAAGCATTAATGAACCACAGATTATTGTCTCTGTTGGACATTAGGCGAACAGCGGACCTTTGGCTATTCGCGCCAATGCTCTACCAACTGAGCTAAGCCAAAGTTCAATTCACAGCGCCAGATGGAACCTCTGTCCTATGACTATTTGCCCTAATGGTCTACCTCTCAGACAGACAAGTTATGTCATATGCAGTACTGTGAGGCACACTAAGTAGTGATTTTTGTGACCGGGCTCCCACTGTTATTGTACAGTTAACATTCAAGATAGGTATATAAGCATTCATGAACCACAGATTATTGTCTCTGTTGGACATTACAGAATAGGCTAAAAATTAAAATTCTTTACACTTAGGCTACATTTTTTAATTACTTCAAGGATCACGCATGCCAAATTGGAAGAAAATAGAATGCTTTTGGTCGTAACTGCGTAACACAAATTAACATAAAGAAATTCCGAACAGTCGAGTTCTTCACTCTGCCAATGAAGATAGTTTTGTTTTTCATGATTTTCACGAAAATCGCTGCTAGTAGTTTTGTGAATAGTTGACCTCGCATACAAAAAATCTAAGATCTGCTCTTCATCAGTTAAAACGGCCGCCAGGTTGAAACGGAGTAATAAAAAAATTAAAAACCTTACACATACGTTTTTAACAGTAGAACGTCAATGCACATTTGTGCAAAGTTATAACAAAATCAAACAACACGTTTGTAACATATAGGCCTACTGACGCACAGGCGAAATGTTGAACAGTCAATAGTAAAATTAATGATGTAGTCAAAAAGAGTCGTTTAATGTAAATATATACTTTAGTATTCATTGTCTGTGTATGTATTTTATTGTATTTCTGAAAAAAATTAAACTTGGCCGAAGGTCATGGGTTCGAATCCCAGGGTCAGGAATTTTTATGTTATAATATTTTCATATGTTAATGTTTGAACGTCAGACTTTTGACATCAAACCAATACGACTTGGACTCATCCAGGGGCTGGTTCGGATATTCCCTATGACGCACGTCTTCTAGCCACGAAAATAAAATGTTTCCACACTGCTTTCGCCGGTCACCTAAGACTGAGTGTTGTTCATAGGATAATGCGGGTGTTCGGACTTGAATTCAAACCAATAAGAGTCTGGCTTGTGCGGAACACTCCAACTTTAAATATATAATAATAACATAAGTATCTGAAAGTTGCCGATGTTTATGGACAATGAAGCCCTTTCCCTGAATTAACAACTTGTTATGTAGTTTTCTCCAGTTTCCATTTTCATATCTTTTAGGTCCCTAATTATTATACATAAAAAAAGTAAATGTGAATCTATCTGCATTAGTTTAGAATTTTCAAATTTAACAAATCGACTGGAGAAAACTGCATAACGACGAGCTTCATGACCTGTAGCCTACTCTTCACCAAATATAGTAAAGATAATTAAATCACGGAGGATGAAATGGGCTGGACATGTTGCGCACATGGGGGAGGAAAGACATATCTCAAAAATATTGACTGGGAGACCCGAAGGGAAAAGACCACGTGGAAGACCTAGACGTAGGTGGGAGGACAATATTAGGATAGATTTAAGGAAAGTAGGATTTGCGAGGGATGGTTGGATGGAGTTAGCACAGAATAGGGTTGAATGGCGGACTCAGGTAAGCGCGGCAATGAACTTTCCATTGCCATTGAGTAAGTGACAAGTAACAAATCGACATTTTTTATTCATCAGTGGTATACCCCCCTCAGTTTTGCCTTTTTCCTTAAAGAAATTCTCACAACGTTTCCGTCTCTTTATACAAAGCCATCTGCATGTAAATAGATAGCATTTACGCGAAGCGGTCATTCCTACCCAAACAAAACCGTCACTTTTTGTTACCATGGAAACAACTGAAGACATGACGTCTTTACCACACCTACTCGATGCACATATATTAGTTATAAATAGTCCCTGCACTCTGGTATCACTGCATCAGCATATAAACTCACTTGTCAGGAAATTATAATATTTGAATACAAAATTCATTTTAGGACTCGTGTTGTGGTGCTTCTTTCCCTTCTTTTGTCTTTCGAGGCAACCTTTTTGCAAATAAATTACAGTGATATTCAGGTGGCCCCAGGAGGTGTTGTTGTTGAACTGTATTGTTGTTTAGTCCTCCAGAGGGTGGCCTGGTAGTACACAGATATGACAAGTTTCACCAAGTAGTAGAACAGCTCCACAACTGTGAGGAGACTCACTCCTAGGAACAAGCTGGCGATCCCACCGAATGCAACTGAAAAATTATAACATCACGTATTCCATTAATATTGCCTTGCAGCTTCATGTTAAAATATGTCTGAGGCAAATTTGATCCTGTTCAAAACAAAGAACTGTGGCTGTCGTAGTCGCAGCCGTTGTACAGCTCTACACATGGGAACACATGTCATCACCGTAGTTTGTTTATTCTCAGTACAACTCACTTCCTCTCTATCTTGAATAATGAATCCTTTATGTTTTGTTTGCTAATTGATATAATTTAGGCCTACTATAATGACATATCTATTAAGAAACGGTCGGCCGCGGTGGTCTAGAGGTAGCGTGCCCGCCTCTGGATCCGCAGGGCGCGGGATCAAACCCGGCCGCGGTCGATGGATTTTTCAGGACGTAACAATCCTGGGCACGGAGTCCTCCGGGAGGGACTTTAAGCTGGGGGGCCCGTGTCGTAGATTTACGGCACGTAAAAGAACTCCAAGCCTAAATTAGAGCCTCTGGACAAAATTTCTCGGCCCTTTCACGTCCAAGAAATACTTAGTTTCCAGAGGGGGGTTGCGAGGCGATGGGCTTACCACCTGTCCCTCTGCCCTCTCTCGGAAAATAAACATATCAAAATTAGTATAGGTAATGAAACCTCCATTGGAGGCCCCTTCGCCCCACCTGGGGATCATAGGGTACCAGATACAGATACTATAATGATGACGTTGCCAGTGAGAGTTTATTTCACGTGTAAATGTTGATATTATTGTTGCATGAACTTACGAACACTAGTAAGCCACACCCTGGTAATGGCGCATGCTAATGACATTAACCAATCACGTTTTGTCACATGATTCGAATTTTCCGCGAACTCTCTGTGAGTTCTTCTCCCCTTTGTTTTGAACAGGATCAAACTCTCCTGAGACATATAATAGTTGGAATTTTAAATTTCTCTACATGTTCCATAGATTGCCCTGAAATTCCATAAAATATTATTAATTTCCAGATATCTGCCGCGTCAGGAGGCCTTTACAGTTTTAATGAAAAGTGCGGTTAATATTTCAGTTATAAGAACTAAACTCTAGCAGTTCGATGAAATTCCAAAAAAAAAAATCCTTTATTCAGTACAAAAAAGTAAATACCGTTCACCTGCTGTGCTTGTCCATAGATAGAGAGACGGACAGACGTCATTCCAAAAAAAAACTTTTTTCGGTTTACAAACCGAAGTAGCAAAAATCGTCAATAAAGTTTAGTGCGTGCAGCTGGAGTAGCCTAAAGCTTGTGGAAATCTGCAGATTATATTTTTCCGTTATTCTTGCATTATTTCCTTCGAAATAACAATAAAAAAAATTCGACAGCTTTTTTTTTAAGTCAAACTTCTTTTCTCGCGGTTGGGGCAAATCTGGAAAATCAGTCACACTAAAACGAAATCAGTCACGAAATCAGTCACAAAATCAATCACAAAACCAGTCACACTAAAGCCGACTTGTTTCGGTGCGGACTGCACAGAAATCAATCAACTCAATGATTAGGAGTAATCAAAGGAAATTTTTCAGACCTTACTTCCTCAATGGCAATAGACAATTCCTAAGCAATCTAAAGGTATATTATCTATTTTATGGAACCCAGAGGTTCATTACCGCGCAAATCCAAAATTAAAAATCAAAATTAAAAATACAAATTTCCAAAATTTAAAGAAAAAACAAAATTAAAAATTAAAACATCCAAAAATCCAAAATTTAATAAAATCAGGTAAACCGATGTAAAAAAGTGCCAGTATGTTTTTGTTTAATCAGTCATGACTGCAATTATGATATGCAGAATATGTTGTTTTTTTTTTAAATTGATTTCCAAGTTAAGCTCCAGATTTATTCATTAAGCAGGGCTTACGGAAGAAGAAAGGTCTACCATCTCGGCCACCTGGGTCATTTTAACGGTCTAGTTGGATAAGCGCATGTAAAACAATGGTGTTTTTGTCATAGCTACCTGTATTTTAATTTCCAAGGCCTTATAACATCACAGTAAAACAATAGGCTATGTTGTCAAGATAACTTATTTTCATTTTTTTTATAAATTCTTTCGAATACGTATATTACCATAAAATAGGCACTAAATTGAGCATTACTCCGAAATAGATCAACCGATTTTATCCATTATGAGTAGACGTCTTCCCATGGACATTGTAAATGTGTATACCAAGTTTCATAAAAATCCGGTAAAGCGTATTTGAGTTACCGCGTCTTTAAAATATACACTAAATTGGGTTTTACTCCGGTACCGGTCAACAGATTAGGTTCAAATTCAATAGGGCACTTCTCATGAACGTCATAAATGGGTATACCAAGTTTCATGGAAATCCGTTACAGCGTATTTGAGTGATGGCGCCTTTCTATGAGAAAGGCGCCATAATCTATTAAAATAGGCACTAAATTGGGCATTACTCCGGTACCGGTGAACCGATTTGGTTCAATATCAATAGGGTTCTTCCCATCGACATTATGAATGTTTATACCAAGTTTCATGAAAATTCGAAAAAGCGTACTTGAGTTATGGTGCGTACAGACGCACGGACGGACAGACAGACAGACGGACAGACATTTTTTCGTCCCCCACACAATCTCATAAAGTACCATACTGGCACTTAATAAATAATAAATTCCAAAATTCAAAAATAAAAAATAAAAAACTAAAAATCAAAAATACCAAAATTGAAAAAATCTAAAAATCCAAAATTAAAAAACTAAAATACAAAATTAAAAAATTAAAAAAAATAAAAAATTCAAAGAATCAAAATTGAAAAAATCCAAAATGAAAAAATTCAAAGATCCAAAATTAAAAATCCAAAAATTAAAAATTAAAAAATTAAAAATCCAAAATTAAAAAATACAAATTTCCAAACTTAATAAAACAAAATTAAAAATTATAACATCCAAAAATCCAAAATTTAATAAATAATAAAATTAAAAACTAAAAAATCCAAAAATTAAAAAAAATAAAAAAATAAAAACCTAAACAACTCAAAGATCGAAAATTTAAAAAATCAAAAATTAAAAATTGAAAGAACCAAAATGAAAAGTCCAAAATCCAAAATTTAAAAAGTCCAAAAACCCAATATTAAAAAGTCCAATGATGCAAAATTGATAAAATCCAAGAATAAAAAATTTAAAAAAATAAAAAAATAAAATAAAGTTTTACTTCTGTCGCGTGGCCTTCCACGCACTCCTTTTTTTTTCTTTCTTCTTTCAAGATTGTGACCCTCCCACCCCTTATGTCACGCTGAAATCGTGAGAATTTTGAAATGCACACTTTTTAGCATGTAATTAACCCGCGCTCGAGTAAATCCCAAAATCCCCCTCTTGGGCTCCCCTACTATCATACGCCGCGTTTTAATATTGACCAATAATGTTTAGCAATGCTATTAATACGAGAATGGAATTTTATCATATAAAATGGTCAGCTTGTTACTGGACCTTAAGCATCAATGTGCCGTGTTTAATACGTCACATGCTGCCATTAAACAGCACGAAAACATATTATTTTATACAACAGAACTGGTTTGGAAATAATATAAATGTACATTGATTAAGAGCACAATTTTGATTCGGTGCAAGCCAGTTGGTGTACTTTTATTCTCTTCTGCTGTTAGCTTACCTGAATTAGGGTAACTATGTCGTATATGCACCATTGTTAGCGTTGGTTACAACATGGTAACTCGAATCGATTCATGGATGGTTGATTCATAGTAGGCCGTGATCTCGCAGCTGTTCGTTTTGTTTTCATATAACAAAGCACGAAAGTAATTATTATTTCTATAATCCGTTATATTTTTAGGGGAAAATCTACATATTGCAATCGATACCATGTCATGACTTTCGAAAAATTCTTTCATATCTTTACATTTCATGTTTCCCTAAGTGCGAAACCACCACCCGTTCAAAAATAAAAAAATAAAAATTGATATATATATATATATATATTTGCGCGCTAGCGGCCGTAATTTTGAAGATATTTGAGCCAAATTTTATTATGTTATTTCTAGGCCCAATAGTTCGGACAAGTTCGTTAATGAGCAAAATTGCCCCAAAGGAAGGGATCGGGGGAGGGGTTAAAACTTAGAAAGATTAATATCTCGGCCCCTATGAAGTATAGAGGGAAACTTTGTTTGAATAAATTAGAGAACTCCTATGGAGTTCACAGTGACACCAACGATTCGGGGGTTTTGGGGGTACAAGTGGGGGGATGGAAATTCGAAATTTTTGAAACCACGTCTTGTGGGGTATCGTTGAAAAGCTCTTGATGAGTACTCTACAAATCAATAACTAGTTTCTTGATAGCTCACATATAAGGCGAGATTTAGCACTTCGAAATCTACCTCAGCCTGTAGACCTGCCTAAAGGGAATTTTATTCATGGAATAGTCTTAATAAATCCAACTCGAGTTGGCGAGTTTCATCAGATAAATTCTGTCGATAAACTCGTAAACTCTCGTAAGATTACCTATGATAATTTTGTAAAACAAGGCCCAGGGTTTTGAATAATACGAGTTTGAATGAAGGTTAGAAAACTGTACTCCATCTTGGGTACCTATGAGCTGCATCTTGTCGAACATGAGGGTCCTGCGGTACTTGACGACTCCCAAGTCCTTGTAGTATACATCCAGGTAGCCCTTGGAAGTGGAGAGGGCCGGGTTGTTGTCCTGGCTCAGACTAGACTCCAAGTTGTACACTGTCTCGTGACATGTGGGAAGGCAGTGCAGACAGTCCAGGTTCGACCACTCGGAGAACCCTCTTGTGCCTTTCGGTGGCCTAAAAAACCTCAAGTCCACTGAAACAACAAACATATCGAGAGATGTGGAGTTCATGGAACAAACTGTGAACATCATCATCATTACAAGTAAATTAGTTCGTTTACAATTATCTTCTCGTTTTCTGTATAAACTTAGACGCTACCCTCAATTGGCATGTGCTAGAAACATTTGTGTTCTATTTCTATCTCTATTTTTCTATTTATTTACGTCCTACGTGATCAATATACATTGATATGGGACAGTGTAGATCGAGATACTCGACCCAATACAAAATAGAATAATACAATAATCTACAAATAAACAGAAATCTACAACTAGTACAGCAAATAATACAATAATCTACAAATAGTACATCTAATAATACACATTACAAAATGCAAAACTTTAGATATTTAATTGATGAGTCTCTGATGGAGTTGTGAGTATGACTTAGTGACTTATGCGGACATGATTGCAGTATTCCTCAATACTATAAAAACATGCATTATTAAAAAAAGTTTTTAGTGATTTCTTGAATTCATTTGCGCAATGTATGTTTTTCTATGTTTTCGTTTATCTAGAGCAGCGGTTCCCAGACTTCTTAGTCCTGGGACCCACCTTCACCTAGAAATTTTTTCGCGACCCACTACTACATAACGATAATAAATATAGGCTATTTAAAATACAGCACATGTTTTTCATATGCCTTTCAATAGTTTTATTGTGTTCAAATATCTCATATTCCTTGTATTGAAAACAAAATTAATTTTTCCCGCCCTTCTCGCGACCCCCCGAAATTACTCCCGCGTCCCATAGTTTGGGAACCACTGATCTAGAGTAATATATTATTTACTAAATAAACTTAAACTTTGTACCGGTCCTACTTTGATAGTAAATGCCTTTTTTGATGCACGTCTCTTATATAGTCTATTGTTATGGATAAAATTCTCCAGGAGCTAAAAATGTCTTCCTATGGAAAAATAGGCTATTACTCGTAGATGTATAAAAGGCATCGGTAAGACAAGAGGGAATCATGCAGAAATCATGCTGATTTGGGTATCCTAACACTACCATCATTGAATGCCTTAATGTAGCTTGCTCTATCGCTCGGCTCTGTATTTTTCCGAATTTCCGCTTTATATCTATTAATTATCTATGGAAAACAGTAAATTTCTTTTCTGTACATTTGGGATGAAATTCTTTGATTCTTTGATCTATATCTACAGAAATTTGAGATAGGCAACTTTGATGCAGAATTTGTTGTATTTGCAGGAGTCACTGCCCCTCAGACAATACACGACCATTCTGAATTTCGATTGAGTAGGAGAACAATGGAGCCTGTACTTAAATCGGAGGGTATTAAGATTGAAATTAAGGAAGAGATTTCTCAAACACAACCAAAGTGTGAACCTGTACCCGTTATATTTGATGCAATACAGTCACAGCTAATCAAATGTGAGAGCACAGAAAGCAACGATTGTACAGCATGGAGCACCATTCACAAGTGTGACCCTGTGCCTATTTCATTTGACACAATACAGTCACAACTCATAAAATGTGAGAATAAAAACAACGTAAAGCAGATTTCTGGAGCTTTTCAGGGTAATAATGCAGAAGATGATCAGCTAATGCAATCACACTCAACTGCTGTATTTGCAAGCACATCTGCTAGAAGCACTAAACAGGTCACCCCTACTCAAGTTAAACATTTCTCATGTGATATTTGTGCCAAGAAATGTTCCCGAAAAGGAGATCTCAATAGACATCTGATTACTCACACTGGAAAGAAGCCTTTCTCATGTAATATATGTGCCAAGAATTTTTCCCAAAAAGGGATTCTAAAAAACCATCTTATTACTCACACTGGACAAAAGTCATTTTCATGTGACATTTGTGCTACGAAATATTCCCGAAAACATGATCTCAAAAGACATCTGTTTACTCACACTGAAGAGAAGGTTTTATCATGTAATATATGTGCCAAGAAATTTTCCCAAAGTGTGAATCTCAAAACGCATCTGCTTATTCATACCGGACAGAAGCCGTTCTCATGTGACATTTGTGGCAAAAAATTTTCCCAACGTGCGAATCTCAGAAATCATCTGCTTACTCACACTAGACAGAAGTCGTTCTCATGTGACATTTGTGCCAAGAAATTTTCCCGAAAATGCAATCTGAAAATACATATGATTACTCACACTGGACAAAAGCCGTTTTCATGTGATATGTGTGCCAAGAAATTTTCAGAAACTCGGCATCTCAAAAGACATCTTCTTACTCACACTGGACAGAAGCCATACTCATGTAATACATGTACTAAGCAATTTTCCTTAATATGGAATCTCAAAACACATCTTCTTACTCACTCTGGACAGAAGCCGTTCTCATGTGACATTTGTGCGAAGAAATTTTACCAAAGTTCAAATCTCAGAACGCATCTCCTTACTCACATTGGACAGAAGTCATTCTCATGCGATATATGTGCCAAGAATTTTTCAGGAAAAGGGGCTCTAAAAAATCATCTGCTTACTCACACTGTACAGAACCAATTCTCGTCATTCTCATGCGAAATATGTGCCAAGAAATTTTCACGAAAAGGGGCTCTAAAAAATCATCTGCTTACTCATACTAGACAGAAGCCATTCTCATGCGATATATGCGCCAAGAAATTTTCAGAAACTCGGCTTCTCAAAAGACATCTTCTTACTCACACTGGACAGAAGCCATACTCATGTAATACATGTACCAAGAAATTTTCCTTAAAATGGAATCTCAAATCGCATCTCCTTACTCACACTGGAGAGTATTCGTTCTCATGTGATATATGTACAAAAATATTTTCAGAAACTCGGCATCTCAAAAGACATCTTCTTACTCACACTGGACAGAAGCCGTTCTCATGTGATATATGTACCAAGAAATTTTCAGTAACAGGTCACCTCAAAAGACATCTGCTTGCTCACACTCGAGAGAAGCCGTTCTCATGTGATATATGCGCTAAGAAATTTTCCCAAAAACGGAGTCTAAAAAGACATGTGCTTACTCATACTGGACAGAACCCATTCTCTTGTGATATGTGAATGCTTTTAAACACAACTCAAACACATGGATTACACTTACAATAAGATTATATATATCAGTTTTAGCATTTGTAAGAATTATAATGTTAATAAACGTTCTTTCAAAAGAGTGCATTATTTTACATGTTTTTTTTGCACTGTTAAAATTATTTATTGTTAACATGTTATTATTATTTTATTATTTCTTATTAATATTCTATTAATATTATTATTATTATTATTATTTCTTACTATTGATGATAATATTTTATGATTATTATCAATATACCATTTAAAAATTAAAAGAATAGGAGCATCAAAGTACCATTTATTCAAGAGGTATAGATAGCATGTACTAACATTTCAAACACAATAGTGAAATAGTCATATTATCAATACAAAATATCAACTTTTCACTAACAGTTCATGAACTTATTGGAAATTATTGGACTATGCAATAATGCTGATTAGCTGTTTGTATAAGCACAACAGGCAATGGAAGTATTTCACGCCATCATTCCTGTTATAGGTTGTATTACTCATAACATGCTGCACCGGTCTGTAATAGTACCGTATCTGACATGTGTAATATCATGTTTCCATTGAGTTGCACAAATAATAAACTACAGGTGTTGTAGAAGGCATTGTTAGCAAAGCAACTCTCTTGCAAGATACGTACAAGTCAATAAAATATATACACAAATAACTCTGACCGTTATGTTCAAGATGTGACACTTTATGTAAGTACAGTACTGTATAATTTAGTTTTTAAGAAACATCTTTTTTAATGGTTACCCATTTATCCGGATCGGGTCTGGTCCCAATTCAGATAATTGGAGTTCTACTGTATTAAAATAAATAATATTACTACAAATACTATTATTCCTACTACTACTATTATCCTGTACTATTAATCTTTTACAATTCAAAATAACATAAATAACTATTTGAAATTTGAGAACTAGATTGTTTATTACCAACTCCATGAATTTCTGAGCTTCTAATTAAAAAAAATTATGTCAAACTCTTGACGACTATTTCCTCCCATGTTGTTAAATGAGACCAAACACTAATCGTTTGTATATTCCAAGAGATAGTTATTTTGCTAGTAATACCTTCTACAACACCTATAGTTTAATATTTGTGCTACTGAATGGAAACATGATATTACATGTGTCAGATGCAGTGTTATTACAAGTGGTTCAGTGTGTTGGATGTGACCTAACACAGGAGTGATGGCGTGATATTTCCATTGCCTGTTGTCTTTATACAATTAGATGTTATGACTATTTCACTCTGTGTTTGAAATGTAAGTTTATTATTATTATTTGTTTATGTATATATATTTTATTTATTTATTTATTCAAATACATATTTATACAAGTAAAGTAAATCACAACAAACACAAATTTCAAAAATAACTACAACTGCTATTTTTAAAAAAAGGAAAAGAAAGATAGGCTAATGTTACATAATTGATAATTATTCTATCACAAGAAATATTAACATTTAGAAATACACTCGAATGAGCAAGACTGCTCGTGCTCGGGTGCAGATTAAAAAATATAATAATAAATTAAGAAGAGCGCACAATGTGCAGTTGGGACATGACTTAGTTCTTGGTGCAGAACTTCACTAATGTTTCTTGGCGGAGTCTGCAGTTCATCGCATGATATCTCCCACACTCAGAGCCACATCTCTCACAGACACAGTCCATGCTGGGTTCATGAAAATTCTTTATGCAACACAGTCTGTGATGGAAGCCATGCACAGCAAATCTCGTCACTATGTGCCGCAATTCATATCCTCCTCGGGTCCATTCGCGATTCACCATTGCATCTGTGGAATAAAATTCTTCCCAAATTTTTGTTTTCTTGTCGTACAACTCTTTTAGGACCTCCTGATATGCCGGTGTTGCTGGAAGTAGTAATTTTAATCTCAAATCTTCTATATAAAAAGTTTCCTTGGAAAGTTCGTAGACAAGTCGCGATCGTGTGTACTTGGAGAGGGAAAGTACTTTCTTCAAATATGTGGATTTCAGTTTCTCCAACTTTTCAATACTCTTCTTCTTTAGATGCGTCCATACTCCTTCTAAGCCATATGTGGCTATTGGGTCTATTTTCAGCTGGAATAACTGCAAGGCTGTTTCGAGTGAAAGTTTGTTTATAAGCTTGATGTCATTTATTGCTCTTGTTGCTGCATTTAGTCTGTCGTTTATATGGAGCGTGAATGTATTTCCGGATGTCTGAAAGGTGACTCCTAGATACTTGAAATGATTGACTGATTTGAGCTGACTTTGACCTATGTAGAAAATGCTTTGTTTCCCTCCTTTCCTAAATGTCATGGATACTGTTTTCTCCTTGTTGAGTTCCAGTTCATTAACTTTTGCCCATTCCACTAACTGAGCGAGCATTGTTTGTAAGTCACTGTCCGAATTAGAGGTTAGTGCCATGTCGTCTGCGTACATGAATAGCTTGACGTTGATAACGTCAAGATTAAAAAATATCAAAGTGAAGAAAGAGGAGAGCCAAAGAAACAGAGTGTATAAAAAATGTGATTAACTAATAGAGAAAGTAAAAAATGTTAAACATAAATACATAAAAGGAATGAATTAAAAAGTCTTAAAATATTAATCGTTTTATTTTTTTGGTTTTATTGTTTGTCATATCTATAATATTTTTAATTATTATTAAACAGCTAAAAAATTAACGCTGTACATATCTACTAATTTTAACAGTGACTACTATTATTATTAACTTATATTATTACTAGCTTAAAAGGCCCGGCGTCGCCCGGGTTTTTTATTTTGTAATTGCAAATTAACTTAAGAACTTTAGATTTTTAAATTGTAGGCCCTAATATAGGTATTTATAATTTTAAATAGGAAGAACGACTTATCACAATCAAACTATATCCTCAGAAAATGCTTGGTATAGCTTTTTATGGCTCATAGAGGATGTAGAATTTTCCATCCCATCGCTTGTACAGTAGGCCTACACAGCAAGCCTGGTAGGGGTTCAAATGAGAAGAAATAGAAATTCCGGTAACATAAAATTGTATTATCGTGGCAGAGAATTTTTATTTCTTACTTTCATGTTACCATAAAACCGTTTTGGAGATGAAATTAATCAGAAATGCAATATCACTTTCATACTTCTCTTCCTAAAACATATTAGCTTACCTCGTATTGTTTTCTCTATTTCCAGGCAAGAGAAAGTTATGTGACTGCATTGTTTTCGTGGATTTCATTCTTTAATATTTATTTATAACATTATTATATTGATAGCTTTTCTAAATTGTCAAAGTCCCATTTCAAATATTTCCAAACACATCTGATACCACTGGAAAAGATATGTTCTGTGATTTTGTTTTGATAACTCTGTGTAAAAAGTGATTAAGTATTCTCCAAAACATTTAATTTTTGATACTTGAAATCAAAATTTTTTAAAATCCTTTCTTAGTGAGCACCTACATTATGAAACGAAGGTACTGTCAAAATTCCAAGTCTCTACCTGTTATAGTTTAGGCTTTATGTTGATTCCATGTCAGTCAGTCAGTCAGGACAAAGCCTCTTATATATATAAAGATTACAGAGTTATTATACCATTTGAAAGTGAAAAAGAATCAGAGAATCTAAGTAATATTATTCAAGAGCTATGGCATAAACTTGCCTTTCGAACACAGAGTGAAATAGTCATAACATCTAATTGTATAAAAAAAAAGTATACGAAACTATATATCATGCCCTCACTCCTACGTTAGGTTACACCCAACACACTCCACCACATTATACCGCATCTGACAACTGTAATATCATGTTTCCATTGAGTTCACAAAATAATAATAAACTACAGATGTTGTAGAAGGCATTGCTAGCAAAGCAACTCTCTTACAAGGTACGAGCAAGTCATTAAAATATATATACACAAGTGATAGTTCCGATATAAGAACGAGGAGAAAATAGTCATTCGAAAGTTCGATATAATTATTTTTAATGAGAAGCAGAGAAATCCAGACTATAGATTTTCGTATATTTTGTTTATAAAGGAATGAATCTAGAAAGCAGAAATCTTAATTTCTTTTAACTCGTGTGATGTACTGGTAATTCCAGCGGTGTAGTCCCCTCCTAAAGAAAAGCAAAGCTGTAACTGGACAAAACATGCATGGCAGGGTGTGGAAAATTATTAATATTTTTATTATTACTATCCACATATATTCAATCCTAAAATGATATAGATAATTACAATCAGGCTTCACAAAAAAAAGGACCTCCCGCGCAGAGAGTCCAAATCATTTAATGTTTTCTCGTTTAGGCCTGTATTCATGATTCCCCTTCTGTCCAATTACGTGTCATAATGTTAGATACAAATTAATCAAGCAAAGCGGGCTAACAAAATCGAAGTGATTGACAAATTGTTGCTATGCTCTTCTATCTCGGTTGCTATGACGATCTGTAAAATTTCACAATTGAAACTTATTTGCCAGTTTTTCCCTCATAACTTAGGCTGCATTTTGACACCCTCAGTCAGATTTTAAAAAAGAAATTGCCTTAACATTTCAGTTACACAAATTTCTACGAAATTCAATAAAGAGAGCACCAAAGTCTGGATTTCGAAGATTTGTTATCACAACTATCACTTTACTAGTTTGGCCTACTATTTACGAGATAAAAAAGCCGCCCTTTTCCTTAGCAATTCGCCTCTCACATCACACTTTGCTGCATGTCCAGAGCCTGTTGAATTTACAGGAATCATTGCCCTTCAGATAATACATAAACGTTATTTAATGTCGATTCAGAAGGAGGACGCTTAGGACTGAATGATAAAGAATGGATCCTGTACTTAAATCAGAGTGTTTTAAGATTGAAATTAAGGAAGAGATTTCTCAAACACAACCAAAAAGTGAACCTGTGTCCTATATATTTGACACAATACAATCTCAGCTAATCAAATGTGAGAACATAGACAACAACGATTCTACAACATACAGTACCGTTCACAAGTGTGAACCTGTGCCTATTACGTTTGACACAATACAGTCACAGCTAATCAAATGTGAGAACACATACAACAAGGATTCTACAGCATGGAGCATAATGCACAACTTCGAACAGGTTTCTGGAGCTTTTCAGGGGAATAATGCAGAAGATGATCGGCTAATGCAATCTCACCCAACTGCTGTATTTGCAAGCACATCTTCTGCTGATCAAGTTAAACATTTCTCATGTGATCTTTGTGCTAAGAAATTTTCCCGAAAACATTATCTCAAAAGACATCTGTCTACTCACACTGGAGAGAAGGCTTTCTCATGTAATATATGTGCCAAGAAATTTTCCCAAAGTGTGAATCTCAAAACGCATCTGCTTATTCATACCAGACAGAAGCCGATTTCATGTGATATATGTGCCAAGAAATTTTCCCAAAGTACGCATCTCAAAAAGCATCTGCTTACTCACACTAAGTCTTTCTCATGTAATATATGTACCAAGAAATTTTCAGCAACTAGGCATCTCAAAAGACATCTACTTACTCACACTGGACAGAAGCCATACTCATGTAATACATGTGCCAGGAAATTTTCCTTAATATGGAATCTCGAAATACATATGCTTACTCACTCTGGACAGAAGCCGTTCTTATGTGACATTTGTGGGAAGAAATTTTCCCAAAGTTCGAATCTCAAATCGCATCTGCTTACTCACACTAAGTCTTTCTCATGTAATATATGTACCAAGAAATTTTCAGAAACTAGGCATCTCAAAAGACATCTACTTACTCACACTGGACAGAAGCCGTTCTCATGTGATATATGTAGCAAGAAATTTTCTCAAAAAGGAAATCTCACAAGACATCTGTCTACTCACACTGAAGAGAAGGCTTTCTCATGTAATATATGTACCAAGAAATTTTCAGAAACTGGGCATCTCAAAAGACATCTTCTTACTCACACTGGACAGAAGCCATACTCATGTAATACATGTGCCAGGAAATTTTCCTTAATATGGAATCTCGAAATACATATGCTTACTCACTCTGGACAGAAGCCGTTCTTATGTGACATTTGTGGGAAGAAATTTTCCCAAAGTTCGAATCTCAAATCGCATCTGCTTACTCACACTAAGTCTTTCTCATGTAATATATGTACCAAGAAATTTTCAGAAACTAGGCATCTCAAAAGACATCTACTTACTCACACTGGACAGAAGCCGTTCTCATGTGATATATGTAGCAAGAAATTTTCTCAAAAAGGAAATCTCACAAGACATCTGTCTACTCACACTGAAGAGAAGGCTTTCTCATGTAATATATGTACCAAGAAATTTTCCCAAAAAGGAAGTCTCACAACACATCTGTCTACTCACACTGGACAAAAGCCTTTCTCATGTAAGATATGTGCCAAGAAATTTCCCCGAAGTGCGAATCTCAAATCGCATTTGCTTACCCACACTGGACAGAAGCCTTTGTTATGCAATATATTTGCCAAGAAATTTACCCTAGAACGGCATCTACAAAAACATCTGGTTACTCATACTAGACAAAATCCATTCTCTTGTGATATGTGATAGCTATAAAACACAACTCAAACACATGGATTACACTTCCAATAAGATTATATGTAACCATTTCAGCATTTGTAAGAATCAAATAATATTATATTTTCTTTTTCGAAAACTTATAATGTTAATAAATGGCCTTTGAAAAATGTGCATTATTTTACATGTTTTTGTCAATTTTAACATTTAATTTTTGTTAGGATAGTATTATTATTTTTTTATTTCTTATTAATGATATTTTATTATTATTATTATTATTATTTCTTACTATTGGTAATAATAATATTTTATGATTATTATCATTATTGTGTTATACCATTTGAAAGTGAAAAAGAGTTGGAGTATTGTTTATTCAAGAGGTATAGCATGTACTAACATTTCGAACACATAGTGAAATATTCACAATATCAATACAAAATATCAACTTTTCACTAACAGTTCATGAACTTATTGGAAATTTAATGGACTATGCTGTTATGCTGATTACCTGTTTGTATGAAGACAACAGGCAATGGAAGTAGACCACGCCATCACTCCTGTGATAGGTTATGTTACTCGTAACACACTACACCGGTCTGTAATAATACCATACCTGACATGTGTAATATGTTTATATTGAGTTGCACAATTAATAAACTACAGATGTTGTAGAAGGCATTGCTAGCAAAGCAACTCTCTTGCAAGATACGTGCAAGTCATTAAAAGATATAAATAAAATCAGGTAAACTGATGTAAAAAAGTGCCAGTATGTTTTTGTTTAATCTGTTATGACTGCAATTATGATATGGAGAATATGTTTTTTTTAATTGATTTCCAAGTTAAGCTCTAGTTTTTAAACCAAATTCTCAAACCTGATATAGTTATTTTTGCTCTTTTTAGTTGAATGATTTTCGAAGGAAAATAACTAGAGTTCGATTGTGCTCAGAATAGTAATAAAATAATCTCATGGCAACTTTGTATTGCAGCGAATTCAGTCTCTTTTGGTTGGCAACAATTTTTTTGCAAATAATCACGTAGGAAAACAGTTGAACATACCAGAAACATTTGCAGAAAATACTAAATTGTGAACTATTCGTAAGGAAATTGATCTCTCTCGTAAAGGTTTAGAAACGGCAAATAACGAATTAATATTGAAAAATCCTACGATATGACAAAAAATGCAAGGAAACGAATCAAGTTCATAAGTGAACTAAATAATTAAAAAATATTTTTTCCTTAAAAAAATAAATTCTACAGTACTGTATCTACATAAAAGGTCACATCTTGAACATATCAGTCAGTCAGTTGTTTTGCAGAAAAAATTTCAATCTTGTCGGATATAAGTTTTGCTTTTTCGCAAATAGGCGTCCCTGAAAGAGGGTTTCCTGATGCTTGCTGCTGCAAAAACTACTTGAATCAGTGCTGTATTTAAGCCTAGACAGACTAGGCAGCTGCCTAGGGCGGCAGATTTGAAGGGGCGGATTTTAAGCTGTTACTGTTTTTTTGTTTAAACATATTAAATATTTTATTCATAACTCTTCAAAATAGTAAACTAATGTAACGCACAATTAAATAGAAATGAATAACATTGACAACAATACGTACCGGTACCTGTTTATTTATTTACTTATTTATTTATGAGTATATATATTATTGTTATTATTATCAGAAGCGGACACAGGGGAGATTGGGGGGATATATCCCCCCGAAATTTGAGAAAAGGCTATATATGCAATGTGAGTGGCCAGTTTTATAAACTAATTATATATGTAAGTAAATTAATAAAGTAAAAGTAAAGTGTTCCCTATTACAGGCCATGGAGGCCTAGAGGGTTCCAGGAGGTTGAGGCTCCCTGATTTTTAGATATCGGCACATGAAGGTGGTAAGGTTGTCAGCCTTATGCACCAGCTGCCTTTACCCCCAGGATTGTTCCAAGTTCTCATTTCTGTTAGAGGCTGAGTCGACCCCAGGGCCAAAGTGCCACCAGAAGGATTAGGCCAATTGAAAAACTCCAACGACCTCATCGGGGATCGAACCCACGACCTTCCAAGTTAATTAATTCTTTTTAGTATTCTTTCTAGCTATTAAAATCCCCCCCAAAGTCTGCTTCCGCCACCGATTATTATTATTATTATTATTATTATTATTATTATTACTACTACTATTATTAGCCTACTGTTTGAGTTACAATAATGCTTATTGTAGGTTACTTTGTACATTCACTAGGAGGTGCCCGTGGCTTCGCCCACGATAATTCATTTAAAAGTTAAAAATTAAGAATATAATAACTATTAAAGCATTATATTTATTAACACTTGCACGCGAATCATTCATAAACTAAGCCATTAATAATATTAATGAAACAGCTAAAATTCCGGCTTCAGAGTACATTCTACGATTAGAAAATGCCCCCTGGGAAAACTATATCAGAATCGATTATGCAGTTCCAAAGGAACCTGTGAACACATAATACGTATTGTTTCTCAACTGTTTATTGACATGAATATGATGTGAATTTCATTTGATCAATTCAGTGTAATTTTCAGAAATGATATAATGTTTCAAGGGAAGGAATGGTTTGTTTGGATTATGATTATCAGCGATATTTCAAGAGTTAAACCATCAATATTTTACTGCTGGTGCCCCCGGCTTCGCCCGCCATTATTCATTGATTCCAGGATTTTTAAGAAATTTACACTGGTAGATTATTAAAAATGTTTGTGGTTCAGAGCTATGAAATTTGTAAGTAAAAATAAAATTAGAATATTTGTTCATAGTGTTCATTTCACTTAGGCCTTATATAATAAAGAAACAGTTTTCCTAATTTTGTAGTCGTCATGAAAGTTTACACTGCGAGAGACGAACATCACCGATTATACCCGATGTCTCACGAAGCGGGCGAACAAGCACGCACGCTATTTAGGGCCGTTGAATTGTATAAGAGTAGATGTGGAAATAAGGGGACGAAAATATTTTTCCCTGCGTAGGGGCACTTAAGTACCTAAATATGCCCCTGACTTCAATACAGCCTCAAAGCGATGTGAATTACTGGCCTTAGCTTGAATCTAAATAACAACAGGAAGTATTTGTCTGTCTCAGCCAAATTTAGGGAACGTAGAAACCTGAAATTTTGAACACATTTGGAATGAAGTGTGTTTGAATGCAACTTGAAGTTTGATTTTTAACTTTCTCTTTCTTTCCTGCGTAATTAGCAGGAAAAAAAAGTAGAAAACTTGTTTCCTTTTTCTGTTATGGAAGTATCAGTTTTGGCTAATACATTTCAATTGTGAAACTAATTACAGATGGCCATAGCAACCAGGTTATAAGAGCATATCATCTTTTTGTTAGCCCACTTGATTAATTTGTTTTTAACATTATGACGCATAAGTTGGCAGGAGAGGAATCATGAATACTGCCCTAAATGGGAAGACATTAACTGCTTTTGACGAAAATCAGTGTGCGGTTTTTTTTGGACCTGGGGTCATTTTTCTTGTGAAGTCTCACTGTAATTATCAATATAATTTATGTATTGAATGTATGTAGATAATGATGATCATAATAATAATAACAATAATGATTTTGCACATTCAGCTGTGGATGTTTCGGGTTTTCTTTGGGGTCGGGGGATTACACCGCTGGAATTACCAGTACATGACATAAATAACAAAAAAAAAGAGCAACACTTCTCCTTTCCAGAATCATTCCTTTATAACCAATCCACGAAAATCTTTATGGTGAATTTCTGAGCTTCTCATTAAAAATCAATTATGTCAAACTCTTGATGTCTATTTCCTCCCATGTTGTTAAATCAGACCAAACAATGTAATAATTTAATAACTTGTTTGTATATTCCAAGAGATAGTTATTTTGCTAGTAATAACTTCTACAACATATATATTTTAATATTTGTGCAACTGAATGGAAGCATGATATTACACATGTCAGATGCGGTGAGTTAGGTGTAACCTAACACAGGAGTGATGGCAAAATACTTCCGTTGCCTGTTGTCTTTATACAATTATATGTTCTGACTATTTCACTGAGCTGTGTTTGGAGTGTAAGTTTATTATTATTATTATTATTATTTATATATATATGTTATTTACTTATTTACTTATTTATACAAATACATATTTATACAAGTAAAGTAAATCAGAATAAATACAAATTTCAAAAATAACTACAACTGCTATTTAAAAAAAGGAAAAGAAAGATAGGCCAATCTTACATGATTAATAATTATTCTATCACAAGAAATATTAACATTTAGTAATACACCCGTGCTCGGGTGCAGTTTCAAAAATATGAAAGTGAAGAAAGAGGAGAGACAAAGAAACAGTGTATAAAATGTGATGAACTAATAGAAAAAGAAAAAAAATGTTAAAGAGAAATACATAAAAGGAATGAAATAAAAATGTCTTATACAGCTAAAAAATTACTTTTTTTACATAACTATAAAATTTAACAGTTATTACTACTATCATAAACTTATATTATTATTTTAGAGTTATTATACCATTTGAAAGTGAAAAAGAATGAGAGAATCTAAGTAATATTATTCAAGATCTTTAGACTAAACTTGTCTTTCGAACCCAGAGTGAAATAGTTATTACATTTAATTGTATAAAGTCAAGAGGCAACATAAGTATATCACGCCATCACTCCCATATTAGGTTACACCTAACACACTCCACCAGTTTGTAAAAATACCGCATCTGACACATGCGTAATATCATGTTTCCATTGAGTTGGACTAATAATAATAAACTACAGATGTTGTAGAAGGCATTGCTAGCAAAGCAACTCTCTCACAAGGTACGAGCAAGTCATTAAAATATATCCACAAGTGTTAGTTCCGATCTAAGAACGGGGAGAAAATAGACATTCGAAAGTTCGACATAATTATTTTTAATGAGAAGCAGAGAAATCCAGGGTGAAGGTTTCAATTATTTTGTTTATAAAGGAATGAATCTGGAGAGCAGAAGCGTTACTTTCTTTTTACTCGTGTGAGGTACTGGTAATTCCAGCGGTGTAGTCCCCCCATAAAGAAAAGCAGAGCTGTAACTGGACAAAACATGCATGGTGGGGTGTGGAAAATTATTAATACTTTTATTATTACTATCCACATATATTCAATCCTAAAATGATATTGATAATTACAATCAGGCTTCACAAAAAAAAAAGACCTCCCGCACAGAGAGTTTCGTCCAAATTATTTTTTGTTTTCCCGTTTAGGCCTGTATTCATGATTCCCCTTCTGTCCAATTAGGTGTCATAATGTTAGATACAAATTAATCAAGCAGAGCAGGCAAACAAAATCTAAATGATTGACAAATTGTTGCTATGTTCTTCTATCTCGGTTGCTATGACGATCTGTAAAATTTTACAATTGAAACGTATTTGCCAGTTTTTCCCTCATAACTTAGGCTGCATTTGGACACCATTCAGTCAGATTTTAAATAAAAAATTGCCTTAACATTTCAATTACACAAATTTCTACGAAATTCAATAAAGAGAGCACCAAAGTCTGGATTTCGAAGATTTGTCATCACAATTCTATCACTTTACT
This sequence comes from Ectobius pallidus, assembly GCA_964059195.1. Taxonomy (NCBI): domain Eukaryota; kingdom Metazoa; phylum Arthropoda; class Insecta; order Blattodea; family Ectobiidae; genus Ectobius; species Ectobius pallidus. The sequence continues at coordinate 8,832,570 of CAXKWD010000002.1, forward strand.
AGTTAGGCCTACTACTTACGAGATAAAAAAACCGCCATTTTCCTTAGCAATTCGCCTCTCACATCCATTGAGCTCTATTACATACTGAGATCACTGCTCAATTGATCACTATATAATGAGATCACAGATCAAGTAATCAGTAAGGACCGTGTAAAAACCTACATGTATGCTGATGACATAGTGCTAGTTTCACAACACCTAGACAGCCTACAGGAAGCATTCAATGCACTGTCAGTATGGTCAAAACAAAATGACCTACACCTGAATGAGGATAAAACTGTAACAATGATCTTCAGGAGAGGAGGAAGGTTATCAGCTCGGGAAGGGATTATGTGCAACGGCAGAAAACTAAACATAGTAAATAAGTTCAGATACCTGGGGATGACTTTCCAGTCTCGCGGAAACGTTTTCTCCGCTCATATAAAAGAAAGAGCTACAGCGGCAACAATAGCAATAAGTGACATTACACAAATCAACCAGATATCCTTAAAAACAGCAATGAAGTTATTCAAGCTAAAAGTAACCCCGGTAGTAACATATGGACTTGAAATAATTTGGGAACATTTGAGCAAAAGAGATCTAAACTGCATCGAAAAAGTTAAGGCAATCTTCCTGAAAAGAGTTCTATGTGTTTCCAAGTTCACGCTATCAAGACTGGTCTACGAGATGGCGAGAGAGCCGTTTTGCATAGAGGACCTGAGGCATCAGCTGCTGCTCCCCGCCACAGACAGCTACAAAGAATTACTACAGGATCTAAGACACAAGAAACAAGAAATATGGAGTGAATTCTACGTGACGGACGCTATGACATCAAGCAAATGGTCTGAACCCAGCTTCGAATTAAGTCACGCCATCACTAGATACGCAGTGCATGGCTTTCATTACAAAGTGTGCTCCAAAAAGAAATTCCATGAACCCAGCACGGACTGTACTTGTGAATGGTGTGAACAGAAATGTGAACGATATCATGCCCTTGACTGTCAAAAGAGGAACATCTCGCTAACAAGGCTAAGCACGGAGTAACTCAAACACTCATGCACATTGTGCGAACTTCATATTATTATTATCATTAACAATATCAAAAAACAGCAAAGCCTCAGGACCTGACACAATTTTCAATGAACATCTCAAAATAGCATCCCCATACCTAATATCGACATGGGTTCAGCTTTTCAACAAATGTATTGAAATCGGAGACATCCCTGAAAACTGGAGACTTTCCACGATAAAAGTACTATACAAAGGCAAAGGGAATACGACCTCTCCTGATGCATATAGGGGCATCGCACTTGAAAATACTCTATACAAAGTGCTCTCCACGATCCTGACAAAAAGACTATACAACAAAATTAACGACAAGATACCCGAAGAACAGTTTGGTTTTCGGAAAGGAAGACATACCCTGCAAGCTGTGTCAAATCTACTCTCTGACATAGAACAGGCACTAAGACATCCCAAAGGGAAGCTGTATGCTATTTTTATAGATTATACGAAGGCCTTCGACCTACTTGACAGAAGCATCATAATTAAGAAACTCGAACAGATGAATGGAGACAACTACCTAACGAAAATTATCCAAGGCATATTGTCTATCAACAAAGTCATGGTACACGATGGACTTGCAACATCAAATCCCATTCTGCAGACGAACGGTGTCCTTCAGGGAGATCCTATGAGCCCTTTGATTTTTAACATCGCAACAGCAGATGTAGTACAAGCACTAACAGCTGCAAACAGTCAGGCACATCTCTACATGTACGCAGATGACATGGTACTCTGCGCTACGGAACATCAAGTGATACAGACAAGTTTCGACATTTTAATGGCTTGGGCTCAAGAAAATGGACTTGTCATAAACAAAGACAAAACTATGCAAATGATTTTCAGGAAAGGTGGCAAAGCATCAACCAAAGATTTTGTGTGTTTCGGTCAACAAAAACTACAGTTAACAAACCATTACAAGTATCTGGGAATCACATTTCAAACAACAGGGACCTGTTTTAACAGACATATATAAAGGAAAAAGGCATCGCAGCAATCAGAGCAATAAATGAAATCAGTTACATAAATAGGTTATCTCTGAAGACAGCACAGCAACTGTTCTCAGCCAAGATCGTCCCAATACTCACTTATGGTTTACAGATAACATGATCATACTTGAAAAAGAAAGACCTCGAAATCTTAGAAAAAGTGAAAGCTGCCTATCTGAAAAGATTTCTTGGAGTATCAAAAATGACTCCCTCCAGACTTGTGTACGAATTAACAAGAGAATCATTCATCATAGAAGACTTCAGACTCACGCTCCAATTACCGACAACAAGCAGCTATGACGCTCTATTGACAGAGAGGAAGAAGAAACGCAGTGAGATAGACCCAGACTTTTATGCCACGGAGGCAATGGTTAATAGAAAATGGGAGTGCACCGATCAGCCTCAACGCCATGTTGTTACTCGCTTCTCAGTGCATGGCTTTCACCATAAGATATGCCTGAAACAAGGTTTCCATCGTGCAATGGAAGATTGCATCAGCTCTTTGTGTGGAAAAAAATGTGAACAATACCATCTGGAAATTTGTGCGAAAAGATCCAAAAGCCTGTCTGAATACAGCAAAGACTTATAACTTATAACTTCCTTTGCACATTTTGTGCGCGTTTCTACTTTATTATTATTATCATCATCACTGCTCACATCACACTTTGCTGCCTGTCCAGAACCTGTTGAATTTACAGGAATCATTGCCCTTCAGATAATACATAAACGTTATTTAATGAGGACGCTGTGGGCTGAATGACACAAAATGGAGCCTGTACTTAAATCGGAGTGTTTTAAGATTGAAATTAAGGAAGAGATTTCTCAAACACAACCAAAAAGTGAACCTATGCCCATTATATTTGATGCAATACAGTCACAGCTAATCAAATGTGAGAACATAGACAACAACGATTCTACAACATACAGTACCGTTCACAAGTGTGAACCTGTGCCTATTACGTTTGACACAATACAGTCACAGCTAATCAAATCTGAGAACACAGACAACAAGGATTCTACAGCATGGAGCATAATGCACAACTTGGAGCAGGTTTCTGGAGCTTTTCAGGGAAATAATGCAGAAGAGGATCAGCTAATGCAATCACACCCAACAGCAGTATTTGCAAGCACATCTTCTGGTAGAAGCACTAAACAGGTCACCCCATCTCAAGTCAAACATTTCTCATGTGACATTTGTGCCAAGAAATACTCCCATAAAGGCAGTCTCAAAACGCATCAGCTTACTCACACTGGACAGATGCCGGTATAAGTGCACTTGAACTAAGTTTTCGATTTTCATGAAAACCAATTTTTTTATCGATGTGAAAAACCACTCTAATCGTTCAGGAATTTTCACAGAATTTTTTGACACGTCACACACCTTTGTACTTGCCACGAAGGCTTCAAAAAACAGTAATTAAAGTCGTGATTTTCCCCATATAAAATCATAGTATTTTCTACCACGGCTATTTGATGATTAAACCCACATCTGACTTTGGAGCAGTACCAACCTGACAGCTAGTATCACACTGCATTTACACAAGTTAGAATGGAAGCTTTCGTTTCGTATAATTTTCGGTCGGGAAAACAATAGGAACTTCCTCAATGACAAGTTATAATAAATAAGAGCGCTGGGGTTACGCAAATTCGAACGGAAGCTTAATTTTATGTAATACATGGAGAGAAACCATGTTCGAGTATTTTATGTAATAACTCATATTTCCTTCGTGTTTTAATGAAGTAGAATAAGGAAACTTTTCAAATATTAATTCGTGATCAATTAACATTAAAGTGTCCCCCCGCCTTGTGTTAGTCGGTAGCACGCTTGCCTTCCACCCGGCGGCCCGGGTTCGATTCAGCAGTGAAAAATCTCTTTCCCGGGTTCGTGACTGGGTGCTTGTGTTGTACTTAGGTTTAAATGTGAGGTAGGGGACTGACGCACCCCGGAAATAAATTCGCCGCAGATATCCCCTTAAAGGATCTCCAGGAGACGTTTGCGCGATCCGGTAGGGCTACTACTACCACTATTAAACTAAGACAAATTCGAATTGAAGCTTGATATTAGAAAAAGCATTGTTTAGTTGCTGTTTTGCTTCATGTTTCATGAAGAGCTAACAGAGAAACATTTTAAATATTACTCAATTTCTTTCTTCACATTGTTATTATTATTATTATTATTATTATTATTATTATTATTATTGTTGTTTTCTAAAATACTTGTCTTCAACATTGTCCTTTCATAAAAAAATAATAATCGTAATTTGGTATGAAACATTCTTCCATCCATTCATTTATCCATCCGTTCATCCATTAATTCATCCGTACTTTCATTCATCCATTCAACCATAAATAAATATTTAAATTCATCCATCCATCCAGTTACTAGTTAATAAATTATTTCCACCATCCATTCATAGACTGATGGATGGATGAATCTATGGGTGTATTGTTGAATTATTTAATGAAAAGGATGAGTGGGTGGATAAATGGATGCATGGATTTATTAATGGATAGCTGAATGTTTGTATCGATGGGTGGATGAAATAGTTAAATGAATTATTTATATAATAAATTAATTAATGGACGGATGAATGTTTGGTTATAGGGGTGGTTGGCTTGATTGATAGATGAATGGCTGGTTGGATGGTTCATTCATCCATCCATCAAATCCGTATGTTAATTAAATTTTGCATTAATCTATTCATCCATCCATTGATTAGTTCATTGATTAACCAATCCACCCATCCATTAATTGATCAATTAATTCATCCGTGAATCCACCCATCCATTCATCCTTTCGTTCATCCATCAATATATTTACTAAATAATTAATAACAGTCCATCCATTCATCCCCTAATTAATCCAACAAACCTACCACCCACCCATCCATCAATTCAGACATCAATAAATCTATCCATCCATCGAATTATCCATTCATCCATAAATTATTTTTCCAACCATCCAATTATTAACAATGAGATAATTAATTTTCATTTTTAACTAAAATTATTAATCCATCCATTGTCTATTAATTCATCCACCCATCTGTTCAATCATCCATACATCCATCCAGTCATTCGTCCCTTAATTAATTCATGTATTCCACCATTTAATTATCCATACATTCATTCATTCATTCATTCATCCACCCATCTATCCACTCATGCATCCATCAATAAATTCATTCATTCATCGATCCAACCAACCACTAATCAATCCATTCATTCATTAATTTATTTATTAATTAGCCCACCTACCCATTCATCCATCCATTATTAATTCATTCATCCATAAATATATCCATTCATTCATCCGAAATTATTTATTTCACCCACCTAACCCACCATCCATCAAATGCTTTATGGATATATAAATAAATGGATGGACGGTTGAATTAATTAACTAATTGGATGGATAAATGTGTGCATTAATTGATTCATCAATGGATGGGAGGATGAATTAATTAATTATGTACCTAATTCATTAATTGATAGATGAAGGGTGGATTGCTTGGTGAATGAATTAGTTAAATAATGGATCGATGAATGACTTCTGTAATAAGTGGATGGATCAATTAATAATTAATGGATGGTTGGTTAGATAACTGGATTGATTGACGGACGAATGGATGGTAGGATGAATGAAAAATGAATGGATGTATAAATGGATGGATTGATACATGGCTGAATGAATTATTGGGTGGGCAGATAATAGTTTTCATTAATTTCATAATTATAATTGTTATAAATAACTATTAAACGTATAAATAATATAACAGTAAAAAATATGGTTTGACATGTAATACATGTTTTCTATATTAGTCGATCGTCCTGAACGCGAATTTCCAATAAATACATTCCGATTTAAAATTAATGTTAAGCAATTTTCTGAGTAATAATATTAACAATATAAGAAATATAAATTACATGGCAATAAAAATGTTATTGTAGATGATATACATGTTTTTGCATGTATTTCACCACTTCTGAACGCGTATATGACAATAATAATAATAAGTTCCTTCCGCACTTCGAGAAAATTCTGATTTTCCATTAATATCACACATTTTTCGCAGAAAAAGTAGGAAGTATTTAAATAAAAATTCATTACATAGAATAATTTTTTTCCTGACCTAAGTTATATGTCTTATCTATAATTTGACCATTATGAACACGAATATAATATTATAATAATAACCAGTTCCTTCCGCACTTCTTGAAAATACCGATTTTCCATTAGTGTCACACAGTTAACGCAGAAATAGTAGGACCGTTTCAAAACAAAAATTCATTACATGGAGGGAAATTTTTTTTCCGACCTAAGTTACATGCGTTATCTATAATTCGACCCTTCTAAACACGAATATAACAATAATATAAACCAGTTCCTTCCGCATTTCGAGAAAAAACCGATTTTCCATTAGTGTCACACAGTTTACCCACAGTTTCGAAACAAAAATTCATTACATGGAAGGAAAATTTTTTCCCGACCTAAGTTATATGTTTTATCTATAATTTGACCATTATGAACACGAATATAATTATAATAATAACCAGTTCCTTCCGCACTTCTTGAAAATACCGATTTTCCAATAGTGCCACACAGTTTACGCAAACAAAGTAGGAAAGTTTCACACAAAAATTCATTACATGGAGGAAATTTTTTTTTCCGACATGTATTAAATGAGTTATTTATAATTAGACCCTTCTGACCACGAAAATCACAATAATAATAAGCAGTTTCTTCCGCACATCGAGAAAATACCGATTTTCCATTAGTGTCACACATTTCTCGATGGAAAAGAGGGAACTATTCAAAGAAAAATTAATTCTGTGTAGGATAATTTTTTTCCAACTTGAAATACGTGTGTTATCTATAATACGACCCTTCTGAACACGAATATAACAATAATAATAAGCAGTTTCTACCGCACTTCGAGAAAATACCGATTTTTCATTAGTGCCACACATTTCTCGCAGGAAAAGGGGGAACTATTCAAAGAAAAATTCATTCTGTGTAAAATAAATTTTTTTCCAACTTGAAATACGTGTGTTATCTATAATACGACCCTTCTGAACACGAATATAACAATAATAATAAGCAGTTTCTACCGCACTTCGAGAAATTCCGATTTTGCATTAGTGTCACACAATTCTCGCAGGAAAAGAGGGAACTTAATCAAAGAAAAATTCATTCTGTGTAGGATAAATTTTTTTCCAACTTCAAATACGTGTTTTATCTATAATTCATCCCTTCTGAACACGAATATAACAATAATAATAAGCAGTTTCTTCCGCACTTCGAGAAAATGCCGATTTTCCAATAGTGTCACATATTTCTCGCAGGAAAAGAGGGAACTATTCAAAGAAAAATTCATTCTGTGTAGGGTAAATTTTTTTCCAACTTGAAATACGTGTGTTATCTATAATACGACCCTTCTGAACACGAATATAACAATAATAATAAGCAGTTTCTACCGCACTTTGAGAAATTCCGATTTTGCATTAGTGTCACACAATTCTCGCAGGAAAAGAGGGAACTTAATCAAAGAAAAATTCATTCTGTGTAGGATAAATTTTTTTTCCAACTTGAAATACGTGTTTATCTATAATACGACCCCTCTGAACACGAATATAACAATAATAATAAGCAGTTTCTACCGCACTTCGAGAAAATACCGATTTTTCATTAGTGCCACACATTTCTCGCAGGAAAAGAGGGAACTATTCAAAGAAAAATTCATTCTGTGTAGGGTAAATTTTTTTCCAACTTGAAATACGTGTGTTATCTATAATACGACCCTTCTGAACACGAATATAACAATAATAATAAACAGTTTCTACCGCACTTTGAGAAATTCCGATTTTGCATTAGTGTCACACAATTCTCGCAGGAAAAGAGGGAACTTAATCAAAGAAAAATTCATTCTGTGTAGGATAAATTTTTTTCCAACTTCAAATACGTGTTTTATCTATAATTCATCCCTTCTGAACACGAATATAACAATAATAATAAGCAGTTTCTTCCGCACTTCGAGAAAATGCCGATTTTCCAATAGTGTCACATATTTCTCGCAGGAAAAGAGGGAACTATTCAAAGAAAAATTCATTCTGTGTAGGGTAAATTTTTTTCCAACTTGAAATACGTGTGTTATCTATAATACGACCCTTCTGAACACGAATATAACAATAATAATAAGCAGTTTCTACCGCACTTTGAGAAATTCCGATTTTGCATTAGTGTCACACAATTCTCGCAGGAAAAGAGGGAACTTAATCAAAGAAAAATTCATTCTGTGTAGGATAAATTTTTTTCCAACTTGAAATACGTGTTTATCTATAATACGACCCCTCTGAACACGAATATAACAATAATAATAAGCAGTTTCTACCGCACTTCGAGAAAATACCGATTTTTCATTAGTGCCACACATTTCTCGCAGGAAAAGAGGGAACTATTCAAAGAAAAATTCATTCTGTGTAGGATACATTTTTTTCCAACTTGAAATACGTGTTTTATCCATAATACGACCCCTCTGAACACGAATATAACAATAATAATAAGCAGTTTCAACCGCACTTCGAGAAAATACCGATTTTTCATTAGTGCCACACATTTCTCGCAGGAAAAGAGGGAACTATTCAAAGAAAAATTCATTCTGTGTAGGATAAATTTTTTTCCAACTTCAAATACGTGTTTTATCTATAATTCATCCCTTCTGAACACGAATATAACAATAATAATAAGCAGTTTCTTGCGCACTTCGAGAAAATGCCGATTTTCCAATAGTGTCACAAATTTCTCGCAGGAAAAGAGGGAACTATTCAAAGAAAAATTCATTCTGTGTAGGGTAAATTTTTTTCCAACTTGAAATACGTGTTTTATCTATAATACGACCCTTCTGAACACGAATATAACAATAATAATAAGCAGTTTCTTCCGCACTTGGAGAGAATTCCGATTTTCCGTTCGTGTCACACAGTTTACGCATAAACTGTGTGTCACGAATGGAAATTCGGAATTTTCTCCTAGTGCGTATGGAACTGGTTATGATTTTTGTTCTATTCGTGTTCAGAAGGGTTGAATTATAGATAACACATGTAAATCAAGTGGGGAAAAAATTTTGCCTGCATGTAATTAATTTTTGTTTGAATCATTCCTACGTTTCTTGCGTAAAATGTGTGACGGTAATGGATATTCGGTATTTTCTGGAAGGGCGGAAGGAACTGGTTATTATTATTGTTATATTCGTGTTCTGAAGGGTCGTATTATAGATAACATACGTATTTCAAGTTGGAAAAAAAATTATCCTACACAGAATTAATTTTTCTTTGAATAGTTCCCTCTTTTTCTGCGAGAAATGTGTGACACTAATGGAAAATCGGTATTTCTCGAAGTGCGGAAGAAACTGCTTATTATTATTGTTATATTCGTGTTCAGAAGGGACGAATTATAGATAAAACACGTATTTCAAGTTGGAAAAAAATTTATCCTACACAGAATGAATTTTTCTTTGAATAGTTCCCTCTTTTCCTGCGAGAAATGTGTGACACTATTGGAAAATCGGCATTTTCTCGAAGTGCGGAAGAAACTGCTTATTATTATTGTTATATTCGTGTTCAGAAGGGTCGAATTATAAATAACACATGTAACTCAAATCGGAAAAAAAATTTTCTCCATATAATAAATATTTATTGATATCGTCCCCGCTTTTTCTGTGAGTAGAACACTGCACACATCCCTAGCGTCTGACTGTAACGGTTTTTTTTTGTTCGCCAGCACCACAAATATTATTATTAGCTTTCGGGATTTTAGGTTGGTAAAATGCAATTTTAGGTGCCTAAAGTAAGCTCTATATAATTATGAAATAGGATTTAAAAATTGCAAAAATGATCTATTAAAAATCGTGAATTCCATTGAAGTTGGTATTTTTCTTAAACATCCAATTATAATACATTATTATACGAGTATATTTAAGAAGGACTACCGGCGTGGTCTCGTGGTTAGCGTCGCTGTCTACAGACCCGTCGGTCCGGGTTCGATCCACGGTACCTCCTCGGATTTTTCTGGAACGGGGTGCACTCAGCCTCGTGACTCAAATTGAGCAGAGAGGATTAGCGGATCCGGGCATTGATACCACCATTAACGGCCGTGGGTGTCGGCATGCAGACCACATGCCTCTAATCCTGCCATCTGCCTATGGTAGATGACACAGTGGACGAGTTCTAGACCTTGTCCCTTCAGGGATGTTAGCGCCACGGAGTTAGTTATATTTAAAAAGCCAAAATTCAACAAGTAATAGGCCTATAAACAATATTCATTTCTTCCATATCTTGTCCACAATTGGCTACACTCTTGGGTAGAGAGGAGCTTTTCATGTGCAAACCGTTATTTTCAGACAACAGACAATCGTTCTTATTTGAGAATCTCCACCAAGTGTTCATAGTTATTTTTATTACAGGTTTATTGTAAACATCGCAGTTTGCTTGTAGTAATAGATAATTATTTTTTTTCTTTCTTTTTTAAATAGCACATATTTCCTAGGGGCAATTGTATTGTCATGCCAGTTCAGAAAGAATTTCTTTTTCGCTAAGGGTGTCCAAGTAGTAGGCTACTTACTTCTTTAGTAACAAAATATGTGTGTTTAATACAGTTCTGAATAATCCAGCAGAATAAAATCATATCAATTAAAATGTGCATCTACAGCCATAGGAAAGTCGCTCATTTATGACAACATCTTCTGTAGTGTTCCTACAAATGTAGAAACTCTGCCTTACTGACTGCACCACCCAGGAAATATATTTTCGTTTCGTGTGCGTCTACAGCCATGGGACTGTCGCTCATTTATTATGTGTTACGTTAATGTTGAAGATTACCGAATTATTTGTTATTTGAATTCTTCATACTTTTTCTGCGTAAACTGTGTGACATTGATGTAAAATAGCAATTTTCTCCTTAAAGGTCTCAAAATAATTAGGCCTTAGTGTATACGATGTTAAATTGCAGCCTGCATACTTATTTGTCCGGAGATATTATTCATAGCGTTGATATTAATGCGGGAGGTGGAGAAAAGGCATTCAGGTGTGGTGTGTGTAAGAGGTCCTTTACCGGATTTATTGCTTTTGTTTTGATTTGTCATTACGCTCGTATGAGTTTCACGGCATTCAGGTCTAGTCAGTGGCGGACGCAGAATTTTTTTTCGGGTGGGGATTTGAATAGGTAGACGGAATACTACAAAAAATTAATCAACTTACATATACAATTAGTTTATAAAACTGGCCACTTAGAGTATATATATATAGCCTTTTTTTCAAATTTCGGGGGGTTTGTAACCCTCCTATCCCCCCCTGCGTCCGCCACTGGGTCTAGTGACTGTTAATATACACATAAGTAAGGTAAATGTAATACGGCATTAATATATGTGTCCAAAAATAAAATACGTAGTTATAAAAATGTTGGAAATACAATTTCACTCATACTGAAGAGTGATCATTTTAGTATCCTGTATGTAACGAAGAGAATCCTATAGCAAACATGACATTTACTAGCACATGCACTACATTCAACTCAACACAAGTAGTTTCAGGGATTTATTTGGAATGTTGGCAACGCTCGTATCAACGGGGCCGTTACAGAATGGATGATGGCTGACAAAATGTATTTTACGGCAAAATTCATGTAGTTATTTGTCTTTATTTTCATTTACGAAGCATTTATAAAGACATGTTGCATGTGAAAAAATTATGTGAAAAATCCTGAACGATTTGAGTGGTTTTTCAGATCCATAAAAAATTTGGTTTTCATATAAATCGTAAACTTAGTTGAAGTGCACTTATACCCAGATGCCTTTCTCATGTAATAAATGTACCAAGAAATTTTCAAAAAATAGCCATCTCAAAAGACATCTACTTACTCACACTGGACTGAAGCGATTCTCATGTGATATATGTAGCAAGAAATTTTCAGAAACTGGGCATCTCAAAAGACATCTTCTTACTCACACTGGACAGAAGCCATACTCATGTAATACATGTGCCAGTAAATTTTCCTTAATATGGAATCTCAAAATACATATTCTTACTCACTCTGGACAGAAGCCGTTCTCATGTAATATATGTGCCAAGAAATTTTCAGGAACTGGGCTTCTCAAAAGACATCTTCTTACTCACACTGGACAGAAGCCGTTCTCATGTGACATTTGTGAGAAGAAATTTTCCCAAAGTGCGAATCTCAAATCGCATCTGCTTACTCACACTGGACAAAAGTCTTTCTCATGTAATATATGTGCCAAGAAATTTTCCCAAAGTACAAGTCTCAAAACGCATCTTATTACTCACACTGGACAGAAGCCGTTCTCATGTGATACATGTAACAAGAAATTTTCCCAAAAAGCTGTTCTCAAAAAACATATTCTTACTCACACTGGACAGAAGCCGTTCTCATGTAATATATGTGCCAAGAAATTTTCAGGAACTGGGCATCTCAAAAGACATCTTCTTACTCACACTGGACAGAAGCCGTTCTCATGTGACATTTGTGAGAAGAAATTTTCCCAAAGTGCGAATCTCAAATCGCATCTGCTTACTCACACTGGACAAAAGTCTTTCTCATGTAATATATGTGCCAAGAAATTTTCCCAAAGTACAAGTCTCAAAACGCATCTTATTACTCACACTGGACAGAAGCCGTTCTCATGTGATATATGTAACAAGAAATTTTCCCTAAAAGCTGTTCTGAAAAAACATATTCTTACTCACACTGGACAGAAGCCGTTCTTATGTGATATATGTAGCAAGAAATTTTCCCAAAAAGGAGATCTCACAAGACATCTGTCTAGTCACACTGGACAAAAGTCTTTCTCATGTAAAATATGTGCCAAGAAATTTCCCCGAAGTGCGAATCTCAAATCGCATCTGCTTACCCACACTGGACAAAAGTCTTTCTCATGTAATATATGTGCCAAGAAATTTTCCCAAAGTAGACGTCTCAAATTGCATCTGCTTACTCACACTGGACAAAAGTCTTTCTCATGTAATATATTTGCCAAGAAATTTACCCTAGAATAGCATCTACAAAAACATCTGGTTACTCATACTGGACAGAATCCATTCTCTTGTGATATGTGATAGCTATTAAACACAACTCAAAGACATGGATTACACTTACAATAAGATTATATGTAACCATTTTAGCATTTGTAAGAATCAAATAATGTTATATTTTCTTTTTCGAAATCTTATAATGTTAATAAATGGCCTTTGAAAAATGTGCATTATTTAATATGTTTTTTTTCAATTTTAACATTTAATTTTTGTTAGGATAGTATTATTATTATTTTATTTATTAATGATATTTTATTATTATTATTATTATTATTATTTCTTACTATTGGTAATAATAATATTTTATGATTATTATCATTATTGTGTTATACCATTTGAAAGTGAAAAAGAGTTGGAGTACTGTTTATTCAAGAGGTATAGCATGTACTAACATTTCGAACACAGATTGAAATATTCATAAAATCAATACAAAATATCAACTTTTCACTAACAGTTCATGAACTTATTGGAAATTTAATGGACTATGCCGTTATGCTGATTATCTGTTTGTATGAAGACAACAGGCAATGGAAGTAGACCACGCCATCACTCCTGTGATAGGTTATGTTACTCGTAACACACTGCACCGGTCTGTAATAATACCATACCTGACATGTGTAATATCATGTTTATATTGAGTTGCACAATTAATAAACTACAGATGTTGTAGAAGTCATTGCTAGCAAAGCAAGTCATTAAAAGATATAAATAAAATCAGGTAAACTGATGTAAAAAAGTGCCAGTATGTTTTTGTTTAATCAGTTATGACTGCAATTATGATATGGAGAATATGTTTTTTTAATTGATTTCCAAGTTAAGCTCCAGATTTATTCATTAATTCATTAATTGACTATGTTGTCAAGATAACTGATTTTTTTTTTTTTAAATAAATTCTTTCAAAATACGTATATTATAAAATAGGCACTAAATTGAGCATTACTCCGAAACAGGTCAACCGATTTCATCCAATATCAATAGACCTTTTCCCATGAACATTATAAATTTGTATACCAAGTTTCATAAAAATCCGGGAAAGGGTGTTTGAGTTACCGTGTCTTTAAAATAGACACTAAATTGGGTTTTACTCCGGTACCGGTCTACCGATTTGGTCCAATTTCAGTAGACGTCTTCCCATGTACATTATAAATGGGTATACAAAGTTTCAGGAAAATCCAATAAAGCATATTTGAGTTATCGCGACTTCTCATATATGAACATAAAAGTCACTAAATTAGGCATTATTCCGGTACTGGCGAACCGATTTGGTTGAATATCAACAAACGTCTTCCCATGGACATTATAAATGCATATACGATGTTTCATAAATATCCGATAAAGCGTAGCCTATTTGAGTTATTGCGCCCTTAAAATAGACACTAAATTGGGTTTTACTCCGGTACCGGTTCAAATTCAATAGGGCACTTGTCATAGACGTCATAAATGCGTATACCAAGTTTCATGGACATCCGATACAGCGTATTTGAGAAAGACGCCATAATCTATTAAAATATGCACTAAATTGGGCATTACTCCGGTACCGGTGAACCGATTTGGTTCAATATCAATAGGGTTCTTCCCATAGACATTATACATGTGTTTTCCGAGTTTCATGAAAATCCGAAAAAGCGTATTTGTCTTATGGCGCGTACAGACACACGGACGGACGGCAAACATTTTTCGTCCCCACACACAATCTCAGTACCATACTGGCACTTAATAACTCTGACCGATATTTCAAGATGTGACACTTTATGTAAGTAAAGTAACTTACTGTACAATTTAGTTTTAAGAAATATCTTTTTTAATGATTTATCCGGATCGGGTCTGGTTCCAATTCAGATAATTGTAGTTGTACTGTATTAAAATAAATAATTATCCATTTCATTTATTTTTACCACTACATTTACTATTATTCCTACTTCTAAAAAGTAAAGTAAAGTGTTCCCTATTACAGGCCATGGAGGCCCAGAGGGTTCCGGGAGGTTGAGGCTCCCAGATTTTTAGACATCGGCACATGAAGGTGGTAAGGTTGTCAGCCTTACGCACCGGCCGCCTTTACCCCAGGATGGCTCTTGGTACTTATTTCTGTTAGAGGCTGAGTGGACCCCAGGGCCATAGTGCCACAAGAAGGATTAGGCCAACTGAAAAATTCCAGTGACCTCATCGGGGATCGAACCCGCGACCTTCCGCAGCGCCTCAACCACTACGCTACGGCGTACCCCCCATTCCTACTTCTACTATTATTAAACATTTACAATTCAAAATAACATAAATAACTATTTGAGATCTTGGTTCATAAACTAGATTGTTTTGACAAAACACACACGTAAGCCAACACAATGTTTAGTTTTGCTCAATAATTAGTCTAATTACGAACTTCATTTCTCTCTATTCATTTGTTATTATAGCGAAGGACTTTTCAATATTACTTAATGAGAGAGATATTCATATCTTTACAAATATGTAAATCTCTTACGCTGTTTCTGTGTTGTTCAACTGTTTCAATTACTGATTTTTTCAAACAAATTGTTGCCAACCAAAAGATTCTTCATTTTGCTACATTACGAAATTACAAAGAATTGTTGCCAAATTCTCTGATGGATTGTTTACAGCTTGAAGGTGGTTTTCCTATCTTGTACGGCCTTCCAAAAGTTATAATCTACGTTTTCAGTAAAATTATATAAGTATATCATTAATTGCCAGTACATGCTGTCACATCATCACATATTTTAAGTATTTCTTATGTAACTATATACTTCTGGAAATGGAGTAGTGAATTGGATTCAGGTGTAATTAAAGTTCATGTAAACATTATTAATCCCGCATTTTAAGTTTATTTTGAATCCACTACTAATAGTTACTTACAACGTTTTATGTTATGCCAAATCCTAAATTTTGAAATAAAAATAACATCATTTCACTTGTGCTTAGAACAGTAATCAAAAGACTTTTAGCTACGTAATTTCGTATGTAGAAAAATTCTGAATCTTTTGGTTGGTAATAATTTGTTTTTAAGAATAAATCAGTAATTGATACAGTTGAACATTGCAGAAAGAGCGTCAGTGTATAGAGAAGATATTTCTCTCTAAAAAGTAATATTGAAAAATTCTTCACTGTATTATTATTAATTGCAGACGTCTATCGCGTGCGGAGAAATGAAGTTTGTAAGTAACGTTGAGCAAAACTAAATATTGTGTTGGCTTACGTTTCTGCTTTGTCAAAAACCATCTAGTTTATAAACCAAATTCTCAAACCTGAAATAGTTATTTATGCTCTCTTCAGTTGAATGATTTTCGAAGGAAAATAATTCGAGTTCGATTGTGCTCAGAATAGTAATAAAAACAAAAAAAAATCTCTTGCAAACTTTGTATTGTAGCGAATTCAGTCTCTTTTGGTTGGCAACAATTTGTTTGCAACTAATCACGTAGGAAAACAGTTGAACATACCAGAAACATTTGCAGAAAATACTAAATTGTGAACTATTCGTAAGGAACTATTCGTAAAGGTATAGAAAAGGCAAATAACGAATTAATATTGAAAAAGCCTTCGCTATGACAAGAAATGCAAGGAGACGAATGAAGTTCATAAGTGAACTAAATAATTAAAAAATATATTTTCCTTAAAAAAAAAATTCTACAGTACTGTAACATATCAGTCAGTCAGTTGTTTTGCAGATAAAAATTTCAATCTTGTCGGATATAAGTTTTGCTTTTTCGCAAATAGGCGTCCCTGAAAGAGGGTTTCCCGATGCTTGCTGCTGCAAAAACCACTTGAATCAGTGCCGTACTTAAGCCTAGGCAGACTAGACAGCTGCCTAGGGCGGCAGATTTGAAGGGGCGGCTTTTAAGCTGTTCCTGGTTTTTGGTTTAAACATATTAAATATTTTATTCATAACTCTTCAAAATAGTAAACTAATGTAACACACATTGAAATAGAAATGAATAACATTGACAACAATACGTACCTGTTTATTTATTTACTTATTTATTTATGAATATATATATTATTGTTATTATTATAGGTGGCGGATGCAGGGGGGATTGGGGGGATAAATCCCCCGAAATTTGAGAAAATGCTATATATGCAATGTGAGTGGCCAGTTTTATAAACTAATTATATATGTAAGTTAATTAATAAAGTAAAAGTAAAGTGTTCCCTATTACAGGCCATGGAGGCCCAGAGGGTTCCAGGAGGTTGAGGCTCCCTGATTTTTAGACATCGGCACATGAAGGTGGTAAGGTTGTCAGCCTTATGCACCAGCTGCCTTTACCCCCAGGATTGTTCCAAGTTCTCATTTCTGTTAGAGGCTGAGTCGACCCCAGAGCCACAGTGCCACCAGAAGGATTAGGCCAATTGAAAAACTCAACGACCTCATCGGGGATCGAACCCACGACCTGCCAAGTTAATTAATTCTTTTTAGTATTCTTTCTAGCTATCCAAATCCCCCCAAAATCTGCTTCCGCCCCAGATTATTATTGTTATTATTATTATTACTGTATTATTATTATTATTATTATTATTATTATTATTATTACTACTACTATTATTAGCCTACTGTTTGAGTTACAATAATGCTTATTGTAGGTTACTTTGTACATTCACTAGGAGGTGCCCGTGGCTTCGCCCACGATAATTCATTTAAAATTTAAAAATTAAGAGTATAATAACTATTAAAGCATTATATTTATTAACACTTGCACGCGAATCATACATAATCTAAGCCATCAATAATATTAATGGAACAGCTAAAATTTCGACTTCAGAGTACATTCTACGATTAGAATGTGCCCCCTGGGAAAACTATATCAGAATCGATTATGCAGTTCCAAAGGAACCTGTGAACACATAATACGTATTGTTTCTCAACTGTTTATTGATATGAATATGATGTGAATTTTATTTGATCAATTCAGTGTAATTTTCAGAAATTATATAATGTTTCAAGGGAAGGAATGGTTTGTTTGGATTATTATTATCAGTGATATTTCAAGAGTTAAACCATCAATATTTTACTGCTGGTGCGCCCGGCTTCGCCCGCCATTATTCATTGATTCCAGGATTTTAAAGAAATTTACACTGGTAGATTATTAAAAATGTTTGTGGTTCAGAGCTATGAGAATTGTAAGTAAAAATAAAATTGGAATATTTGTTCATCGTGTTCATTTCACTTAGGCCTTATATAATAAAGAAACAGTTTTCCAAATTTTGTAGTCGTCATGAAAGTTTACACTGCGAGAGACGAACATCGCCGAGTATACCCGATGTCTCACGAAGCGGGCGAGCGAGCAAGCACGCTATTTAGGGCCGTTGAATTGTATAAGAGTAGATGTGGAAATAAGGGGACGAAAATATTTTTCCCTGCGTAGGGGCACTTAAGTACCTAAATATGCCCCTGACTTCAATACTGCCTCAAGGCGATGTGAATTACTGGCCTTAGCTTAAATCTAAATAACAACAGGAAGTATTTGTCTGTCTCAGCCAAATTTAGGGAACGTAGAAACCTGAAATTTTGAACACATTTGGAATGAAATGTGTTTGAATGCAACTTGAAGTTTGATTTTTAACTTTCTCTTTCTTTCCTGCGTTATTAGCAGGAAAAAAAAGTAGAAAACTTGTTTCCTTTTTCTGTTATGGAAGTATCAGTTTTGGCTAATACACTTCAATTGTGAAACTAATTACTGATGGCCATAGCAACCAGGTTATAAGAGCATATCATCTTTTTGTTAGCCCGCTTGATTAATTTGTTTTTAACATTATGACGCATAAGTTGGCAGGAGAGGAATCATGAATACAGCCCTAAATGGGAAAACATTAACTGCTTTGAACGAAAATCAGTGTGCGGTTTTTTTTTGGGCTAGGAAATCTGACCTGGGGTCATTTTTCTTGTGAAGTCTCACTGTAATTATCAATATAAATTTTGTATTGAATGTATGTAGATGATGATGATCATAATAATAATAAAAATAATGATTTTGCACATTCAGCTGTGGATGTTTCGGGTTTTCTTTGGGGTCGGGGGACTACACCGCTGGAATTACCAGTACATGACATAAATAACAAAAAAGAGCAACACTTCTCCTTTCCAGAATCATTCCTTTATAACCAACTCCACGAAAATCTTTATGCTGAATTTCTGAGCTTCTCATTAAAAAAACAATTATGTCAAACTCTTGACGTCTATTTCCTCCCATGTTGTTAAATCAGACCGAAATTGTAATTATTTAATAACTCGTTTTTATATTCCAAGAGATAGTTATTTTGCTAGTAATACCTTCTACAACATCTATATTTTAATATTTGTGCAACTGAATGGAAGCATGATATTACACGTGTCAGATGCGGTGAGTTAGGTGTAACCTAACACAGGAGTGATGGCGAATTACTTCCGTTGCCTGTTGTCTTTATACAATTATATGTTCTGACTATTTTACTTTGTGTTTGGAGTGTAAGATTATTATTATTATTTATATATATTTTATTTACTTATTTATTTATACAGATACATATTTATACAAGTAAAGTAAATCAGAACAAATACAAATTTCAAAAAAAAACTACAAGTGATATTTAAAAAGAGGAAAAGAAATATAGGCTAATCTTACATAATTGATAATTATTCTAGCACATAAAATATTAACATTTAGAAATACACCCGAATGAGCAAGACTGCTCGGGTGCAGTTTCAAAATTAAGAAACAGGAGAGAAAAAGAAACAGTGTATAAAAAATGTGATTAACTAATAGAGAAAGTAAAAAATGTTAAACATAAGTACATAAAAGGAATGAAATAAAAATGTTAAACTTAAATACATAAAAGGAATGAAATAAAAATGTCTTAAACAGCTAAAAAATTACAGAAAATGCTTTGCATATCCATTAAATTTAACTGTTATTACTATTATTATTAACTTTTATTATTATTAAAAGTGAAATATAATCAGCGAATCTAAGTATTATTATTCAAGAGCTTCAGCATAAACTTGCCTCTCGAACACAGTGTGAAGTAGTCATTACATTTATAAATGTATAAAGTCAAAAGGTTAGGAAAATATGTCATGCCATCACTCCCATGTTAGGTTACACCCAACACACTCCACCACATTATACCGCATCTGACAACTGTAATATCATGTTTCTATTGAGTTCACAAAATAATAATAAACTACAGATGTTGTAGAAGGCATTGCTAGCAAAGCAACTCCCTTACAAGGTACAAGCAAGTCATTAAAATATATACACAAGTGTTAGTTCCGATCTAAGAACGAGGAGAAAATAGAAAGTTCGACATAATTATTTTTAATGAGAAGCAGAGAAATCCAGGGTGAAGGTTTCAATTATTTTGTTTATAAAGGAATGAATCTGGAGAGCAGAAGCGTTACTTTCTTTTTACTCGTGTGAGGTACTGGTAATTCCAGCGGTGTAGTCCCCCCATAAAGAAAAGCGGAGCTGTAACTGGACAAAACATGCATGGTGGGGTGTGGAAAATTATTAATATTTTTATTATTACTATCCACATATATTCAATCCTAAAATGATATAGATAATTACAATCAGGCTTCACAAAAAAAAACGACCTCCCGCACAGAGAGTTTCGTACAAATTATTTTTTGTTTTCCCGTTTAGGCCTGTATTCCTGATTCCCCTTCTGTCCAATTAGGTGTCATAATGTTAGATACAAATTAATCAAGCAGAGCAGGCAAACAAAATCTAAATGATTGACAAATTGTTGCTATGTTCTTCTATCTCGGTTGCTATGAGGATCTGTAAAATTTTACAAATGAAACGTATTTGCCAGTTTTTCCCTCATAACTCACGAACGAAAGCGAAAATTAAAAATCCGGCGTTAGGCTGCATTTGGACAACATTCAGTCAGATTTTAAATAAAAAATTTCCTTAACACAAATTTTCCACGAAATTCAATAAAGAGAGCACCAAAGTCTGGATTTCGAAGATTTGTTATCACAACTATCACTTTACTAGTTAGGCCTACTACTTACGAGATAAAAAAGCCGCCATTTTCCTTAGCAATTCCCCTCTCACATCACACTTTCCTGCCTGTCCAGAACCTGTTGAATTTACAGGAATCATTGCCCTTCGGATAATACATAACCGTTATGTAATGTCCATTCTGTAGGAGGACGCTGTGGGCACAAAATGGAGCCTGTACTTAAATCGGAGTGTTTTAAGATTGAAATTAAGGAAGAGATTATTCAAACACAACCAACAAGTGAACCTGTTTCCGATATATTTGACAAAATACAATCTAAGCTAATCAAATGTGAGAACATAGGCAACAACGATTCTACAGCATACAGCACCGTTCACAAGTGTGAACCTGTGCCTATTACGTTTGACTCAATACAGTCACAGCTAATCAAATGTGAGACCGCTGTCAACAAGGATTCTACAGAATTGAGCATAATGCACAACTTGGAGCAGGTTTCTGGAGCTTTTCAGGGAAATAATGCAGAAGAGGATCAGCTAATGCAATCACACCCAACTGCTGTATTTGCAAGCACATCTGCTGGAAGCTATAGTCAGCTCACTCCTACTCAAGTTAAACATTTCTCATGTGATCTTTGTGCTAAGAAATTTTCCCGAAAACATGATCTCAGAAGACATCTGTCTACTCACACTGGAGAGAAGGCTTTCTCATGTAATATATGTGCCAGGAAATTTTCCTTAATATGGAATCTCAAAACACATATTCTTACTCACTCTGGTCAGAAGCCGTTCTCATGTGACATTTGTGCCAAGAAATTTTCCCAACGTGCGAATCTCAGAAAGCATCTGCTTACTCACACTGGACAAAAGTCTTTCTCATGTAATATATGTGCCAAGAAAGTAAAGTAAAGTAAAAGTGCCAAAGTAAAAGTCTCAAATCGCATCTGCTTACTCACACTGGACAAAAGTCTTTTTCATGTAATATATGCGCCAAGAAATTTTCAAACTAGGCATCTCAAAAGACATCTACTTACTCACACTGGACAGAAGCCTGGTAACGGCATCTACAAAAACTCATACTCATACTAGACAGAATCCATTCTCTTGTGATATGTGATAGCTATTAAACACAACTGAAACCCATGGATTACACTTTCAATAAGATTATATGTAACCATTTTAGCATTTGTAAGAATCAAATAATGTTTTATTTTCTTTTTCGAAAACTTATAATGTTAATAAATGGCCTTTGAAAAAATGTGCATTAATTTACATGTTTTTGTCAATTTTAACATTTAATTTTTGTTAGGATAGTATTATTATTTTTTTATTTCTTATTAATGATATCTTATTATTATTATTATTATTATTATTATTATTATTTCTTACTATTGCTAATAATAACATTTTATGATTATTATCATTATTGTGTTATACCATTTGAAAGTGAAAAAGAGTTGGAGTACTGTTTATTCAAGAGGTATAGCATGTACTAACATTTCGAACACAGAGTGAAATATTCATAATATCAATACAAAATATCAACTTTTCACTAACAGTTCATGAACTTATTGGAAATTTAATGGACTATGCTGTTATGCTGATTATCTGTTTGTATGAATACAACAGGCAATGGAAGTAGATCACGCCATCACTCCTGTGATAAGTTATGTTACTCGTAACACACTGCACCGGTCTGTAATAATACCATACCTGACATTTGTAATATCATGTTTATATTGAGTTGCACAATTAATAAACTACAGATGTTGTAGAAGGCATTGCTAGCAAAGCAACTCTCTTATAAGGTACGAACAAGTCATTAAAATATATACACAAGTGTTAGTTCAGATCTAAGAACGGGGAGAAAATAGTCATTCGAAAGTTCGACATAATTATTTTTAATGAGAAGCAGAGAAATCCAGACTATAGATTTTCGTATATTTTGTTTATAAAGGAATGAAGTAGAAAGCAGAAGTGTTAATTTCTTTTTACTCGTGTGATGTACTGGTAATTCCAGCGGTGTAGTCCCCCCAAAGAAAAGCAGAGCTGTAACTGGACAAAACATCCATGGCACGGTTTGGAAAATTATTAATACCTTTATTATTACTATCCACATATATTCAATACTAAAATAATATTGATAATTACAATCAGGCTTCACAAAAAAAAGGACCCCCGCACGGAGAGTTTTGTCCAATTCATTTAATATTTTCCCGTTTAGGCCTGTATTCATGATTCCCCTTCTGTCCAATTAGGTGTCATAATGTTACATACAAAATTAATCAAGCAGAGAGGGCTAACAAAATGGAAGTGATTGACAAATTATTGCTATGCTCTTCTATCTCGGTTGCTCTGACGATCTGTAAAATATCACAATTGAAACGTATTTGCCAGTTTTTCCCTCATAACACACGAACGAAAGCGAAAATTAAAAATCCGGCGTTAGGCTGCATTTGGACACCATTCAGTCAGATTTTAAATAAAAAATTGCCTTAACATTTCAGTTACAAAATTTCTACGAAATTCAATAAAGAGAGCACCAAAATCTGAATTTCGAAGATTTGTTATCACAACTATCACTTTACTAGTTAGGCCTACTACTTACGAGATAAAAAGGCCACCATTTTTCCTTAGCAATTCGCCTCTCACATCACACTTTGCTGCCTGTCCAGAACCTGTTGAATTTACATGAATCATTGCCATTCAGATAATACATAAACGTTATTTAATGAGGAGGCTGTGGGCTGAATGACACAAAATGGAGCCTGTACTTAAATCGGAGTGTTTTAAGATTGAAATTAAGGAAGAGATTTCTCAAACACAACCAAAAAGTGAACCTGTGTCCGATATATTTGACACAATACAATCTCAGCTAATCAAATGTGAGAACGTAGACAACAACGATTCTACAACATGCAGCACCGTCCACAAGTGTGAACCTGTGCCTATTACGTTTGACACAATACAGTCACAGCTAATCAAATGTGAGAACACAGACAACAAGGATTCTACAGCATGGAGCATAATGCACAACTTGGAGCAGGTTTCTGGATCGTTTCAGGGAAATAATACAGAAGAGGATCAGGTAATGCAATCACACCCAACTGCTGTATTTGCAAGCACATCTTCTGGTAGAAGCACTAAACAGCTAACTCCTACTCAAGTAAAAAATTTCTCATGTGACATTTGTGCCAAGAAATTCTCTCTTAAAGGAAATCTCAAAAAGCATCTGATTAATCACACTGGACAAAAGCCGTTTTTATGTAATATATGTGCCAAGAAATTCTCCCAAGTAAGGGATCTAGAGAGACATCTGCTTATTCATACTGGAGAGAAGCCGTTTTCATGTGATGTATGTGCCAAGAAATTCTCACAAAAAGTTGTTCTCAAAAGACATCTGATTAGTCACACTGGCCAGAAGCCTTTCTCATGTAATATATGTAACAAGAAATGTTCCCAAAGAGGGAATCTCAAATCGCATCTGCTTACTCACAGTGGACAGAAGCCTTTCTCATGTAATAAATGTACCAAGAAATTTTCAGAAACTAGGCTTCTCAAAAAACATCTACTAACACACACTGGACAGAAGCCCTTCTCATGTAATATATGTACCAAGAAATTTTCAGAAACTGGGAATCTCAAAAGACATCTTCTTACTCACACTGGACAGAAGCCGTTGCCATGTGATATATGTAACAAGAAATTTTCCCAAAAAGCTGTTCTGAAAAAACATATTCTTATACACACTGGACAGAAGCCGTTCTTATGTGATATATGTAGCAAGAAATTTTCCCAAAAAGGAGATCTCACAAGACATCTGTCTACTCACACTGGACAAAAGCCTTTCTCATGTAATATATGTGCCAAGACATTTTCCCAAAGTGAAAGGCTCAAATCGCATCTGCTTACTCACACTGGACAGAAGCAATACTCATGTAACACATGTACCAAGAAATTTTCCTTAAAATGGAATCTCAAATCGCATCTCCTTACTCACACTGGAGAGAAACCGTTCTCATGTGAGATATGTACCAAGAAATTTTCAGTAACAAGTTACCTCAAAAGACATCTGCTTACTCACACTGGAGAGAAGGCGTTCTCATGTGATATATGTAACAATAAATTTTCCCAAAAAGCTGTTCTGAAAAAACATATTCTTACTCACACTGGATAGAACCGTTCTCATGTGATAGATGTAGCAAGAAATTTTCCCAAAAAGGAAGTCTCACAAATCTGTCTACTCACACTGGACAAAAGCCTTTCTCATGTAAAATATGTGCCAAGAAATTTCCCCGTAGTGCGAATCTCAAATCCCATTTCCTTACCCACACTGGACAGAAGCCTTCGTTATGTAATATATTTGCCAAGAAATTTACCCTAGAACGGCATCTACAAAAACATCTGGTTACTCATACTAGACAAAATCCATTCTCTTGTGATATGTGATAGCTATTAAACACAACTCAAACACATGGATTACACTTCCAATAAGATTATATGTAACCATTTCAGCATTTGTAAGAATCAAAAAATATATTTTATTTTTCGAAAACTTATAATGTTAATAAAAGGCCTTTGAAAAATGTGCATTATTTTACATGTTTTTTTCAATTTTAACATTTAATTTTTGTTAGGATAGTATTATTATTTTTTTATTTTTTATTAATTATATTTTATTGTTATTATTATTATTATTATTATTATTTCTTACTATTGGTAATACTAATATTTTATGATTATTATCATTATTGTGTTATACCATTTGAAAGTGAAAAAGAGTTGGAGTACTGTTTATTCAAGTCTGGATTTCAAATATTTGTCATAGTCACAATTCTATCACTTTACTATATAGGAGAAAGAAAACCCGCCATATTTCATAGCAATTCGTCTCTCACAGCCCCCTTAGAATCTGTTGTATTTGTAGGAGTCACTGCCCTTCAGATAATACATAAACTATCCTGCACATTGTGCGCATTTCCAAAACTTTAATAATACATAAACGTTATTTAATGAGGACGTTGTAGGCTGAATGACACAGAATGGATCCTGTACTTAAACCGGAGTGTTTTAAGATTGAAATTAAGGAAGAGATTTCTCAAACACAACCAACAAGTGAACCTGTTTCCGACATATTTGACACAATACAATCTCAGCTAATCAAATGTGAGAACACAGACAACAAGGATTCTACAGAATGGAGCATCATGCACAACTTTGAGCAGGTTTCTGGATCTTTTCAGGGAAATAATGCAGAAGAGGATCAGCTAATGCAATCACACCCAACTGCTGTATTTGCAAGCACATCTGCTGATCAGCTCACCCCTACTCAAGTCAAACATTTCTCATGTGATATTTGTGCGAAGAAATTTTCCCAAAGTGGGAATCTCAAAACGCATCTGCTTACTCATACTGGACAGAAGCCGTTCTCATGTGATATATATGCCAAGAAATTTTCCCAAAGTGGGAATCTCAAAACTCATCTGCTTACTCATACTGGACAGAAGCCGTTCTCATGCGATATATGTGCCAAGAAATATTCACGTAAAGGGGATCTAAAAAGACATCTGCTCACTCACACTGGACAGAACCCATTCTCTTGTGATATATGTACCAAGAATTTTTCAGAAACTCGGCATCTCAAAAGACATATTCTTACTCACACTGGACAGAAGCCATATTCATGCAATACACGTACCAAGAAATTTTCCTTAATATGGAATCTCAAAACACATTTTCTTACTCACTCTGAACAGAAGCCGTTCTCATGTGACATTTGTGAGAAGAAATTTTCCCAAAGTGTGAATCTCAGATCCCATCTCCGTACTCACACTGGACAGAAGCCATTCTCATGTGGCATTTGTGCCAAGAAATTTTCCCTAAATGCGAATCTCAAAACGCATCTGCTTACTCATACTGGACAAAAGCCGTTCTCATGTGATATATGTACCAAGAAATTTTACCGAAGGTCTCATCTCAAGTCACATCTGGTTACTCACACAGGACAGAAGCCGTTCTCATGTGATATATGTACCAAGAAATTTTATCAAAGTGCTCATCTCAAATCGCATCTGGTTACTCACACAGGAGAGAAGCCGTTCTCATGTGATATATGTGCCAAGAACTTTTCCCGAAAAGGAGAACTGACAAGACATCTGTCTACTCACACTGGTGACGAGCCTTTCTCATGTGATATATGTGCCAAGAAATATGCCCGAAAAGGGGATCTAGAAAGACATCTGCTTACTCATACAGGACAAAAGCCGTTCTCATGTGATATATGTACTCAGAAATTTTCTCAAAGTGCGGGACTCAAAACACATATGCTTACTCACACTGGACTCTTGTGATTAAACACATTAAACTCTTGTGATCGCTATTAAACACATCTCAAACACATGGATTAAACTTATGATGAGATTCTATGTAACTGTTTCTTATTTGTAAAAAGCAAATACTGTTATTTTTTTATCAAAAATATATACTAAATCTCTTGGCAGCTTTGTATTGTAGCCTTCTTTGGTTGCCAACAATTTGTTTAGAACAAATAATGTAAGAAAACAGTTGAACATACTAGAAACATTTGCAGAAAATACTAAATTGAGATCTATTCCTAAGGAAAAGTCTTGAAGTTATAGAAAAGGCAAATAACGAAGTAATATTGAAAAATTCTTGTCTATGATAACAAATCGCACACATTTAATGCGTGGAGAGAAATGTTTGGTAAAATCGCACTTTGAAAACCAACTTTCTCTTCATAAAACACCATCTTACAAACACATGCAAATCACTATCTTACTTATAGTTACTTTTAATGGGATCTTTAATAATGTATATACATTATATTTTCAGCTAATATCTCCATTAATATAAATAAATTGATATAAATAGACATCGTGCAAAAAAATAGCATGCAATACTCATGCCGTAAGCGCATAACGGATCTTGGAAATTGAAAAAACTCTGCGCAAGCGCTTCGTTTTTTTCAAACTCTTTCCTCGATCCGTATGCACCGCTTACGGTACTTGTATCGCCATGTACTATTGATAGTGTTTAAATGTACTCTTGTATCAAAAGAATTCCAAGTTCTTGAAACAACTGACTATTTCTTATGCACCAAGGCACATTTCTTTTTGCAAATAATTCTTCCTAGTTGAATGGAAAAGAAGACATAATGATAAAATAAGCATAATATATTTATGTAAGGATACTTACGGCTGTGGTTGGCTATGCACCAGAACTGGCTCAGACTGCATTCTTTGTACTGATCTGAAAATAATAAAACATAAACTGAATAATTATTAACAAAGCCAAGACATGGCGAACTGTAAGAGGGGCTAAACACATCCGTGGATTATTTTATTATACTCTGAAACAAACTCTGTGGCGCTGCATCCCTCTAGGGACCATCCGACCACTGCTTATAGGCATGTGGTCAACATGTAGTCTCTTATAGCCATGCCAGAGAAATTTTTCTTCTGAAATATTCTAATGTGTCCACCACATTCAGGAAAGTCATTGAAATTGGAAATTTTTTGTAAAATAAAGGAAAAAGTCAGGGAAGCTTGTAAAAAAATAAGGAATAGTCAGGGAAAATAACTACCGTATTTTATGGTCTATAAGACGCTCCGGACCATAAGACGCATCTTGATTTTAGGATGGAAATTTAAAGGAAAAGAAATTTAATGTGATTCGAAACGAAACATTTTAAAGGGAATAATATCCTTCATTGCATAAACAATTATAACCTTGTACAATGGAATCAGTGCAAATCACTTCTAACTTAAAACCTGCGTTGTACGAAAATCTCTTCTGTAAAGGTGGCATCGCATAAATTTTAACTGAACTGGTTTTTCATAAAAGACTAAAAATACTTTTACACCCTCTAACCCTCAATTCAGCATATGGTAAGGGGACAAGACTGTTTAGAGGTCATTGCCTTTATTTAAACCACCCGATGGAGAGAAACTCATTTCATATAAAAGAACTCAACATTCCTTCTTTTCGCATTGTATATCTGGCTTCCTGCTACCATCATTTTAAGTCCACTGATGTATAGTCTGTGCCAGAATTTGTAACTAATCGTTTATAACACCTTGTTTATAATTATGGTATGCCCTCTCTCGGAAAAATAGGCGTAAAAAGAAATAAGGGGATATAGGATACCAGATAAATAGACCTGTTTTTAAGGCAAATGCCTATTTTGTTCCTTATGAAATAACATAAAAATTCTTAAATATGTTGAGATTTCATGATAAATCACTTATATTTATAGAGTTTTATAGTGCCCTAAAATGCCTGTTTGGATCTTTGGAGCCTATTTTTACTATTTTAGTGACTAAAATGCATATTCTGTACATTTAAAATAATATTGAACTTGTGTAACTTTTACAATCATTTAATGGACATCCCTGAAAGAAGAGCAGAACAGCAGAGGGTGGGCTTTTCCCAGAAACTTGATTTTCCTAAACAATTGTCACCAAAGGATTACTGACTTATGGGGCATGATTCACTCAAAATAACAAGTAGCAGGCATATAGTAAGAAGGGACATGCTGTGTAAATTTTTCATATTAACCAAAACTGTTTTTGATAAATGTATTTTTAATTCTGTAGTTATTTCTGTTAAGAATAGGTATACCACTTTTCTTACAGTAAAAAAAAAAAAAAAAATCACGTTACAGTTTAAGAGCAAATTGTAGTATTTTAAAGTCTATTTTCGGTCTATTTACACATTTTTAAAGCATATTTTAAGTGTCTATTTTCTCTTTTAAAAGCCTATTTACTTGTTTTGAAAGCCTATTTTAGGTGCCTAAAACTAATTTTTTTAGAGCCTAAAATCCAAGGTAATACAGATAGAATGTTAATTCTTGTGTCCGACTTTAGCGTTGTGTAACAAATAGTTGAATAAAAACACTTGGCACTAGCACTCTGCTGATGATGCAGGAACACCACCTGCGAAACGGCCGTCCAGAAGTTTACTAAGGTAAATAAAGTGCGTTAAAGAAAGTGTTTTTATTCAACTATAGATAGAATGTTGATTTCTCACCATGCTGAATCTCGAAGTAATATGGCGTACAGCCGCACTCCTGGGCAATGAACTTTATCCTGCATTCAGTGAGGCAGCCCGGCTGAGTGTAAGTTTGGTATATGTTGAGCTGTCTCTCGTCAGGGAAGATGCAATTCCGTTCTGATGGGGCCAGGGATCGAACTGCGTCACTAGTCACTGTCATGGCGGGAGACACCTTAACTGTGAACACGTCACCCTCCACTTCAGGGAGGAACAACCCCTTCCCAGCTTCGGGGAACTGCGAGGGGTGGTGGATGAGCACCTGAAAAATCACAAACACACAGCTGAAGGAATTAGGATTTCGTTAGGAAAGCGCGAAAAATAACAGAGCCCAACAAAAAATAACTTTTTGTTTGGTGTCTCAGATTTTGTACCGGATTTTGGCTATACTTAGTGTGCTTATTCCAAATATGTAAACAGTTTTTCTCTACCAGCTCTACTTTTATATAGATCTTATTAGTGAACTCTTTGTCTAGTGAAACAAAATCTCGCTTGGTAATAGAGCTAGTGAAGGTTCTTGACCATACTTTGGACCCGTAGGACGAAGTACAGGAAAAGTAAAAGCTGGATTATTTTTTGGCTCTCAATTTGACAGCTCATAAGTCATGAATCTGATGTGAATTTTATTTGATAAATTCAGTGTAATTTTCAGAAATTGTATAATTTTTCAAGGGAAGGAGTGGTTTCTTTGGATTTTTATTGTCCGCGATAATTCCAGGGTTAAACTATCAATAGGTTTGTTCGCAAAGCAAATCCCTAACTGTCAGGGACCACGGCGCATGCGCACATTGTCGGTCTCGCTGCGCAAGGTATGCGCATAATGTAATATATTAGCGTATTGAAAATGTGCGCATGCGTCGCGGTACGTGACAGTACATGATTTAGCTTTGCGAACAGACCTAATATATTACAGCTGGGTCACGCGGCTTCGCCCGCCATTATTAACTGACTCCAGGATTTTTAAGAAACTTACACTGGTAGATTATTAAAAATGTCTGTGGTTCAGAGCTATGAAAATTGTAAGTAAAAATAAAATTAGAATAATTGTTCATTGTGTTCATTTCACTTAGGCCTTATATAATAAAGAAACGGTTTTCCTAACGGTATTATATTTGTATAATATTGTGAAAGTTTAGACTGCGAGAGACGAACATCGCCGAGAATACCCGATGTCTCACGAAGTGAGGGAGCGAGTGAGCACGCTTTTGAAGGCCTTTGAATTGTATAAGAGTAGACAATGTGTTTTATTCTGTTCACTGGAAGCATTATTAATTACTGCGTTTTCAGTAATGAGCTGACGTTTCATCAGATAAAATCTCATCCATGTATTCCTAGGAAGCGTATTATAAGATACACGACCGTGATTGTCGATATTCAAAGCGTTGCTAAAGGTTATTGGTCAATATTAAACACGCGTCGTATGAGTGGAATAGTCACTTTAATTAATGTTATGTTTGCTAAAACTCAACGTTAACCTATATGATGTTATAATGGTGGTAATTGAGACATGCTGTTCTTGTAATGGAAACATGTTATAAACATGTTGGGATAACTACTCGTGTGACAACAATTAACATGTCTCGTCACTTGTTTGTAAATTGAACTGTTGAGTAAGTCTGTAAACACTTGTGTATATTAGATAAATTATTCCCATCAGAAATACATGTTCTTTGTGCAGGTATTGATTGCCGTTTAACAGAGTGTAACGAAGAAAAAAGTATAGGGAAAGAAGGAACTAAGTCCATTTTTTTCAATTTTAAGATTGTAAATTAGTATTAAAGTAGGACGGTTCGACATATTTGACTGCTTTGATTGGTTAGAAACGGGTTGAGTCGACAGTAAATTGACTCCACCCAGAGAAAAAAGGGCTCAGTCCTTTAGCAAACATGAATTCAAAGGGCCAAGTCTAAAACGATTTATCAAGTGTCAGAATGGTACTTAATGAGATTGTGTGGGAAAGGGAAAATGTCCGTCTATACGCGCGATAACTCAAAATACGCTTCATCGGATTTTCTTGAAAATTGGTATACACATTTATAACGTCCATGGGAAGAATCCTATTGATTGTGGACCAACTCGGTTGACCGGTATCGGAGTAATGCCGAGTTTAGTGCCTATTTTATGCTATATTAGAAAGAATTTAACAAATGCAAATCAGTTCTCATGACAACATTTTTTTTCAGTGTTCATATACGGCTTTGGAAGTTGCAAAACAGTTAACTTTGACAAATAACATTACCCACATATTCCTTCACATATGCTTATCAAACTAGACCTTTGTTCTTCCTTAAGCCCTGCTTAATGAATCGATCTGGAGTTTAACTAGGAGATCTATTAAAAAAAAAAAAAAAAAAAAAAAAAAAAAAAAAAAAAAAAAAAAAAACCTTATTTTCTGCAAATCACAGTTGCAATTATCCCTGATAAAAACAATAGCACTCTGGCACTTTGTTATATGAGTTTACCTGAGCCTCAATTTTTTATGTGAGATTGTTTGATTCTAGCATTACAAATTTACTGATCAAGTTTTTGATATTGCTTATACTTTTATGAAAACTGTTTTACCCAGAAAAATGAAAATTGAAGAAAAGCTTACCTATGATTAACTAAATTGTATGTATTATTAAAGACTATCTTCTATAAGGAACATCTGAGTAGTAATTTTATTACACACATTGTAAAGTACATTATGAAATCATTTCACAGCTGTATATGTATTTTTATGAGAGAAAATAGATTTTCAATGTGGCAAAATAACATGCAAATTTAAGCAGTGAAAACGACGATTAAACTTTGCTTCCACTTAGGATTAAAAATGGTGTTAGCGTCCAAACGGCATAAAATTTGCACAGGTATACTTTAGGATATGCTTAATACCTATTGACAGAGTTTTCACTAGAGAAAGGAGTTATGACTAGACCTGGGATTTTAGGCTATAAAAAAATTAGTTTTAGGCACCTAAAATGGGCTTTTAAACAAGTAAATAGGCACTTAAAATATGCTTTAAAAATGTGTATATAGATAGAAAATAGACTTTAAAATATTACAATATACACTTAAACTGTAACATGGTATTTTTTTACTGCAAGAAACGTGGTATACCTATTCTTAACAGAATTACCTGCAAAATTAGGCATCACGAACTATATTCACTTAAACAGATGTTCTTTCACTGGTGACTTGACACCCTTTCCCCTTAATCCTCCCCCTCCCCCGTCAGTCAGCATTCCTTTAGGGACAATATTGTTTGGAATAATCATGTTTCGGTGAAAACCCACCTCTGCTGTTCTGCTTTTCATTGAGGGATGTCCATTATAAGATTGTAAAAATTACAGAAGTTGAATTTTATTTTAAATGTACAAAATAGGCATTTTAGGCACTAAAATAGTAAAAAAGGCTCTAATGGTCCAAATAGGCATTTTAGGGCACTATAAAACTTTATAAATGCAAGTGATTTATCATGAAACGTCCACATATTTAAAAATTTTCAAAAATTTCGTAAGGAACAGAATGGGCATTTGCCTTAAAATCCCAGGTGTAGTTATGACACAGATATTCACTTACCCTGGCTCCGTTGAGGTCGCGTTGCCCCATGGGTAATCTGGTGGCATTGCTGGAAGCCTTTAGGAATACCTCCAATCCCGTGGTGGTCCCAGCCCCCGTGTTCCTTCTCAGCTGACATTCCCTGGAGGTCTCGCGGGCCACGTGTTCTACTCCATCCGCTTCCAGTTCCTCCCATGGGGGACTGTAACAGAATATACAGAGTGTTACAGAAAAATGTATACACACTTTGAACTGTCATAGAAAATTTATTTCCCATTCTACAAGGTTAAATTTCTGGGAGAAAGTAATGTTATATTTCTTCAACAGATGGCAACAGAATAGATTCAACAAACGTGCCATAATCATCCAACAATAAAAAGTACCAAACAATGCTTGCTCATTCCATATTCCCTGCCATTCGTGCATTATACGGTTTTATTACCAACAAGATGGCGCTCCACCGCACTGTCAAAGGACGTACGACCAAAATTTGCCAAGGCAGTGGATAGGACGCAGGGAGCCAACCGAGTTTCCTGTATGCTCTCCAGACCTGACGCCGCTGGATTTCTTCTTATGGGGCCCAGTAAAAGATGTGTACAAACGTAAACAACGTAACTTAGACATATTTTGGAATGAGATTAAAGCGGTGTGCGCAGAAATCTCATTGGACACTTTGATACGATGTACGGAATCAGTGGTGACTAGTACTCAGAAATGTATTGAACCACCATTTTGAACATTTGAACAATCACATTTTCATTAGAAAGCAATTTATTTTTCAAATTGGACTTTAAGCTTTCCATTTCCAGAAATCTTTCCTCGTAGAGCGGAAAATAGATTTTCTGTGACACTTCCAAGTGTGTGTACATTTTTCTGAAGCACTTTGTATTTTATTTCTATGTGTTGTGGCAAAAATTTAAATATATAAATAGGCCTATAATGAAAATTAAGTGAAAATTCTAATTTGAAAGAGAGAAATATTTATATCCGTTTATATATATATATATATATATATATATATATATAGGTTCAGTTTGTTAATCTAAATGTTATCGTTAGTACAAAAAATCTGATGTGAAATTCACATTACTTCCTCTACCCAAATAACACAGCCTCTTAGTACGGAGCCGTTTTCAATAAATTTTCTTCGTGAAAAGTACCATTAAAAATAAGAGAAACTTGTCGCCAATCTTTGTGTCAAATCCACAAACCCAGATACAAAATTTTGTTTTCGAAGGATTTTCCGTTACAAGAGACCGTATTGCAAAGAGCGTGTATTCACAGTGGGCGGCTTATAACTACCCTTCAAAGAATTTTTTTTCGAAAAAATGTTTCAAATACAATTTTTAGCTCTTAGTATATTAAGCAATCAATGTGCAAAATTTAAAGAAAATCATTCAAACCGTTTTCGAGAAAAACGAAATGATCTTAATGTAAAGTCCCCTTAAAAATAAGAGAAACTTGTCGACAATCTTCGGGTTACACCTTCAGAAGGTATTTTCATGCGTTTTTTTCCATTCTGGAGCAACACAGACATACTGACACACAGACATCTTTCTGAAAACAGTATTTTTTGGCTTCAGGGAACCTCAAAACGTGTATTTATGTCAAAAACTCAACTTCGAATTTAGGGGTCGAAAACAATACTTCCTCTACCTATATAGGCTAGTAGCCTACTTATGGTATGGGCAGAGGAAGTAAAAAGACAATTAAAATTTTGGGAGTAATTATTTGACCGATAGTTAAAATAATTCAAATTAAATAATTGAAGAACAGATTTGAAACATAAAATATATAAAATTCAATCATAAGAAATTGTACAGGAAAAGAGATATTACATTTTATAATAGGCCTACATGTAAATTTTTCTTGCTTTAAGGTGTATGTACTACTCGCGCGCGATTTCTTGGGCGCTCGGCTCCCTAGTCCTCATTCGGTAGGTTTCGTTCAACTTCGTAGGTAAAGGTGACAACATTGAAACTCGAAGTACGCTATACACCCTGACATCTACTGGCTTTAATACTAAGCTTTCATTCTGTTTCAGGATTCTTATTTATTTATTGACATTATCTTTTCTGACGCATCGAGTTATGGGGAAAAATACAATCTTTCGAACTGCTGATTTCACAAACACTTCATTGTACATCCAACACTTTCCTCACTTCTTTAAGAATTCCGTATGTGCTAATTTCTGACGATCCCGTGAACTCTGATGTCAATTTCATGGACTGAAAGTTGAGCGAACTTTTCACAAAACGTATTAAATATGTTTAAAATTAGGCCTATAGTTTTCTCCACTTTTAGGTACCTTACCTCTCTTACGTTTTACAACACGAAATGGTGAAGCATGTTCTGCTAAGACTCTTCTTTATGCTTAAAATTAGTCATCCAGTGTAAAAATATTGCGCCTATATTATGTATAATATTCTTATTTGATTACTTATTTGGTATGACGCTTATGACGTGTAATTAATTGTCACCACGTTATATTATTGGACTGCATTAAAATCGTTGTATATTAAAGTCACTACTTAAAATACCATACACGCGATTCTGCTTAAACGTTATTTTTTTGGTTGACAACACTGCAGAAAGACAGGCGGACTAGCTATGTTTTGTTCCCCCCGACCCTCACTTCCCCGTAAATCCAGCGCCCAAGAAGTGGCACGCGGGTAGTAGGCCTACCACGGATTTATTGTCTATAAGCACAATAAGCATACAGAAGTTCTTACCAGAGCTTTCCTGTTTCGGATGTGAGGGAGTTGAAAGAGTAGCAGAACCCATTCTCTGATCTCTGCAGCTTGAAAACGTCACAGCAGTCGGCACCCCTGCCCAGCCAGAAGCAGCTGTGGAATATCTCCTGACAGGTTGGCAGCACCTAAAGATAATTTTATTCAGTTTGTAGATAGATGACCCGGTTATGGAAACCACCATGTAGCGCCAAGGAGTTAAGTTTAGTTTTAGTTTTAGTAGATAGATGGCGAGTGTTCTAATTTTTTATACCGTATTTTACGGACTATAAGACGCACATTTTTACCTTGAAAGCATAGCCTTTAAAGTTGGGTGTGTCTAAGGGTCCGAACTACACTAAAAAAATTATAATTATGGTAAATATTGCCGAAAAATCATAGTTATAAACAAGGCGTTGTAAACGATAAGATAGTTACACATTTTTGCACAGACTGTACCTCAGTGCACTTGTCCCAATCATAAAATTAGGGTAGCTGGAAGCCAGGTATACAATGCGAATAGAGATGAATGTTGAGTTCTTTTATACAAGAGGAGTTGTCTCCGCCGGGTGGTTTAAATGAAGGCAATGACATCTAAACAGCCTTGTCCTGTCACACTTACCGTATGCTGTATTGAGGGTTAGATGGTTAGAGGTTTCAGTCTTTATGAAAAATCACTTCAGTTGTTAATATTTACGCGATGCCACCTGTACAGAAGAGATTTTCGTACAACGCACAGTTTAAGTTAGTGGTGATTTACACTGATTCGTAAAGACAAAATATGCCGAATTGGATATTTACATACGATGAATCATCCTGACCATCTCAACCTGTATCGTATCCATTTAAATTAATATCAGTTGAAATTTACTCCATAAAAATACACCAATAATAGAAACAATTGACAAACAGTAGTTCCATGGCCTACTCTACTGTATAGACACAGATCCCGAACTCCTGATATGGCCTCGTAGCTAAAAGGAGTATAAATACAGCTACATATAATTAAGGAATCGCGCACAATATGCATTGTCTTAACCTAAGACTTAACCTACCCAGTCCTGAACCCGGGGAGGGGATCTTTCACTACTGAAAAATCCCTGACCCGGCCGGGAATCGAACCCGGGCCGCCGGAATGGAAGGCAGGCGTGCTACCGACTCACCCACGGCGGCATAAAAACTTGCTTCGCTCATTGGGGGCGCCCCCAAACCCCCGCTGAGGTTTTCGGGAAATATTTTTGGAATTTTCCTTTGGTTTACAGCCTAAAAGCTATAAGTGTACCAAATTTCAAGTTTCTAGCTCATCTGGAAGTGGGCAAACATTAATGTCAGTGAGTGAGTCAGCCATGTGGCTTTATATTATAGGGACAGATGTGAGATTTGAAGAGAGGGCACTAAGATAAATGTAATATAGTATTAAGAACTGAAGTCACTGTTTTTAATAATTAATGTAAAATGTGTAAATCAGTAAGGGCCCTGCGTGTACAGGTAAACACTGCAATGCATTGAGAAATGCCAGGATCAACGCCTGTGGAAAACCATGCAGGCAACTTCTCTGTGTTGCGTGTAGTCTAGTCAAACATTAGCAGGCGTTGGAATCTAATACTCGTGACCAGCAGCTCCGACGGTACAGGTATACTTGCATATCTTTAAGCCTGAAATGAGTGTAGTTTAATGAACATGAAAGGAAGAAAACATTGTGCTTCCTCTTGTATTGTTCAGTTTAAAATCGCTCACATTTACACTATTTACTTCTCATAAAATAGGGAAGCATTGAGTGTTTCTGTGATGTGGAAATCCTCAACAGATGACAGTCAGCCATTCCGTGTTTACATTTGTTTCAGTACCTATGTTTATATAGTATATTGCGATACAAGTGCCGTAATCGGTGCATACGGATCGAGGAAAGACTTTTTTCAATTTCCGAGATCCGTTATGCGCTTACGGCACGAGTATTGCATGCTATTTTTTCACGATGATTATTTATATCGATTTAATTATATTAATTGAGATATTACCTGAAAATATTATGTACATACATTATTGAAGATAGATGTTTATTTCAGAAAATGATTCGCATGTGTTTGTTGTTATGGGAACCGAATATTTGTCCTGGGGGGGCCTTGTCCATAAAGGCTTGCATTATGATGTGTGGCGTAAGTAAATTCTTACCGCATGGAAATTTGTTTTGTTTCCATACCAACAAAATTGCGTGCGGGAATGTCAAGTTAGATCCACGGCAACAACTTTCATAAGTACCACTAATTAGTTAAGGAGTGAAAAAAATATAAGTTATAAAGAAATTATTAATTTAAGATTTGGATTTTGCATGTACGCAGGTGATTAGTCACAATTATCATCTAAATTTATTAAGACATATTTTTGGGATGCTTTATTGTGGTTACGCACGAGAGAGAAAATGAGACGTCAGACCACGTGACTTATTGCTTCGTCTGATGACGTCACAGACATCTTGATGGCTTCTTTGCATGAGCAGAGCTGTTAAGACTAAAACAATAATTACACAATTCTCAAATTTGCTCTAATTAAATAAATAGTGTTGACATTAAGTAGAAGTCGTGTACTCTCGTTTTAACTGTACTTCACTTCGTGTTCTACATTTGATTGCCTCATATCCTGCAAAACATTCTTCTGTCTGATATGTATTTGCCGCCCACATTATTTAGTACTTGTCTACATGTATTGCATTTCGACCTCTTTTATTCAGTCAGTAGACGGATTAAAAAAATCATGTGTTTATACTCCTTTTAGCTGCGAGGCCATATCGTGAGATCGGGATCTGTGTCTGTACAGTAGCGTCACAGGCAAATACTATAGAGGACAATACAGGACACTTTGCGATATATCGAGGGACAATATTTTGAGCACCATCTAGCGGCCCAACCTGCTACTACTGAATACAGATGCAATCAACCAATTTCTATTAGAGGAGCCTCGGCATGTTATGTATAAGGGATATGATTTTTCTATCTATCTATGGTCCAGAAAAAAATTGCTGGTTTGGAAATAAATGACCTAAAAATGAAAACAAAAAAGCAACATTGAAAAAAAAGAGATAGTTGTTGTTGTTAGCAACCGTTAAGTTGAAATATTTGTGTTTTCATTGATATTTTGATAACTATTTCGGAAGTTCTGTGTTTTGTTTGCTCTTTATTATTCTTATAATTACTTAAACAGTGTTTTGGTCCTTAGTGTTTGGTGAAACAATAAAACATTGCAGTTTATATGTGTTTTGAATATTTTAATTTGCCCCCAAGTTTGCAGGTTGTGCCACCAGGAGTGCTGCAAAATCTATCCCCCATTTTTCCATTGTCAAAGCAGTAAGTGTCCGGTATTGTCCTCTATAGTATTTGGCGTAGGCCATGGAACTATCGATTGCCGATTATTTCTATTATTGGAGAATTTTATGGAGTAAATTTCAACTGACAGTAACTTAAATGAATGTGATACAAGATGAAATGGTGAGGATGATTCATGGTGTGTAAATGTCCAATTCGGCAACCATGAAAAAACCCATGTCAAATTGGCGGGTCACGACATTTGAACCTGTGATCTCCCGAATGCGAGTCCAAGACGTTACCATCTCGGCCACCTCGCTAGGTATTCGGAAATTTACTTTTAAAACAACATTTTTTGACATTTTATTTATTATTTTTTTATTTATTTAATAATTTGGATTCCTATCAGAGGGCTCTACGTGCACTATACAATTTTCAACTAAATAATTTATAATTACTTAGGTTATCTAAATTATTTATAACTTAATCTAAAGAATATATATATAAAGAGAGAGAGAGGAAAAAGTTTACAATTTAAGAAGAAAAGCAAAAACATTGATAATGTAATAATAAACAAACTACACCGACTACAGTAAGTTAAAGCTACAATAATCCAGAAAGAGCTAAAGCGAAAAATGGAATAAAAAAAAAATGAAAGTGTCAAATGCGAATTAGGAAGCAGATGTCCTGTTAGAAATTATGCAACTCCCATCACGATCACTATCTGTTGCTATAGTAACATAAAACAAATGCATGGTCTAATAAATCTATTTTACTTAAGCATGGCCACTTATAATTTATATTTAAGTAGAGGGCCATGACTAAAATACATTCCCATCATAATCATATATATTGCTATGGTAACAATAATGCATACTCTGGCCAATGTGACCTGTTATCTTTATTTCCCTTACCTTAAGCATGAACCAGGTGACGTTGAGGTTGTCGTACTGCTGTGGGTCAGGTATATCTTGGAGGTGTGGCACCATGCGGTCGTAGAAAGGGTGTTGGAGCATTGATAAGGCACTCATTACGTGTATCAGTTCCATCTCCATGCTGGCGTTCACGGATGTCAGCTCCAGATATCTGCAATCACATGCATCACATTACACATAGAGCTCTGTGTTTAGTGGGAGCAGGCATTAGGTGTCCACTTCGGGTAAAATGTTTATGACTGATAGCCGAACTTAGTGTAGTATTGAATAGTAATATCAATATATTGATTTCATTAAGTAGCAGAATGGTACGGTACTTTATGAGATTTTGTGGGGGATGGGAAAATTTCTATCCGTCTGTCTGTCCGTATGTCTTTACGCGCGATAACTCAAATACGCTTTATCGGATTTTCATGAAACTTCGTACACGAATTTATAATGTCCGTGGGAAGACTTCTATTGATACTGGACCAAATCGGTTGGCCGGTACCGGAATAATGCCCAATTTAGTGCCTTTTTATGGTAATGTATCAGAAAGGCACTATAACTCAAATGCGCTTTATCGGATTTTCATGAAACTTGGTATACGCATTTATAACGTCCATGGGAAGAAGCCTATTGATAGTGGACCAAATCGGTTGACCGGTACCGGAGTAAAACCCAATTTAGTACCTATTTTATGGTAATATATTAGAAAGAATTTATCAAATGCAAATCAGTTCTCATGACAACAATTTGTTTTACAATGTTCATATACGGCATTGAAAGTTGCAATGCAGTTAGCTTTGACAAATAACACTACTCACATATTCCTTCACAGATGCAATATAGTTAGCTTTGACAAATAACACTACCCCCATATTTCTTCACAGATGCTTATCAAACTGAACCCTGCTTAATGAATCAATGTGGAGCTTAACTCGGAAATCGAGCTGAATGATAACCTATTTTCTCCTATCATAATTGCAATTATCACTGATTAAACAAAAGCATTCTGGCATTTTGTTATACATCAGTTTACCTGATTTTATTTGATCCGAGCTAGTTGTTCACAGACACACACACACACAGACATGTTTCTAAAAATAATATTTTTGTATTCATGGGATCTTAAAATGTGAATTTGTGTTGAAAACTTAACTCGATTTTGGGGATCGAACACAATGATACTTCCTTACCTCTCGTACTTCCTTACCTATTGTACCTGTTGTACTGAGCGTTATTAATGTCGTACAATTCGGCGAATTTTGTAACGAATATGTTGTCCATTTGGCATGAAGGATTGAATGATTAGTTGGCCATAAGAATAAGCACACAGATAGAACTCTGCCCTTGCAGTTAGGGTTCTGATCAATATTTCTTAAATCGGAAATAAAACCATTGTGGTTTTTATTCTATATCCACGGTCCAGCAAACCAACGCCGTCTCTACAGTCGCACGGCCACTTCTCTGACATTCGTGTATTGCGTGTAGCATACCTCTACGTAGCAGGAGCTAATTTTAATTCTCAATGCCAGTGAGTTTAAGTTCTGGAAACGGGAAGTCAGACTGAAAAATTCAATGCCATAGCCCGGATTTGAACCAGGATCTTCGGCTCTCCGTGCCTGGTTCAAATCCCGGCTATGGCAATGAATTTTTCTGTCTACTTCAGCTTTCAATCTTAGCCTACACACGGCCAGTGTGAAAGAATTATCATTCCATTCCATTTCTTCGCCGTAGTCATAGAGACTAGGGAATTGTCAAGTGTGTGTAAAAAAATAAATAAAATTAAAATAAGAAAAAGAGAAAATGTCTTCTATAGTTTATGTAGTTTTATTTGTATTGGAGTGGTCGTCGATAAATTCTGTTGTTGAGTAATATGCTTTTAGTAGTGGACATTTTCTTAGTTTGATTTGAAAAATGTTATTGTTTTCTATAGATTTTAGGTGTTTCGGTAGTAAGTTATGCAGTTTTATGCCCATCATTTGCGGTGTTTTACTAGTTTTTAATAATTTGTGCCGGGGTAGTGTGCGTTCTATTCAAATCTCTCTCCGCAGCACTTTAATTGTGGATTGGGTGTTTAAGAAAAATGACAGGGTCCGTTTTCCTGTATATAACCTTTACTACCCCTATAATATAAAGCCACATGACTAACTTCACTGACATTAATGTTTGCCCACTTCCAGACGAGCTATAAACTTGAAATTTAAACTAAAAAACTAAACTCCGTGGCACTACAACCCTGAAAGGATAAGGCCTACCACCCGATCGCTGCGTCATCTACCTATAGGCAGACGGCAGGATTGGGAGGCATGAGGTCAGCATGCTGACACCCACGGCCGTTAATGGTGGTTTCCATGACCGGAGCCGCTACTTCTCTATCAAGCAGCTCCTCAATTTGAATCACGAGGCTGAGTGCACCCCTACCAGACCTCCCTACCTCAGAAAAATCCGAGGGGGTACCGGGGATCGAACCCGGGCCGACGGATCTGTAGTCAGCGACGCTAACCATAAGACCATTTGAAATTTGGCACATTTATATCTTTTAGAGTGTAACCGACGGGAAAAGTGCAAAAAGTTCAATTTTTTTTAAATTTTACCCCTTAAAAATGTAGGTTTAAAGTCTCTGCTCAGTTCTCATGACAATTATTACCTTCAGTGTTCACATAGGGCTTTGGAAGTTGCAATAAACTTAGCTTTGAAGACATGCTAGCGATAGAAATTATTATTTCCGTAAACCGAGCGAGGTAGCCGAGATGGTAACGTATAGTGGATTGGTCACTCACTCTATTAGCAGCTCCATCCCTTTAGTCTTGTTGATCTTGGAGGCTGGACAGATTGTGATGGCAGGGAACGGCACTTTGTACAGAGGAAGATGCGTCGTCTCCACACTCGTCACTGTGGGACTGCTTCGATAATTCACCAAGGCCGTGTTCACGAACAGACCAGCAAATGTGGCGCAGATCACCAGCGTTATCACCCAACTCAGCCTGAAAAAACATATCACAGGGAAACTACAGTGTGTTTCACGCAAGAGTTGGCCAATAATGCGGGTTTCTGCGTCGCGGCGACCACAGCTCTAACTCCCGAGCGATTGGGTGGAATATCTACGCAAATAAAGCCGCTAACGGTGTAATGATTCAGGTTCTCACAATTACAATGAAAATAACCACGTACCTCATCATAAGAGATGTTGGTAATGTCTTCCACACTACACTGGCATCTGTTTAGGAAATTTTCTTTCACGGACATAAGTTCAGCTTTCGAGATAGAGTTAAGTTTTCTTGTGATATTGTATTTAAGTTCTTCTAATGTATGGGGTTTGACCTATAGCCTACGCTTTATTTTTCAAGTTTCTCCATAAATAATATTCACATACTGTTAGAAGAACTTAAAGACAATATCACATAGGCCTATCACAAGAGAAATTAACTCTGTCTCAGAAGCTGAATTTACGCGCGTGTAAGAAAATTTCCTAAAAAGATGTCAGTATTGTGTGGATGCAAGAGGAGAACATCACACCCCTGGTGGAAGACTGCCATAAGTAAAAAAAATTGAATTTTTAGATAACTAGTACTTATAAATGGTTGTCATCATGTCCATGTCCTGGAAAAGTGGCACAACCCAAATCGTAACGATAAGGATTCTACAGCATATAATTCAGTATTCTTCTCAATAGCATCTGATATTTCAAATAGCAGAAAACTGCCACATCTCAGTTTTTTTATCATACACAAGCCCGTAAAACCGAGATTATGGCAGTGTTCTTGTCCGGAAGTGGCAGCAATTTTGTGTTAAAGTAATATTT
This sequence comes from Ectobius pallidus, assembly GCA_964059195.1. Classification (NCBI taxonomy): domain Eukaryota; kingdom Metazoa; phylum Arthropoda; class Insecta; order Blattodea; family Ectobiidae; genus Ectobius; species Ectobius pallidus. The sequence continues at coordinate 8,877,005 of CAXKWD010000002.1, forward strand.
ACTATTTTTCATATTGAATCAAAATCTTTAAATGCTCCTCCTGAAAAAATGTTATTTTTGACTTGTGGCAGTCTTCCACCAGGGGTGCATTATGTTGTGATGAGGTACATGGTTAGTTTTAATGTAATACCAACTTCGAATGTGATAACCTGAATCATTACACCGAACGCGGCTTTATTTGCGTAGATATTTCACCCGATCGCTCGGGAGTTGGAGCTGTGCCCGCCGCGTCGCAGAAACCCGCGTCATTGGCCAACTCTTGCGTGGGACTCACTGTATAACATAATACCCTACAAAACAGAATATAAAATATTTATTTATAAAATAATACGTAACTCTGAATCATTGAACCACTCATAGGATAATGCATAATAGACTGCAAGAGAGCGTGTAGAAACAAGTCTTAGTTCAGGTACACATCTTGTACTGTATGTCTCCTCAGGTGAGGATTTGCTTACCTGTCGTACGTAGGGGCTCCCCCGCGCATGGTATAGCGGACTCCATGCAGAGATGCTTTGTCACAATATTCCTTCAACACATCCATGGGACTCATGTGCTGGGGCCGCTTTGGCTTGTTGGGGTACCTGTCTATACTGTCCACACGTGTCCTTGCCTTGTACTTCCAGAAGTGGTCGCCACCTTTCTGCTGCGAGTACATCCTGCAAACAAACACATGAGAATACATTTTGAATGTTACTGTACAACAGTGGTTCCCAACCTTTTTCAGCTGATGCCCCCCTTCGAATATCATGGAATCCTCACGACCCTTTTGATACTGGTGGGGAGATGAAGACCTAAAAACGTGATTGTCAGTACTTTTGTAAGACTTTAAAAGATCCCTATTATACTTGTAAAAATAAAATTTATATTGCTCACCTCTTTTATTATTCTTATTTATCCTGCGATGCTTTTGCTGTCACACACACATATAAAACATGAAAATGCAAATCTAATTATTATGAATCTTATTTGAGTCTCAGTACAGTTCATAAAAAAAGTTAAATGTAGAAACACAAATGTCCAATGTAGAGTTAAAAACTGAATATTAGTGAGATGATTGGCACTGTTTTGCATTCACCAGCTCTGAGATATTAGGTTTCATGTTTGGCAGAGCACAACGCAGATCACTCGTATCTCGTATTTGGATTTCCAAATTATCATAAACTAGCTGACCCATCAATGCTTCGCATTATTAGATTTATGTTTATAAGGTTAAGTGAACACAATTTAAAGTCGATTCAATGTACTTCTATAAATCACCAGCCGTCCAGCCAATACGGTGGACGTATTTATATTCCACGTAGGCCTACTCCTCCACCCGTAGTTTAGACTATTCTGATTATGTCTTAAAAATTAAATTATAGAGATGTGTTGAGGATAAGGTATGGCTTTTTAATATGACAAGGAAAATATAGTGACAATTTATAAGATTCTAAAAATATAAATTCACACTGTTCTGTTATTGTTGTTAATTACGCTATGTGTCTAAGAAAAGCCTCACCCTCCTGGTTGGGAACCCCTGCTATACAATAAAGTAGAAACCCAGTCACAAACTCACTAAATTAGTATGACTCACAATACTGTATGTGACATAGGCTAAATGTCTTTCAGTGAGGTGAACCAATAACGGTAGTCATAAAAGGGAGATTCCACCTGGCGCTGTGAATCGAGCTCTGACTATCACAGTTGGTAGAGCATCGGCACGTAAAGCCGGTGGTCATGGGTTTGAATCCGATTGTCAGAGGAATTTTTTTACTAAAATATCCCCAAACACACTTAAGAGGAAACGGAATGGCCTATCTTTGCAATGTTAAATTCGATGTACCTTTCCTAAAAACTACTAAAGCTAGGCGCTTGATATTTTTACAGTTTTTCGATGTATACCAGACCGCCGAAGTGGTCTTGTGGTTAGCGTCGCTGACTACAGATCCGTCGGCCCTCGGATTTTTCTGAGTTCTGGTAGGAGTGCACTCAGCCTCGTGATTCAAATTGAGGAGCTACTTGATAGAGAAGGAGCGACTCCGGTCATGGAAACCACCATTAACGGCCGTGGGCGTCTCCATTCTGACCACATGCCCCCAAACCTATCATCTACCTCTGGTTGATGACGCAGCGGCCGAGTGGTGGGCCATGTCCCTTCTGGGATGTTAGCGCCACAGAGTTAGTTAGATATATACCATGTATCATTAATGAAAAAAAAATTGATAAATGCACTTACTTCTTGAAACGTGATTTTTTTTCCTTACAAAAAAATTTTAACAACATTTTAAGTACCTCATGACCTGTAAATATTCCATAAATTAACCAAATCAATACAATTTTTTTCAGTGTATAAAAACACCTAAGTAAATCCTGAAAGCTTGAAGTTTGTAGGTTAAGTAGAAGCTGAGGAAAGGTAGTTTTACATAGGAAAAGTGTGGGTTTAGGATATATAGAAAAAGTAATCTTACGGGAAATAATCCCTGCGCCATTAACATAATCTTCTCAAGAAAAATTAAAAAAAATGCATGCTAAGAATTACAAAAGTTATCTTGTTTTTTAATTGTTTACCTACACGATCCATTAAATCTTCGGTAATTATTACTAGCCATTAGAGAAATTTGTTTTATGATTGACATTATTTATGTTAATATTTACCTTATATAACACACTGGCCTGGTATAAATGCTGTATGCTACTTTCCTTCTTTGCTTACACAATCCCACGACATTGTCCCACAACTTCCAGCGCGCATGTGCAGCTACGCAGACTGATTGATGGATCGCATCAGATATCTCAACTATATTACTGTCAACAAAGAACCTCGTTAATTATTATTATCATCGAGGTGGACTCTCATTCTTCATGTTATTCTACTTATCCTGTTCCATTCTTCTTCTTCTTATCTACGTCCTTGCATTCTTTCCTTAATGTTCTCAGTTTTGTACTCTGATGGTAGCATTTTTTTAACCTGTAATACGAAAATGAAGAATTATTTTTCCCTAATAGGTAGGCCATGATACCTGTAATGGCAACACTGCATTCTATAGTCTATTCAAAATATTTTTCTTGAGGATAGCCAATTATAATGTTTATTGAAGTAGAGGGCCATGACTAAAATACAATCCCATCAAAATCATTACCCGTTGCTATAGTAACAATACGCAATGTATGTTCTAATCAATCTCTTTTACTTAAACATGGCCTGATAAAATTTTTATTAATATGGAGGGCCGTGCATAAAATACAAATCCATCTCACCGAGCGAGGTGGCCGAGATGGTAACGTCTTGGACTCGCATTCGGGAGGTTCCAAGTTCAAATCCCGTGGCCGGCCAATTTGACATGAATCATTTCTTGCACCGCGCTATGTCCAACTGCAAGTTTTGCAGCGATTTTATTCACAGTGATACGCCTTTCTCCTGCAGATTTCAGTAGTCACTCGTATATTAATTCGAGTAACTGAGCGAGTGGCCGAGATGGTAACGTCTTGGACTCGCATTCGGGAGGTTCAAATCCCGGGGCCGGCCAATTTGACATTGGTTTTTTCATGGTTTCCCCAGTCGTAAAGGCAAATGCTGAATTGGGTATTTACATACCATGAATCATCCTCACCACTTCATCCTGTATCATATCTATTTAAATTAGTATATCAGTTGAAATTTACTCCATTAAATACACCGGTAATAGAAACAATTGACAAGCAATACTTTCATGGCCTACCCTACTGTACAGACAGAGATCCCGAACTCCTGATATGGCCTCGCAGCTAAAAGGAGTATAAACACAGCTGAAATAAGAAAAAACCCATCACGATCACTATCTGTTGCCATAGTAACAATAAGCAATGCATGCTCTGATCTGTCTCTTTTACTTAAGCATGGCCTGCTATAATTTCTATAGATATATGTATTCCTTTAGGTGGAATTGTCTTAATTGCTGTGCTAATACGACCGTACAGATAGGACTGTTTTGTCAATCCTAAACTTATTTTCGGAAATAGTTCTCACTAATTTGGTTGTAGGTTACTGTTTAGGACTATCAGAGAGAAGAGCACCCATAGCTTGCCATTGTTCCACAAAGAACTAAAGCTATTGTACCAGTAAGTGGATCGCTTGTCCACAATAACCCACAGTAGAATGGATGCCTGTCTTTTCATTCTCATCTTGTTAGTTCGGCTACGATGGAACTTCAGCAGGAGATGAGTGTATTTATTTATTTGCTACAATTAGGCCGAAACCTGGTTGTAGTGTATTATAATCTTAATACTTAAGCAAAAGCAGAGTAATTATACATAAACAGAAACAAAATAATATAAGTCAAATTAATCAGTACCCCAAGTTCATTCAATAACATTTTATTTAAATCTCTGCTGTGTTAAGTAGGTAAATGATCCCATTCATTTATACCCAGGCTATTAAGAAATGAATGTTTGCATCTTTTACTCCACTCACGCAATGGGCCCGAGTTCGAATCCTGGTTGGGACACGTTACCTAGGTGGGGTTTTTCTGGGGTATTTCCTCACCTGTGAGACAAATGTCGGGTAACTTTAGGCCCTTGTGGTTCCCAGATATCATCTGGCCGTAATTATCATCTTCATCCCCATCCTCGCCTTGTTGTGAGTGAGTGTGTGTGTGAAAGGTGTATATCGTCTTATGTGTTCGTGTTGTCTCGGAGGTGGCCCCGGCATTGGGCTGATCACTCATCCGGGGAGGTCCTTGTCCGTCAAGAAAGTATGTATGTGATCCAAAGATAATCCCTCTCCCGACAGGTCGCGGCCCTATAAGGCCCGGGCGGCGCTTAAATTCTAAAAGGGAGAGGTAAAACTAATTTAAAGAAAGAAAGAAAAGTTTTTACTCTTTATTTCGAAAGCATGATCTTTCTTCCCCTAATATGACGGTTTCTCTAATCCTGATCCGAGATTACGTCATGCACCAAGTCCCATGTATGGGACAGTTGTTGTAATGAGAATATTATCGGAGAAAAATTCCCCGACACTGGGACTTGAACCCAGGATCTTTGGCTATTCACGCCAATGCCCTACCATCTGAGCTAAGTCGGAGTTCAATTCACGGCGCCAGATGGAACCTCTCTCCTAAGACTGATTGCCCTAATGGTCTACCTCACAGACAGACAAGCCATGTTATATACAGTACTGTGAGGCACACTAAGTAGTGATTTTTTGTGACCAAGAGGTTCCATCTGGCGCTGTGAATTGAACTCCGACTTAGCTCAGATGGTAGGACATTGCCACGAATAGCCAAAGGTCCTGGGTTCAAGTCCCGGTGTCGGAGGAATTTTTCTGCTATAATATTCTCATGTAGTGTCCAACAGAGACAATAATCTGTGGTTCATGAAAGCGTATATATCTAAGTTATTGTAATATTTCCCGAGGAATTATAGGCCTACTTGGTTAAAGGAATTAGGAAACTGCGTCACAGCGATAGATAAATGCAAAGGGAGATTGATAAAGAGAGGGGAAATAGAGGAAGATAGAGTGAGAATCCGTTAATTCACAATGTCAGGGTTTGTTTTTAACATGTAGTTTTGTTTATGAGGAAAGTAGTTGTGGGAAATATCCAGCTGGCTCTCTACTCAAGAAGAAATCAACATCATTAAACAAATCATTTCCTGTAATCGCTGTTTATGAACGCCTTAGAAAACTTTATTCCCACAGCTGTAGCAGTGCTATCAAATGGTTCATGAATGTATTTGAAAAATCCTGACTGTTTCCCCTCTTTTTATTAGCTTAGGTTTGTTAACATTACCCTCGTATGCTTTGTTTACTCTTTGTCATGTTCAAAACAACTTAGAAAATTTTAATAATAGGCCTAATAGTGATTTTCATGATTACAATACAAAGAACAAAAATCTGATGTGAAAGTCACATAACTTCCTCTGCCCAAATAAAAGTTAACAGTATTCACACATCCTTGAACAGAATCGCAAGACACAATTTTACGCTAATTATGCTATAAATACCTTATAGCCCCTTCTTTGAATGTTGCGACTAAAAAGCAAGTCACTGCAGACGTTTATTTACCTTTCCGCCGTTAAGTATAATTTCCGAAATTTATCGAATATTTCCCTCAGATACTTCTTTACTCAATGCATGGCCAACAATACATCTTTCTCACTTCACATTCTTATATAGAATAAGAGGCCGTGAAAGAGCGCGTATTCAGTTGTTCACCACGCAAGACAAACTTTCTACACACAGTGGGTGAACAGTGGGTGGCTTGTAATTACCCTCAGAGAATTTTATCGAAAAAATGTTTCAAATAAAAGTTTTAGCTCTCAGTAAAAGGAACACATGTGCAAATTTTAAAGAAAATCGTTAGAGCCGTTTTCCAGAAAATCGCGAAAAACGAAAATTTCTTCATGTAAAGTCCCCTTAAAAATAAGAGAAAATAGTCGCCAATCCTATCCTCTCATCTTCAGAAGGTACCTGACCCAAATACGAAATTTTGTTTTCATACGATTTTCCGTTTTGGAGATAGAGTGTTCACAGACAGACAGACAGACACACAGACATGTTTCCAAAAATAGTATTTTTGGATTCAGGGGCCCTTGAAACGTGTATATATGCAAAAAACTCAACTTCAAATTTTGGGGTCGAAAACAATACTTCCTCTACCTATAGTACCTATGGTACGGGCAGAGGAAGTAAAAATAAACTCAGAGTACAACAGTATAACAATAGCCAATCGCAGAAAATTTGGTACTATTTTTCAGTCAAACTGTACAATTATATCCCTGAACAATTAAAAGCATTACGAGTAGTGCAATTTAAGAAAAGTATTAAACATGTATTAATATCTGAGTGCCTTTATTGCACTGATGACTTTCTTTCTATTAATTGTAAATTGTATTGTTGATTAAGGAATTTATTATAGGCTTAGTTTTGTTATTTTGTATTAGATCTTGTTCTATAATGTAGGTATAACTTATTTTGTATTATACTTACCGTACATTATCTTGTGTATTTTATTTGACTAAGTCCGTGTATTTTTGTAAATACTTAATACTTAATGTGTCTCGTCCTATGTGTTCGTGTTGTCTCGGAGGTGGCTCCGGCATTGGGCTGATCACTCATTCGGGGAGGCCTTCCATGTCCTTGTCTGGTCAAAATAGTATGTATGTGATCCAAACCTATTCCCTCTTCCGACAGGTCGTGGCCCTGTAAGGCCCGGGTGACTTGGGCCGCTTAAATCCTAAAAGGGAGAGGTAAAACTACGATAAAGAAGGAAAGAAATTTTAATCTAGCCATGTTTCTCAAGGTTTTACGTAAAGTTATAATTTCTCTTACGTAAACACGCTTAAGATATGCTTTCTCTGATTAAAGATTGCATGAATTGAATTCCATGGCATATTTTTATTGTTTAAGGTGTTAGTAATGAAGATGATATTGACAGTTAATATTTCCTAATTAAAATATGAATCATGATTTCCGTCACTCTCTTGTTTTCATGTCCCAGGTCGCAAACACGATAACAGTCATGCATATTTCATGCCAGCCAATCAATTAAGTCAGGGACAACAGATTAGAGGTTATTCCCCGCCAATACCACTTTCATTCTTCCTTTCTTATTCACTGGTACCGTAAGAATCGGTTTCATAGAGACTGCAGACAGAAATTTCTGTTTTTCATGCCCGGTTTCTATGTACTCGCGAAATACCTATGGGTAAATTATCCAATGGACAGAATTTACACAAGAATAACTTTAACAAACTGAAATAATTTAAAGGTGACAATCACATACACTTGTGGCGAGTTTCTAGATAAATGTCCTCTGGGTAAATATGAAAATGACAGAAAAAATGTTCCTACAAACTCGGGCTAGATCTTTCCAAGGGTAAATCGTCGGGTTAATCTATCCTTTAATGGATGGCTGGATAAAATTTAACCTCTCATAGGATAAATAATAATTTAAACCATGAGAATCAAAGCCTTCTGAATTAAATTAACTGTACAACTCCAAGGCCTTCCTCATTATATCATTGTGGGTGATTAGGAACTAATTTGCCCATGGATAATTTACCCATAGGTAATTCACGAGTTTATAGAAACCGGGCATTAATCAGGTTAATGATATTTCAAATAAGCTTTCGGCAATCCGCCCTTTTCCATCATCAGAAAATTCCCGACAAAATGTAGAACGATCAAATCTTTACAGCATCCTAATTGATCGATGTTTCGACTATAAAACTTGCTGATTATTTATTTCGAGCTTTGGTCGTCCTATAAACAGATACCATTATTTTCTTTCTCACGTTTTTTCCAGCGTTATCTCGATTGAAATGTTTGTCACTTATCGTTATATTTTCTCTCTAATACTTAGGCCTATACGCGAGATGTACAGCTTTTCCTTCCAAAGTCTTCATAGACTTGTCTTCATGTACAGAACAGCTAGTAAAAATGAAGTGACCATGCAGAATGTAAAAATTATATCAGGCCATGCTTAAATACAATAGAATCACGCATGCATTCGTTATTGTTACCATAGCAACAGATAATGATTTTGATGGGATTGTATTTTAGTCATGTCCCTCTACTTAAATAAAAATCATAACAGGCCATGGTTAAGTAAAAGATATTTATTAGAGCATGCATTGGTTATTGTTACTATAGCAACAGAAAATGATTATGATGGGATTGATTTTAGTCATGGCCCTCTACTTAAATAAAATTATAACAGGTATAATTAAGTAAAATAAATTGAATAGAGAATGCAATTTTTAATGTTACTATAGCAACAGATACCTGAGTAGGTAACAAGAGTTTAAAGAATTTTACCCGGGAAATATTATGTTTTTTTAAGGCATGTCTCCTTAATAATTGAATACGAAATACATGAAAATACATATGAGCATGGGTACATAATTTAAAACTAGTGTGACGGAACAGTAATAGATATGATATTAGCTATAGGCAGACATGACAGTAATTCTGATGGATGTCGTGTGAGTTGGTCTATTGACTACCGTTCAGTCCTGTATCATTACATGTGTTATTTGTGCTTTGTCCTCACATCCCTTCACCACCACTTACGTGTAATAATATAGGCTTTTTCCTGCGCTGTTTGTACTGCAATAAGCAGGAAGCGAAGAACAATAAATTGTTCATCCCGCCTTCGAGAAAATTACACTAACTTTCCGAGCAAGTTAACCTGAGATGTAGTGGAAAATGTAGTCATTGGGCTTGCGACAAATAATTGTATAACGGTTAACTGAAGAGATAAAAAAGTTAATTGTTATTAGAAAACATAGTTTTAGGGCCCTGATTCTAATGACATGTCATCTTTTTATTTATGCTGCATAGACATTGCCAACTTGTATATAAATCGTAATCATGGCCTCTAGATTATAGAAATGCATTTTTATTAGGTCATTTTTCTCATTTTATGTAATTTTATATTTTTAGGGCATTTATTTCACTTTTAAGTCATTATTTTGTCATTTTCATGTCACTTGTTTCTTTATTTAGTCATTTTCATGCATTTACATTGACTATAATAAATTTTTTACCTTCGATAATCTCCGTATGTTGAAGGTAATTTAATACCGTACAATCCTGAATAAGGTAGGTTTTACAAGCTTCTTTTTTCGTACGGGTAATATTTAAATAAATTACTGGATTACTATAACGCAACATTTTTGTAGGGCCTACTGTAAAAAATAATTTTCTTACTTTTCTTCTCAAATGCTTCAATCAAGAGCAAAGAACAAAGTTTTTAGAAACATCCATTCTGCATTTACATTTTTTACAATTATGTACAAATTACTCTATAATTTTGTGTGTACAAAAATAATATTTTACAAATGAAATATCAGTTTTTAGGTAATTCTTTATAATTATTAAGTAATTTTCTTTCAAATTCAGGGTCATTTTATAGGTCATTTTTCAAACAATTCCGGGGTGCGCGGGCAAAGAGAGTTAAGTCCACAATCCTAAAAAAATTGAGATGTGTCCATAGAATTATAGATAAAAATGTTCTCTACATTTGTGTTAAGTCCAGTAAGTCATATTCAAAATTGTACGGTAGTTGTGGATGTGTGCCTCATGGGTTTATCCATCTCTAAAGCTATGTTGGGCTGGTATAGTGTGTTAAGCCACTCTAATTCTCAGTAACAAGAAAGTGGACTTAACTCTCTTTGCCCGCGCACCCCGGAATTTTAGGTCATCAGAATCTGGGCCCTGTTAAAAAGATTATTTTCTGTCATCTGAATATGGCAGTTAACCATGGATGGACAGTTAATTACAGTTCATTATAATTCTTTCGGACTGTGTATTGTCTTTGTCATGCTGGCAATACCACTTACACAGCCTCATGACTGCCCTTCCTCTCTAAAATATGAAGGAACCGATGATTTAGGGTGTATAGTAAATTTTTCTACCTGGTCTTACTCAGATAGGTTCTCGGAAGCCAGGACGAATCTATTATCGAAATATTGTCATTTGAAGGGATGGTGTTTCATTCGTACGCCAAAGGATGACTTGTTTCTCTGAATTCAACTCCCACCTCTGAACGGCCTTCCCCTCACTCGCGTTTCACCATTGTCTGGAAGGAAACATTTTACTGTAGGCCTACTTACCGTCAGCTAAATTATGTTTTAACATAGTTTACCCAGTTTACCTAGATGTAAGATTGGATTACTGCTTAAAATGACGCCATTATCCAGTTTTCTGATAACATTTTTCTGTGAATTCGATGCACGATAAATGGTAAACAGTTAAACAATTATTTATTCTGTTAATTTATTGTTCTAGACAATTCCAGGTCTTTTAGTCATTTTATAAATTTTACACAGTGAATCGTTTATTTTTCGTTAGTAATCGCCGAATTATGACATTGTGTAACCTAACATTGCAACAACCACTTCTTATATAATAAATAGACCTGGGATTTTAGGCTCTAAAAAACTTTGTTTTAGGCACCTAAAATAGGCTTTTAAAACAAGTAAATAGGCTTTTAAAAGAGAAAATAGGCACTTAAAATATAACAATATACACTTAAACTGTAACATGGTATATTTTTTTACTACAAGAAACGTGGTATACCTACTTGTAACAGAATTAACTGCAAAATTAGGCATCACGAACTACTGTATATTCACTTAAACACATGTTCTTTCACTGATGACTTGACACAGTAGTCCTTCCCCCCTTAATCCTCCCCCTCCCCTGTCAGTCAGCATTCCTTTAGGGACAATTGTTTGGAATAATCAAGTTTCTGTGAAAAAACCCACCTCTGCTGTTCTGCTTTTCATTGAGGGATGTCCATTAGAAGATTGTGAAGTTGAATTTTATTTTAAATGAACAAAATAGGCATTTTAGGCACCAAAATAGTAAAATAGGCTCTAAAGATCCAAATAGGCTTTTTAGGGCACTATAAAATTCTATAAATGTAAGTGATTCATCATGAAACGTCCACATATTTAAAAATTGTCATGTTATTTCATAAGGAACAAAATAGGCATTTGCCTTAAAATCCCAGGTCTAATAATAAACCACTACGGAAATGACGTTTATAAACGTAAACAAGGGTTAGGTTATAGACAGAGGCGTAACGAGGAGGTGTTTTGGGAGTTTGAACCCCCTCCCATTGATTAAAAAAAGGAAAATTGTATAATTTTTTAAGTCTGCTTATAAATTACTTAATACGAGTATAAAGCGTGGGAAGCTTAAAACTCGTTATTATGCATCTTAATTTTTTTAAATTTCCAGGGGAGGACCCCCGGACCCCCCTCTCCCTGGGGGTATCCTTACCCCCCCAGGGCCCGCGGATGTTATAACCAGGCTTTAAAACTTAGTGCCCGAACCCACAGAGGGAGATGATTCCGGTTACCAACAACCTGAGTATAGGGGGTGGGGGGTGATTGCGTAGGCTGATAAGACAGTCATTGATAGCAGTACTGAGAAGTGAATGCGCTCATAGTACGGTGCCTCTCAAATTGGTCAACAGTGTACCTTGTCATTGTGCGTGTTTATAAATTTATAATACGTGTTCGGCATGCCAAAAGTATAGTGTTCTAAAACGCAAACATATATTGAAACATTTGGTAGGGACTATTATACACAAACAGGAGAACCTATCGTTTTGCATGCTTGTAAGAATGAGAAGTTATTTTGTGGTCTTCCTATACCTGTATTCTGGTTTGTTTACTAACACGTGAAGTAGCATATGGTAGCCAGCGCATACGCCGAGCAAAGTCTGTACAGTACGGTTGCTGTTAACATATTCGATCGGGCACTAAGTTTTAAAGCCTGGTTATAACCCTCCCCATATGGTCGGCCTGGTTACGCCTATGATTATAGGGCTATTGTGCCCTTGACTTACCTTATGTTCATTGACCACATGGTATGCGGCGAGGTACAATACCGCACATTATTATGTAAGCCACCATATCAACCACTCAATATTTTCTAATCATTAAACCAAGGGATCATTTTTCGGAAAGATAGTACGGTATTCCAGGCGACAAGAAACTAGAAACTAGCTTCATTCAAACCTTCATATTCAGAAGTACATAACACTTAGTATGATTCATGATGGTGATATAATAGTTGAAAAAAATGTAATTTCGGGAACTGGGTATCGAATTCGGTTCCCTAGAATCCAAGTCCGTTGTGTTACCGCTTGCGAAATAAAGTTGGGGTGTAACAGGTTTCTTTTCGCCCTCCTTTCCGATTTGACTTCACGTCAGAGGTTTATTTATTTATTGTACTAAGAATATTACAGGCTAATGCCCAATTACAATATTCTCGCTTATATTATTACACCAGATTCTAATATTAAATATTTAAAGTGATATTCAAAATAATTAAACTAATACTATAACTAAAAAAAACACACAGAAAAGAAAAACAGAAACACTGACAATATGACAAATACACAAGGGAACATAATATGAAAAACAAATAATAATATAAATAATAATATACTAGTTTTGGAGGCAAATATATATATATATATATACATATATATATATATATATATATCAGAAAGATTGAAATAAAGAAAATGACATGGAGCATATTTTAATAGCACATTACAATATCTACTTGCCATAAAGGCTCATAATACCGGAATCCTGTGAACTCTGCATTGCTACTGCCATCTGGTAGCGTTCACGGCAACCGCATAATTATAGATTTTGTTCCCAGAGGGTGTAGGCAGCCAGCAGAACAAGTAGACGTATTATAGAAGGCATTGCTTAGTTGTAAAGCCTGGTTTATGTAAGGTTTATTATAGCAAATGAAACAAGAACCTAATGGACTCTGATTCAATAGCGAATCTTGATCAATATTATTTTCATGTATACCACCCCTGCAGAGACTTTTGAGCAATTGTATTTGCGTTTTGCCGAAATTGCGTAGGCTGAAAGCACAATATGTGTGGATTTGTAATAATTAGCCTGTTTTTTGGTTTGCGTAAAGTAGCCCTTCTTCCAGGAAATGCTTGTTTTTATACAGTTCAGAAACTTTTATCTTCTCGTCTTCTGTCCAGAAATCAAAAATAAACATTTATAAGACAATTTATTATCCTGCCGGTTGTATTATACTAGGATGTGCCCGCGGCTTCACCCACGATAATTAACTGAAAAATTAGAAATTAATAGTATAATAATTATTAAAGCATTATATTTATTAACACTTGCACGCGAATCATTCTTAAACTAAACCATTAATAATTAATGAAACAGCTAAAATTCCGGCTTTAGAGTACATTCCACGATTAGAAATTGCTACCTGGGAAAACGATCTCAGATTCTATTATGTAGTTCCAAAGATAACTGTGATCCACTGCCTTCTAAACTGTATAGGCTAATTCTCGTGCGTAATTCTCGAGACGGCGGTGGATAATGGTGTTTTTCAACTGTTTGTTGACAGATGAATGAGATGTGAATTTTATTTGATAAATTCAGTGTGATTTTAAGAAATTATATAATTTTTCAAGAGAAGGAGTGATTGATTTGGATTATTATTATCAGCGATATTTCAAGAGTTAAATCATCAATATTTTATTGCTGGTGCCCCCGGCTTCGCCCGCCACTATTCATTGACTCCAGGATTTTTAAGAAATTTACACTGGTAGATTATTAAAAATGTTTGTGGTTCAGAGCTATGAAAATTGTAAGTAAAAATAAAATTAGAATATTTGTTCATTGAGTTCATTTCACTTAGGCCTTATATAATAAAGAAACGGCTTTCCTTCCTAATTTTGTAGTCGTCATGAAAGTTTAGACTGCGAGAGACGAACATCGCCGAGTATACCCGATGTCTCACGAAGCGGGTGAGCAAGCACGCTATTTAGGGCCGTTGAATTGTATAAGAGTAGATGGACGTGAGACACGGCCCCTTACATAATCTGACAGTGTTCGAAAACAGGGAGCTTAGGAAAATATTCGGACCTAAGAGAGATGAAAACTGCATAACGACGAGCTTCATAACCTGTACTCTTCACCGGATATAGAAGGGTAATTAAATCATGGAGGATGAAATGGGGGAGGAAAGACATATCTAAAAAATATTGACTGGGAGACCCGAAGGGAAAAGACCATGTGGTAGACCTAGTCGTTGGTGGAAGGACAATATTAAGATAGAATTAAGGGAAGTAGGATTTGAGAGGGATGGTTGAATGGAGTTAGCACAGAATAGGGTTGAATGGCGGGCTCAGGTAAGCGCGGCAATGAACCTCCATAAAGTAGACCTAGATAATATTCCTTTAACTTGCTTAGGAACTGTCTATTGCCATTGTGTAAGTAACAATCCAGGAAGGGAAGCTGCTCCTGGTACTGATTGGTGCATTTTAATCGTGAAATGCATCTCGAAGCTGAATTTTTAACTTTTTAGTTATAATCAATTATTTAATTGTATCTGCATGATTTGGGTAAGGTTCGTGAATCTATAGTTCGTTTTAATGGTTTCATATCGCATCTGTATGGCCATATGGCGGCACAAGATTCTTTTTAGTCGTTTTAATTCCTTCGCTACTTCTAAAAATATAATTAAAAATAAAATTAGGTTATATAGTTTTTGCACTCCTTAGCTAGTAAGTGGTACTTACGAACGTTGTTTACATGGATCGTAAGTTGAAATTCCCACACAGTCTTGTTGCTAAGGCCGGTTGCGATGAGGTTAAAACACTTACGGTCCAAGCGCTACGTCATAATTCATTACGATACACTTCATAATACAAGCCTTTATGGGCACGGCCCCAGGACAAACATACGGTTCCCATAACAACAAACACATGCGAATCACTTTCTGAAATAAGCATCTATTTTCAAGAATGTATTTACATAATATTTTCAGGTAATATCACAATTAATATAATTAAATTGATATAAATAATTATCGTGCAAAAAATAGCATGCAACACACGGGCCGTAAAGGCATTTTTGCACTCCTTAGCTAGTAAGTGTTTCTTACGACAGTTGTTTACATGGCTCGTAACTTGACATTACCACACGCAATCTTGTTGCGATGGGCGACGGGCGGAAAGTGACTTGTTGCTAGGGGCGACGGGCGGAAAGTTACTTTACCGCCCGCAAATGCTTATTTGCGAGCAGAAATGACCAAGGCCTCCCCGCTTTATAAATATTCGGTTGCCATAAACAATAACAAATGCGAATCCCTTTCTGAAATAAGCACCATTATTCAAGACTGTATTTACATAATATTTTCAGGTAATATCACAATTAATATAAATTGATATAAATAATCATCGTGCAAAAAATAGCATGCAACACACGGGCCGTAAAGGCATTTACGGGTCTCGAAAACTTAAAAACCCTCGGCTGCGCCTCGGGTTTTCAATCTGTTTCCTCGACCCGTAAACGTGCCTTACGGCACTTGTATCGCAATATACTATTATGCAATTATATAACGTCAAGGGTTTGAATTAATAAACGCGAATGAAGCCGCGGGTAGCTGCTAGCACAAAATATAAAAAAGTTGTTGAGATTAGATCATCATCATGAGCTCCATTATTTGTGGTTGCCAGGTAACTATTATTTCTTTCTTCCAGCTGATTCTGAGAAGTTGGCAGTGCAGCACAAACCAAATTGATTCGAATTTGTTTCCTTCTTCCTCTTACGCGAATTTCTTACTTATTTTTCAACCTTCTAGGGATTGGTTTTAATTTCATTTATCCTGTCTAAATTATGTCTTCCCTTAAGGAAAAACACTCGATTTTCAAATTTTTGGCGCTTATTGCTTTCTTCCACAGTGTTGTATCCAGCTCCCTTTTTTGTCTTCTTTTTCGTTGATTTGACAGTTTTATTCTTCGAAAGTAAATAAAATAAAATTAAAGTTTATTTAAATACAAAATAAAATAAAATAAAGGTATTTATGTACTCGGCCTATTTCAACCTCAGGATTGTAAAATGCAGACCGCCGGCGTGGTCTTGTGGTTACAGATCCGTCGGCCCGGGTTCGATCCCCGGTACTTCCTCGGATTTTTCTGAGGTAGGGAGGTCTGGTAGGGGTGCACTCAGCCTCGTGATTCAAATTGAGGAGCTACTTGATAGAGAAGTAGCGGCTCCGGTCATGGCAACCACCATTAACGACCGTGGGTGTCGGCATTCTGACCACATGCCCCCAATCCTGCCGTCTGCCTATGGTAGATGACGCAGCGGTCGGGTGGTAGGCCTTGTCCCTTCTGGGATGTTAGCGCCACGGAGTTAGTTAGTTATTGTAAAATGTAAGTTGGTTAGTATTTATACTCTAGACCCCACAATACAGCAGTTGTTGCCTTTAATTATTGATTTCTATGGAACTATTTCTGACTAAGCACCTAATAATTCAAGTTAAAGGTAAAAAGTTTGATATTTGATTAATGACTTTAATATTTATGTAATATGTAAAACCGACAAATCTCTCAACAGAACTAAGACTCTGGGCAAAAGTCTGCTAAGAAGTTTAAAGGAATCACCCAGAGGATTTAAAACGTCATATTTTTGCACTTCATTTTTTAATAATTCCTGAAACCCTGCTTGCTATTATTTTAACTCGTTTTAAATATTTATTTTACTTGGTATGCATTTTATAATTTTTTCTGTTTTTCTAAAATATAATTAATTTCCAACCCTAAACACGAGCTTTGCTCATCTGGGGGCAAAACATTTGTTTTGTTTTATCTTATGCCTTGAAAGAATTTTTTTGTATTTAAACTTGTATTTCTATAAAATAAATAAATAAAAAAAAGTGTGCGTGGAACGCCTCGCGACAGAAGTGAAACTTGCTTTAATTTTTGGATTTTGGATTGTTGGACTCTTTAATATTGGGTTCTTTTACTGTTAATTTTTTAATTTAAACTTTTTAATTTTGGATATTTGAGCTTTTTAATTTTGGAATTTTGGTTTTTAATTTAGGATTTTTTAAATTTTGGATCTTTTTAAATTTTTTATTTTTGGGATTTTTTTTTAAATTTTGGATTTTAGATTTTTGAATTTTGAATTTTTTAAATTTTGGATAAGTCTAATCATTGAGTTGATTGTTTTCTGTGCTGTCCGTTCCGTTACACCTCACTAATTTCGTGACGATTTTGAGCGTTACACAAGCTCTCGATTTACCCCGACCGCGGCGAAAGAAGTTTCACTTCAAAAATATTCCATACCACCACGCACCCAATATTTTAAAATCTTCTTTTATATCGGCCACTCCCTTCAATAAGGTATGGATCCGCCGATGTCCTTCCAAATGCCGATTTTATTCCAATTTCTTTGCAAGACAAGTGACGTATGAGAGAAGCCCTAGGTATATAAACAGGATTTCTGTCTTAACGTTTGCAGTTATAATTGTTCGTTTAAATACGAATTAACACAATTTAATTTAATTGTGATATCGCTGGGAGACGCCACTGCTCCGTCGAGACATGCGCAGAGATCATTTCCTCTCTCAATTCAGTTTTAATTGAGTGTAGGAAGTTTTTATTAATCATAATAATTCTTTGAAGTTTATTAGACTCTGTGATTTTAATTAAAGCGTGCAGTCACCCCAGCTTTTAAGTTCCCATTCTATTGTACGGACGGGAGCTTTCATTGCGTTGAATGTCTACACCATTGTGTTATTGCTTTGTCGAGTTTCCAGTGCGTACAACATGAACATAGTATGGCTGTCTTACGTAGATTTCCAAGTTTTGAATCCGGTTCTATACAGCTTAAGGTATTCATAGACCTTTGAAATGAAACTATATAGAAAAAAAAATTAAAACTTTGGCGCTACATCCCTGAAAGGGCTAGGCCTACTATCGGACCGCTGCGTTATCTACCTTTGGCAGATGGCAGGATTGGAGGGCATGTGGTCAACATGCCGACATCTATGGGCGGTAATTTTTAGGGATGGGTCCTCGATACTTTTGATACCTCGATACTCTCGATACTTGCACGGTATCGGCATCGAGCGATACTTCAGAAAACTCACTCGATACTTTTTCCATACTTTGGTAATTCTGCAATTTAAGGAAATGCGGTATCTCTTTCTGCTTTTAGTAGTCTACTAAATATAGTAAATACTTCTATTTCTCCTTGAAATGGAGAAAACCACTCTGTGACTTTTGTCTAGTCATAAATAATTAAAGACTTTCCGACTTTTAAAATCCAAACAGAAGAGATTCTTAATTGTTTAGTTTCCTGTAAAACTTTTAGTTTTAATGTAGAGTTTAAAAATAATTATAGGCTACTGATGATATTAAATTTTGTCTCATTAAATATGCACACTTAATTAATATAGTTGGTATTACACAGTTCTACCAACTTTTCATTTTTAATGCACCTATTTATTGAAACTGGAAATGTTGAAGGTATCGAGTATCGAGGAAAAAATCATGTATCGGTATCGAGTATCGAGAAAATCTGGTATCGACCCATCCCTAGTAATTTTGGTTTCCGTGACCGAAGCACCTAATCTGTATCAAGTAGCTCCTCAGTTTGAATCACGAGGCTGAGTGCACCCCAATACAAACCTCCCTACCTCAGGAAAAGCCGAGAAGGCTCCGGAGATCGAACCCGGGCCTGCGAATCTGTTGCTAGCGACGCTGACCACAAGACCATGCAGGCGGTCAACTCTGTAGTATTTCTCATACATTTCTGAAAATCTTTTCACATATAAGGTAAACCCAAGTCATTTTGGGGCACTAAAAATAAAAAGGTATGAAATATTCTGAAAAACATTTAATTTTTGACATTTAAAATCAAAATTTTTCAAAATCCTTTCTTAGTGAGCACTTACATTATGAAACGAAGGTACTGTCATATATATAAAAGAGTCTTTGTTCTGACTGACTGACTTAACTCTGTACCTCAGGGCCAAACGAGCGTAACTGCCAAAAACTAAATTTTACAGGAGGAGCTAAAAACAAAATTATGAACAATAAAGGGGAATGGAGTTACTACTTTTTGGCTCTCAATATCTTGGTTTCTAATGAAATTATGGATTTAATATTAATTGGTTCTATAGAGGTCAATAAGTTAGTACAGAATATGAAAAAAACAAAAAAATATGAAATTTGGAGTTACGTTCCTTTGGCTCTGAGGTACTACTAATAACTGACAGAGAATCAACGTAGAGCCTAAACTATAATAGGTAGAGACTTGGAATTTTGACAGTACCTTCGTTTCATAATGTAAGTGCTCACTAAGGAAGGATTTAACAAATTTTGTTTTTTAATCCCCAAAATCAAATGTTTTGAGAATACTTAATCCCTTTTTATTTTTAGTGCCCCAAAATTACTTAGCCTAATTGTCTAAAATTGTACTAGTTGGAAAAATTAGTTACTTCATAATGAAGTTTATAAATAAATACTTACCCTAAGTAAAATTCTGATTGTTTTGTTACTTTTGTTTGAGTTATTTATATATATATATATATATATATATATATATAGAGAGAGAGAGAGAGAGAGAGCGAGATAGAGAGAGAGAGAGATGCTTTTATAAGGTAAGATAATTTAGCTTCTGAAGTGGTTCTAGCCCCTTGGAATACAACGGTAGGTTGTGTCATCTGAACACAAAAGCAAAGGGAGACAAGTCACAGATGAAGGAATCCGCTTTGATACGAGTACGTCATACCTCAACTGTTATCTGTAAATTAAACGGAATGTGAACAATGAACTGGTAATAGAGAGCCCAGGTAGTTACATTGATTACATTAATTGTTCCCGGGTAATTGACGAAGCCGAGTAATTGAAGATAATGTTACACATGTTAAGTGATAAGGAAAAGCATGGGACAGTCGGGACTTGGACAGTTTCCGTGTAAGAGAATCCAGCGGGAAAAGTACAGAAATACAGAAACATAAGTTTTTTTTTGTCGCACTTTGGAAGTTATCTGGTTGTTATACAAACAAACGAAATTCACAGTTTTTTTTAAGTGAAACTTCTTTAGGCGCGCTAGGAGTAAATCGAGAGCTAATCCAAAGTTGCGTTACGAATCGGAATCGAATTGAGAATATCTGCACGGTACTTTTGATACGTGGCTCCTTCCTCTTTTATGCCCACTACTATGTAGTAGGCAATGGGTACCTAGGCAAAGCCCATTTGGCCAAAAATTCAAAGATCCGAAATTTAAAAAAACAAAAAATCCAAAATTTAAAAATAAAAAATTAAAACAATCAAAAAATCCTAAATTTAAAAAATAAAAAATCCAGAACTAAAAAATAAAAAAAAAATTAAAAATCCAAAATTTAAAAATTTAAAAATTCAAAGATCCAAATTTTAAAAATCCAAAATAAAAAATCCAAATTCCAAAATTAAAAATCCAAATTCCAAAATTAAAAAATAAAAGATCCAAACTTAAAAAATCCAAAATTAAGAAAGTCCATAAACCCAAAATTTAAAAAGTCCAACAATCGAAAATTGAAAATATCCAATAATCCGAAATTGAAAAAATAAAAAAATAAAAAAAAATCCCCCGATTGCTTTAATATTAGCAAAAACCGATGCGCTGTAGATATCTCGTCCTGTAGATCCTGTGTTGAGCGAGGTTCAAGGATTTAAAACACGTCAGTTTAAAATATACAATGTACTCTAATGTATTCTGGGAACAAGGTTGCCTGAGATAATAACATCGCAATTTTGTTTTTTTAGCGTTAAAAGCTCTCTGAATCTTCCTGTACAAAAGTATACAGGGTGTATACAGCATTTTTTATTAGGAGATCCTGATCAACTCTTCTCAAATCGGTAAGAAATCCATCGCGGGTTTTATTCAATCCACGCTCCAGCAAACCAACGCCGTTTCCACCATCTTATGGCCATATATAACCGAGCCATTCTCCCTGTTATAATGTATGCGGCAGACACATGGAACCCCCAAATCTCCAGACGGGCCAAAGTCAAACTGAATCAAATACAAAGACACTTTTTACTATTTGCAACAAAAGCATACAAAACAGTTTCATACAACGCCCTCCAAGCTATTGCATGCGCCATGCCTATTGACCCAAGTACACTCCTACATAACGACTTAAAAGCAATCTCCAGAGGACAACCCACCAACGCCATAATCCCTCTATTGAAACGAACGGAAATACCAGCATCAACCAAAGGAATCCACCCTAGAGACAACTTCATTGATATAGATTTCACTGGAACTATAGGGAATGCCGACTACTTAATCTTCACGGACGGATCCAAAACTGCAACCCACTTGGGAGCTGGCATGGTAGTTGAAAAAAACTCAAAAGAAATTTTCATCAATGTCAAAAGACTTGACCTTCAATGCTCAATCTTCCAGGCCGAACTTCTTGGGATTCAAATGGCCGTCGATTGGATTAAACTACAAAAAGAGGCAACCTCGTCATATGCTGTACACGTTGACTCGCAAGCCGCACTGCTAGCCTTAGCCAACAGAAAAACTACCCACCCTTTGGCAGTCCAAATTAGAGGAATGCTTATCACACTCCAAAAGACTACAAAGATAGACCTCCATTGGGTCAGAGGACACGCAGGCCTTAGAGGAAACGAAAGAGCTGACTACCTTGCCAAAATAGCCGCCAACTACAAATCGACCGTCGACTACAATTCAATTCCTCTAACCCTCGGCAAAAAGTTAGTAAAAGAATATTACCTAACCATCTGGAACTCCATTTACACAAATTCCAACGACTCCCTTCACACCAAAATTTTCATTCCGACCATACACCATAGACTGTCATTATCCTTATGGCCCAATTATATCACCACACAATTCCTCACCAACCACGGCCGATTTAAATCCTATCTGCATAAAATGAACAGAACTGCCTCACCCTACTGCAGCTGTCCGGAAAAACCTCTGCAGACGGCCTACCATCTAATGACTGAATGCACTAACTTCTCCAGAGACCGTCCAGCTGTACTACAACTTGCTTCACCACCAAATATTCTGAAGGGACACTTCAACACAGTCAGCGTCGCAGAATTCCTCACGAGCATCTTCCATCAACTTCAGCATTAATTTTGGACAATCAAAACTCTGTTAATACCCCGTGATATACTTCTGGTAAAACACGGGTTGTAATTTATGCTAAATAAAAAAAAAACCAACGCCGTCTGCACAGTCGCACGGCCACTTCTCTGACATTCGTGTATTGCGTGTAGCATTCCTCTACGTAGCAGGCGCTAATTTTAATTCTCAATGTTAGTCAGTGTAATTTCTATTCAAATCATGCTCCGTAGCACTTTAATTGTGCATTGAGTGTTAAAGAAAAGTGACAGTCGTGTCTAGGGTCCGTTTTCCTGAGAAAAGCCTTTAATATCCCTATAATACAGAGTGTTAATGAATAACACCGAAATATTTTACCTGTGTACAGAGGGGACATAGAGAAGCAACTTTTATTAGAAGACTTGCTCTATGGATTCAATTTTTACTGTTACAGCATAAAATCTCTGACTGACTCCTAATATTTGAAAAAAAAGCAAAACAAAGGAACTTCGTTCTTAACACTGGAGTTATGAATAACAAAACTAATGCAGTGGCGGCCAGTCATTTGATTTGTCCGTAAATTTTGCAGATTGCGAAAACTCTAAATTATGATATAGCTGTTGATGAATCATTAAGAATCAGGTTTTTATCGATCACTAAAAAGGCATGAAGTCAAGCTCTTCAAATTTTAAAATTTTCTGCACTTGTTAGTTGTACTACCTTCGTATTTACTGTGAACAGTACTATTCATTACACAGCTGAAAGTCATTCTGCATTGTTGTAGCTGAAATAGGGCAAATGTTCCCTGGAACTGAGGCAGTTAAGATCTGCTAATAGAGTTGACAGGTCTAAGGGGGGTGGGTAAACTGGGTAAAGAGGTCGTCTTAACATGAACAATTCTCTACTATTGCATCGTAAAATTTGTACATTTCATGCATTTTAACATAACAACGCGTCAAATCTAACAACTATGTCAACAAATAATGACGTGATGAGAAAATAAGAATATTTTGACTGAACATATTCCCCCAGGGTTCACACTTGGGACTGCTTTGAGATTAGCGTGTTGTTGTGATTGTGCGCATCGCTGGGTGGCGCTGAGTGGAGTGGTGGGGAGGTGGGGGGGGGCGAAGAAGTCGCGCTCAGTCGCCAGTTCGGGCTGGATCGGGATGGTGAGGGTCGCTCGCTTCAGTCCGGTCTCCGCTCATGGCAACTCACGTGGTGTTATTGTGTCTCCTAGTGCCCACCCTCGCAGGACTCACCAGCACAGATAACAATGGTGAGCAACTCTAATCTTGACGTTATCTTAGCAGCAGAAAATTACTTAGGACTTGTAAATTCTTAATTACTATAACAACATTCATAGTCTTGGCATACGAAAAAAAATTCGTTGTCCTGGCAACGGATTTGTTTAGGATAAGTTACGAAAATGTTTTATAGAAACTTAATTTTCATAGCAACAGAAAGTTACTTAGGATTCGTAAATACATAATTAAAGACAGCTTTCAGTCGTATCTCACTGAAAATATTTCTATTATAATCTGTATATCAAAATTTGTCCTAAGCGGGAATCGAACCTAGGTTATCGACATGGGCGTACGGTGTAGAAGGGTTAAAACCCTCCCGAAATATCTGCGATATGTAAATGTTACTTAAATTCTTAATTGCTTTTACAACATACGTAGTCTTAGCGTACGAAAAAATCTTCGTTGTCATGGCATCGGATCTGCTTAGGATAATTTACGTAAAAATGTTATAGAAACTTAATTGTCATAGCAGCAGAAACTTACTTAGAATATGTAAATGTTTCATAAATTCTTAATGGCTTTAACAACATACGTAGTCTTAGCATACGGAAAAAAGTCTTCGTTGTCATGGCAACGGATCTGCTTAGGATAATTTACGTAAAAATATTATAGAAACTTAATTGTCATAGCAGCAGAAACTTACTTAGGATATGTAAATGTTTCATAAATTCTTAATTGGTTTAACAACATACGTAGTCTTAGCATACAAAAAAATCTTCGTTGTCGTGACAACGGATTAGTTTAGGATAAGTTACGTAAATGTATTGTAGAATCTTAATTGCCATAACAACAGAAAGTTACTTAGGATTCGTAAATACATAACATTTTAATTTTTGACAGTTTTCAGTCGTATTTCACTGAAAATATGTTTTATGTGGGTACCACTTTTTAAAGACTTTTCTTCCAAGAAATTCTCCTACCTGCTGATACCCTAATCCTCTTCGACCTGTCAATCAGTGGATAGAAAGGTAATTAGGCGTATTTTCACTTGTCTGCAGTCCAGTACAATGTTGCCAAATACGTACCACAGCACTTTCTCTACTTAAGAAGTAGTGAATGACAGCGACAACACTGGAGAAATCCACGCGACTACAAGAACACCTGTTCTTTGTCGGGGTTGGTGTCTGTGAAGATTTTCGGATTAGGGAACAATACTATTATATTCTTTTGAAGATAGACGATGGTTTGGGACGAGGCCTTCTTAAAATGGCACCAACGGTACTGCAATCTATATATGAAGATTTGTCTTGAACTGGAATTGAACCTGGGTTATCGAATAGAATAATTTTAAAATTGTCTTAGCAGCAGAAAGTTACTTGGGATAGGTATAATTATTTTATAAATATTTTTAATTACCATAACATAATTATTATCTTTAGAATACATACTAATATAATTTATTGACCAATTTGTTTAGCCCTAATGTAACACTAAAACACGTTCAAGACTTAGCTCTAATTCTGATTGTATAATGGCTTCAATAAACAACATCAGTAAACAATAAATTATTTAAAAGATAACTATTATAAAATTATTACAAAGTCATAAGATACTTCATTAACTTAGCAAACTTTCTTTCTTTCTTTCTTTCTTTCTTTCTTTCTTTCTTTGTCTTAGTTTTACCTCTCCATTTTAGGAGTTCAGCGACCCAAGCCGCCCGGACCAACTTAGCTAACTAAATGTTAAAAAATAGAATATTGTATGTAATTAAAAAAAAGATTTAACAGCTATATAATTTGCTACTGATATCTACACCATGTGGGGTCTCATGTAAATTATAATAAGCTTGTGTAATGAAGTATATTATTCCCTTTAAAATATCTCCTTTAGAATCACAATAAATTTATTTTTCTTTAAATATTCACCCTAAAATTAAGGTGCGTCTTATGGTCCGGTGCGTCTTATGGTCCGGTGCGTCTTATGGTCCGGTGCGTCTTATGGTCCGGTGCGTCTTACGGTCCGGAGCGTCTTATGGTCCGTAAAATACGGTACGTGGTTCGGATTCCAGTTCATGCTTTCAGATCTTCCGTTTCCTCGTTCACTTATGGAATGGTCACCACTGTACCTTATTTATCTTGATTCCCAGATGTTAGAATGTAACACAGTTTTAACCAGAGGGTTTAATACTCTGCATGGCTGTATATCTGTAATGTTTAAATCCATTTGTCTCGCTTAAGTGCTTAACAAGAACATAAAAAATAACAACGATACGGATAAAGTACTGACTATAATCCATGCCGTATTTCTCACCATACAAAAAGTGCTAAGTTCATAAATTGACGTGCAGTATAGGATTCAGTTATTTACTTTTATGTGACTCTATTCGTTCCGTAATTCGCTTTTTGTTTCTCTGATTCTTTCTGTTTCTTGCTTTGTTGCTTCCCTTACATTCTTTAATTTATTATCATTGTATTTTACTATTCTCTCTCCCCTTAGATATTTATTGTCCTGTCTATCCGTTTTCTTTATTTTTCGTTAGTACTTAGTCTACTTTTAATTTTATTTCAACTTTATTTTCATTGTTTTTCAATTGGTCTAATCCTTCTATGGTCCTGGGGTCGACTCAGCCTCCAACAGAAATGAGTACCAGAAGCAATCCTAGGGGTAAAGGAGGTCGGTGATAAGGCTGACAACCTTACCACCTTCAGGTACCGATTGTCTAAAAATCTGGGTGCCTCAACCTCCAGGAACCCTCTGGGCCTGTATTAGGGATCACTTTTTTTATTTGATTCCTTCTGTTCTTTAATTCTTCCTCCTCTTTTCTGCCCTTATTCTTCTTAGTTCTCTTATTTTTCCATTTTTCAAATTTATTTTTATTTTATTTCATCTTTCGTCTTTCGTTCATTCTTTCTTTCATCTCGTTATCATATAATTGTGTCCTTTCCTTTTTACGTTCTTTATTTCTCATTAATCCTATTATCTTACTTTCTTAATTTCTCTTCTTCTCTCATTTATTATTTATTTTAACATTTAGTTTCTTGAGAATATTATAGGAGAAAAATTCCTCCGGCACTGGGACTTGAACCCAGGACCTTTGGCTATTCGCGCCAATGCTCTACCAACTGAGCTAAGCCGGAGTTCAATTCACTGTGCCAGATGGAATCTCTCTCAGAGGAATTTTTCTCCTATAATATTCTCATGTAATGTCCAACAGAGACAATAATCTGTGGTTCATTAATGCTTAAATATTTAGTTTCTTATTTCTAATTTTCCTAGTTTGATTCTTTCTGCTGGTTATAATTCTCATATCACTCTGCCATTGGCGAATCGGTTTTGAAGTTTAGGAAGACGAGACCAAGAGAAAGTCTTAGAAAATACAGGTATACAGGGTGTTTAATAATTTCTGGTGAGCCGTAGCAAAATTACAATAATTAATACAAGAGTGGACTATAAATCTTGGGACCGACGTCGTAGATTTACGACATGTTAAATTATATCTCTGCACGAAATTTCACAAGCCTGTCACATCTCAGTAATACATTAGTTTTCTCTCAGATGGCATTCGAATCGATGAACCCACCACGAATCACCCTGCCATTTAAGGGAAAATGAGCATACTTCTTCTCATAATAAAACCTCCCCGGAATTTCGGGCGCCGAATATACGAGAGATGGGGCATATGCCTTAGTCATGCCAATTATTATTATTATTTATTACTATTGCTATACGTGGGACCCTTTTGCAACATTTTAAAATATAGAAAAGAAAGGGCAAGGTATGGGTACTAGATGTGAGTTAGTGACGGAAACAAACACCCATAAACAAGCATACGCGACTGCATCGTGCCACTCTAATGTATTGCAGTAGTTCCAAGCATCAAAGCACACATTCCTACTCCATGATCCCTTAATGCTCGGTACGGATGTATATTATTCCTCAAAGCTTACATCAGCTCCTTGTAGTATTCTCTGATATTTCTCCCTGCGATATTTCACATCTTGTCATATCCATTCTGCATGTCAGTTGGCTCACAACCAAATGACCATCGCCTCTATTCGTATAAGCTTACATTACAATGCTACCGAATGATGTGTCCATACACTAGAGATACCACACTCTCCCGTGACATACAACATTTCATGGTATCATCGCTTTAATTTGGAAAAAAAATGTTGCCACCCCTTGCAGAGGCGTAACGAGGGGGGTTTTGGGGGTTTGAACCCCCCCCCCCATTGATTTAAAAAAGGAAAATTGATCAGTTTTTTTAAAGTCTGCTTATAAATTACTTAATATGAGTTTAAAGCGTGGGAAGCTTAAAACTCGTTATTGTGCATCTTAATTTTTTTAATTTTCCGGGGGAGGACCCCCGAACCCCCCCCCCCGGATGTTATAACCCCCCCCATATGATCGGCCTGGTTACGCCTATGACCCCTTGTAATGTTCACCGCTCTTATTCCGTGGTTTGGGAAGCACAACCAAAACTACTTGCCACGTCGTCTTAACACTAACGCTATCCCAGTTTGGATTGAAAGCTTGTGGAACGTTTAGATGGAGTAGGCCTAAATGAATAATTCTCACGGGATGTGATGAAGATGGACAGCGACATGTCTGTGTGGTTACTTGTACCAATTGAACGTCGCTCTTCATCACCTGTGTCTCTTTATGACATCGGGATATTTATTTTTATTCTAGGCTCATGAATCAATTATTAGGAAAATATTTGATGACAAACACATAACTTCGTCTGACCAAATGAAACTTGTGGTTGTTAGCTAAATATATTTTTGATGACCTAAAATACTTAAAATATGAGCTATAAAATGGCTACAAAATACTAAAAATTACCTGAAAAGTAACAAAAAAAAAAGACAAAAACATTTGTATGAAAATTTTAGTTATCCATCAGATTTATGCGTATTCAAGATTTACGTTGTTTACCCAATTAAAGGATTGTAATTATTCATTACATACGGTTAAATGCAAACAGCAAACACCGTCTTTCTGTGTCTAAATTAAATTTATAACAAGATTGATTAATTATCCTTATTTAGAGTTCCGATAATATTCATTGTAAGTAAATGCACAAAAACTCTACATAACGCAAGAAACACTTAGGAATTTTGGCCTAAAATTTGGCAATTGTTCATTATATATGTAAAGGTACAAGCACTTTTTTTTTTAGTCAAATCTGAGTCGGTCACCAGGGAAATTTTCCAGACTTTGATTGAGTTCATATCGAATGACCCAATAGGTGTTTTAAAGTCGACTTTATGCCTGCTTGGGCTACATGCTTCACACCAGCAGGACCAGTGGCCAGCGCGAACGCCCGATTTAAAGCCTTTGATTTTTTGGGGTGTCGTGAAGAGTAGGGCCTAAGGTGTACGTTACTCCAGTTGCCACCAGAGCTCAGCTGATAGTCCGGATAAACGCTGATATTGACCATGTAAGAATCCTGCCATCATCATTATTATTTAGTTTTAGTGATCTCTATACAGGCCCTGGAGGCCCAGAGGGTTCCAGGAGGTTGAGGCTCCCAGTTTTTAAACATTCGGAACGTGAAGGTGGTAATGTTGTCAGCCCAGGGTCATAGTACCACCAGAAGGAATAGGTCAATTGAAAAACTGCAACGGCCTCATCGGGAATCGAATCCGCGACTTTCCGGTTTGTAGTGCAGCGCCTCAACCACTACGCTACGGTGTACCCCATTATTATTATTATCATTATTATTATTATTATTATTATTATTATTATTTTCATTATTAATACTATTATTACTAAACATCGGACTTTTAGGTCGCTAAAAATGCTGTTTTAGGTACCTAAAATAGGCTCTAAAATTTGGAAAATACGTTCTACAAATCGTAAAATAGTCTCTTATAAAATCGTTAAGTTGCCAATTTTCTGAAATATCTCAGTTGCAATGCAGAATATTATAATTATTGAAGTCACCATTAATCAATAATCATGATAAAACACAGATATAGGCCTATGGTACACAGAATTATATAGACCTATTAATAGGGCCTGTCTTACTACCATTACAGTGAAAACCTAATCCCTGCGCCCAGAAGCTAGCATATTCAACCACTTGTATCCCTCAGTGACTCAGAGAACTACGTTTTTGTTTGTTTGTTTTTTGTTAGTGGATGTGGGAATCGAAAAAAATCTACATTTTTGGGGGAATCCCAAGGGATTTTTCTACTGAAGACGATACATTCCTTACTATTTAACCAAATCACAAATGTGTCTTGTGCTGCACATTCCGAGCTAAAAATTTAGTACGAACTGAAAATAAATGCTAGAATTTATAACAAAAAAGTAACTTATTTTGAACTTTAGAGGAGGCTCTAACGTATAAATAGGCTGTTTTAGGTCCTATAAAAATATCAGTTTTAGGCATAGTCAATTATGAAACATGCATATAGGCCTACAAGTTTCCGTCCATATATCACTTAAGGTTTAAAATAGGTTTTTTATCTAAAATCCGAAGTCTAATTATTACTAACTTTAATTCGTGCATTTCCCTGACAACATGGTCATAGTGCCACCAGAAGGAATAGGCCAATTGAAAACTCCACCGACCTAATCGGGAATCGAACCCGCGACCTTCCGATTTGTACCGCAGCGTCTCAACCACTACGCTACGGCGTACCCCATCATTATGATTATTAAAATTATTGTTATTATTGTTATTATTATTATTATTATTATTATTATTATTATTACTATTATTACTATTTTTACTAACTTTTATCCATGCATTTCCCTGACAATTCTGATCATAGGACAGTATTAAATTCCTTAAAAAAAACCTTTGGATGTTTGAAGAACTGTATTGCAAATTTCATTATCCCTCTTAAAACAATGTGCCAAGCACGTACAGATAAAATACACATTTAGACGCCAGAAGTTGGTAATGAGTTGGTAACATTATTTCCACTCTGGATTTATATTTCTTTTTATTTCATTCCCATTGATATTATAATTCAAACAAACTTTCCGCTCCCAGGATTCCGTTTGAAAATGACAGGTGAAAAACGCTCAAATTAACATGAACTCTAGCTTCCCGGTAAGTTTGAATCGATATCTGAGCACATGGGATGTAAACTTTACTTCTACTCAACTATATACAGAGTGTTAATAAATAACACCGAAATATTTTACCTGTATAGGCTATAGAGGGGACTTAGACCAGCAACTTTTATTAGGAGATTTTTGCTCTATGACGTAAAATGTGTATGCTACAGGGCATTAAATTCATTATAATTTAGTGCTCATAAATCAATTTTTACACGAAATAGGGTTAAAATGATCATTAAATTGACTTCATACCTTCCTAGTGATCGATAAAAACCTGACTCTTAATCAATCGTCAATAGCTATATCATAATTTAGTGTTTTCATAATCTGCAAAATTCACAGACTAATCACATGACTGGTCGCCACTGCGTTAGTCTTTTTTTATTTATTCATAACTACTGACTACAGTGTTAACAACGAAGTTCCTTTGATTTGCATTTTTTTCTAATGTTAGAAGTAAGTGGCGGCCATGCCCTGGGAGATTTTATACTGTAACAGGAAACATTGAAACCAAAGAGCAAAAATGTCCTAATAAAAGTTGCTTGTCTGTGTCCCCTCTATACGCAGGAAAAAAAAATTTCGGTGTTATTCATTAACACCCTGTATAAATTAGGAACAGCTCCACAACGCAAAAGTCGGTCAACACTGCAACTGTGAGATATACTCCGCCACTAACGTCCTTTCCGTTCCGACACGCGGAAAAAAAAAGAAAAATCCTCTTAGTGATGAAATATCCCAGAGCAGGAAGAGATTCAGTAAGGCACATAAATAAACCCATGCTATCAGTATGCTGCTGCTAAATCAATATTACTGTTCCTAACCTAACATCAATGTGAGACATGGCCCCTCACATAATCTGAGAGTGTTCGAAAACAGGGGGCTTAGGAAAATATTTGGGCCTAAGAGAGATGAAAACTGCATAACGACGAGCT
This sequence comes from Ectobius pallidus, assembly GCA_964059195.1. Taxonomy (NCBI): domain Eukaryota; kingdom Metazoa; phylum Arthropoda; class Insecta; order Blattodea; family Ectobiidae; genus Ectobius; species Ectobius pallidus. The sequence continues at coordinate 8,908,650 of CAXKWD010000002.1, forward strand.
TCATAATTTGTACTCTTCACCAGGTATAGTAAGGGTAATTAAATCACGGATGATGAAATGGGCTGGACATGTTGCACGCTTGGGGGAGGAAAGGAATTACCTAAAAAATATTGACTGGGAGACCCGAAGGGAAGAGACCACGTGGAAGACCAAGACGTACGTGGGAGGACAATGTTAGGATAGATTAAAGGGAAGTAGGATTTGCGAGAGATGGTTGGAGTTAGCACAGAATAGGGTTGAATGGCGGGCTCAGGTAAGAGAGGCAATGAACCTTCGGGTTCCATAAAATAGATAATAGTCCTTTAGCTTGCTGAGGAATTGTCTATTGCCATTGAGTAAGTAAGTAAGTAAGTTCCTAACCTAACATAACCTGTCACTGAACTACAGGGTGGCGCACGAAATGTCATACCATTTGATTATGTCATAAATATTGTAATATAGCAGTTTCGCTGTTTCTAACAGTGCTAATGTAAGCCGAAGATCGTGGAAAATCCGATAGGTGTCATCACATGTCGCATTTCACCATGACAACGAACACAAACATTAGTTTGTAAAATGGCGCACAACGGGCGTTTGAATGGTGAACATAAGGTGAAAGTTGTTCTGTTTTTCGCCGAAACGAAGAGTGTAGTTTTGACTCAGTGATGTTTTCGTACTCAATTTAATACAAGATTGGCTCCTAGCAAGCAGGCAATTTACAGACTAACTGAGCAGTTTGTGTTGGAAAAAAGCGGTCGCGAAGGGCTAGTGTTCATACACCTGAAAATATTGAAGTGGTTCGCGTTGCTTTGACTCGAAGTCCGTCTAAAGGGCTTATGCAGAGTTGGGAATCAGCTCAGAGCGCATGTAATGGAGTTGTGCCATGCGTTATCTGAAGACTTGTGTCGAAAAGTGGTGACGAATGTAAGGGTTCGTTTACAAGAGGTTATGAGGCAAAACGGCGGTCATATTGAACACACTCTGCATTAAAGACAAAATTCCATGTCCTAATGATCAATTCTATGTATTCTATGTAAAGCTATAATAAAAATTAATATGTGTTATGTGTAAAATAAATGGTATGACATTTCGTGCGCCACCCTGCTGTAGATTCCAGCTGTCGCTACTTGGTTTAATGCAAAAGCTTTTGTACCCTTCCACACCTTCTTAAAATTTCGTTACTTTATGAAATCCAATGCCTTTGTTTGTAATAATTTTCTAAGGTAATTCTTATTAACACTGATTTTATTCATCACCCAGTATTTACCATTGTATTATCCCGTACGAAATAACATCCCGGCGTTTCGTTTATAATCCATAGACTGTTCTGCCATCTGCTGAGTTCAGTCGGCACGTACTCATGTCTATGATGTTGGCAACATTGTACACTTGTTCCCACTCGGTTGAGACGGTGTTCACTAAATTGTCGCGAGTTTAGCGTATAATTACCAATACACAGTAGGCCTATACAGTCCACGGTGTGTGTGTGTGTGTGTATATATATAATTACTAGGGGGCGGATTCCTATGACCTAAAAATAGGATATATATGCATGCATTTATGACCTAAAAAACATTAAAATGTGACCAATAAAATTTAAAATATGACTTTACCACTTACACATTGTGTACATTTTCTTAAGTTTCATTACAATACATTTTATTAAAATATAATGTTAATTATTTAAAATATCTGTAAGTTCTCAAAAAGTATCATTATATTGCAAAATTTACAAGATATAAGAAACTTCAAAATTTCTTTAATATGCACACAAATATGCCAAAAATGACCTAAATATGCATATTCATACTAAATATGCTACAATAGTTTAAAATTTCCTTAATATGCAGTTATATGCACAATAAAAGCCGTTCCATTTTCACCAGGATGCTTGGAATCGGGTTTAAATTAGTCGGAAACCTGAAATAATGCAAAGGGGAAAAATATGACATGTCATAGAAATCCGCACCCTAATAATTACTAATTCATATCATTTATATATATAAATGCATGCATGCATGCCCGAACACATAAAAGCATCCAAGGAACATTATTCTTGGAATAATATTTCTCTCTTATGCATTTATTTTCAACTTATCTTTTCTCTTCCCAAAAATCATCCATTACTTGACCCCCACACATAATATTAATCATAATCTTACGTTTTTTTCAGAGTTACTGCCTTATTGCATGCAATGCCACCCCTTCACACCACCAACCTCAAATTTGCCATGAAACGTTTATGTGGGAATCCATCCAAGAGAGAACTGCATTATTAAATTGTGTAGTTCTCATTTTTGTCACCATCTGTTGCTATAGTAACAAAAACAAGGAATGCTCTAATCTTTATTCTTTATGTAGCCTGTTATAATTTTTATTTAAATAGAGGGCCATGACTAAAATACAATTCCATCTGTTGCTATAGCTTCCATAATCAATGCATGGTCTAATAAATCTCTTTTACTTAAGCATGGCCTGTTGTTATAATTTTTAAATAGAGGGCCATGACTAAAATACAATCATATCACAATCATTGTCTGTTGCTATAGTAACAATAAGCAATGCATGCATTAATCATTCTGTTTTACTTAAGCATGGCCTGTTATAATTTTTATTTATCTGCTGCCATAGTAACAATAATCAGCTCTAATTGACCGAAGAAAGCCAGGTCCTGTTTTACTCCGACTGTTCGGCATTTCGTCTGTTTCTTTTAAATGTGTTTGTTATTTAGTCACGATCAAAAGAGTTGTTCCAGTACTAGGCATGAATGTTCCTTGAAGTCATTAAAAACGACGTATGTGTAAGGATTTTAATTTTTTATTCCGTTTTAACTGATGAAGAGCAGATTTTAGATGTTTCTGAACGCGAGGTCTACTTTAAAAAAACTACCAGTAAATGAGTACTTAAGAAATTGATGGGAAAAGGGAATTTCCGACAGGATTGGACACCAAAGGCCTCACATTATGAAAAACCTGAAATTACAGTAATCCTTCAGCGTCTGCAGAATACTTTTATGTCGGTAACTTCATGATGAGGGAAATGTCAACATCAGCGCGGGGTTTTGCTAGCTAACTAATTAACAAAATATTGTAGGTTTTGGGAGAAAGAAAAAAAAAGTAGGCTCACAACTTCATAAACATTGCCATAATTAGGGGGCGGATTTCTATGACCTAAAAAATAGGATATATACATGCATTTATGACCTAAAAGAATTAAAATATGATCATGTGTATAAGTATTTATATGATCCATAATATATACCTCGCCCAGTATGTATATAAATACAAATAAAGAATATTGATGCACCATTGGCATGAAGTGTTCGTAAGAGTCACCCATCTACTCTTATACAATTCAACGGCCCTAAATAGCGTGCTTGCTCGCCCGCTTTGTGAGACATCGGGTATACTCGGCGATGTTCGTCTCTCGCAGTCTAAACTTTCATGACGACTACAAAATTAGGAAGGAAAACCGTTTCTTTATTATATAAGGCCTAAGTGAAATGAACACAATGAACAAATATTCTAATTTTATTTTTACTTACAATTTTCAAAGCTCTGAACCACAAACATTTTTAATAAACTACCAGTGTAATTTTCTTAAAAATCCTGGAGTCAATGAATAATGGCGAGCGAAGCCGGGGGCAACAGCTGTAAAATATTGATGGTTTTATCTCTTGAAATATCGCTGATAATAATAATCCAAACAAACCATTCCTTCCTTTGAAACATTATATAATTTCTGAAAATTACACTGAATTGATCAAATAAAATTCACTTCATATTGATGTCAATAATCAGTTGAGAAACAATACGTATTATGTGTTCACAGGTTCCTTTGGAACTGCATAATCGATTCTGATATAGTTTTCCCAGGGGGCGCTTTCATGTCGTGGAATATACTCTAAAGCAGGAATTTTTGCTGTTTCATTAATTATTAATGGCTTAGTTTATGAATGATTCGCGTGCAAGTGTTAATAAATATAATGCTTTAATAATTATTATACTCTTAATTTTTAATTTTTAAAAGAATTATCGTGGCGAAGCCACGGGCACCTCCTAGTAATTTACATCACGGCAAACGTGATTAACTCTGGTGAAGGCTAGATCAATATTAGAACAATAATGTATGGCTAGAAAAATCCCTGATAGGATTTGAATTATTAAGCAAAGACCCAATAGTGATCCAAAATTTCATCAGGTACTAATATTAGTAGGTGTAGGTAGGTCAATTAAAGCATTATTAACGATTTTTAATAAAGGGTGATTTGTTCGTAGTGATTTATTCATTAGTAGGTTTTTCGTAAAGGTCCTTTAAAGATGTTTGTGATTTTTACTACAACGATTAATGTTAGAAATAAGTATGATGCAAGTATAATAGTAATTAAGTTGGTTGGCTGATTATATAGTTTGGTTATTATGTAAGGAGTATTATTATTATTTAGTATAAAGTTGATTGACTCCTGATTGTGAATATTGAATTCTAATCAGAAATTTTTTGTTAGAAGTATCAAAATTAGAAGAAGAATAATAATTATTGTTATTATTTTTGTTGATATAGTAAATATTTCATTGGAAGCTAAGCTGATTACATAAATAAATAAAATTATTATTCCACCTAGAAAAATTAAGAAGAGAATGTATGCAAATCAAAAATTTTTTGATAATATTCCTCTAATTAAAGATATTAAGATTGTTTGAATTAATAATATTAGTCCTATAGCGAGTGGGTGTTTTATTTTGGTGAATATTAGGCAGGTAATTATAATAATTCTAATTAGTATATTCATATCAGGAGTTATTTTATAAAAATACTAGCATGTGCCCGCGGCTTCGCCCGCGATAATTATTTCAAGAATTAAAAATTAAGAGCATAATAGTTAAATCATTACATTTATTAACACCTAAATCGCATGGACTACATACCACGATCAGATAGCATCGACTGGTAAAAGCGACCTCAGATTCGAGTTTCTTGGCCAAGAAAACCTCTGTATAGTGAGATTCGTCAAAATAAAACAACGTTTGACCATATTTAGGGCTTACGACATTCAAGCGATCGCGAAAGTTTTGTTTTCAAGGTTTGACAAAAATAGCCAAAGCCAACTGTAATTGATTTGACATTGAAATGTATAACTGAAAACTTATGTTTTGAAAACGCAAAAAATGCACGTTTTTTGCCAGTTTTTCACTCATAACTCACGAACGAAAACTAAAATTAAAATTCCGGCGTCGAGGTGCATTTTCCGACCCTTCAGCACACCTATGTTTAAAATTTCAGATCTCTGCGTTCAGTAGATTTCGCTGGACATCGAGGAGAATTCCTTTTATTAATATAGATAATATGAATTATAATGATACCTTCTCTAATTTGTCAAACATCCATTTAATTTAATCCAAGCCCACCTGATACCACTGGTAACAATACGTTCTGTGAATTTGTTTTGATAATTCTATGTAAAAAGGGATTAAGTATTTTCAAAAACATTTAATTTTTGGCATTTAGAATCAGAATTTTTCAAAATCCTTTCTTAGTGAGCACCTACATTATGAAGCGAAGGTACTGTCAAAATTCCAAGTCTCTACCTGTTATAGTTTAGGCTGTACGTTGATTCCTGTCATTCAGTCAGTCATTCATTCAGTCAGTCAGTCAGGTCAAAGCCTTTTATATATATAGAGATTAATATTGGGGATTAAAGAAGGAACAAAGGTTTTACTCCTGAAGTTTTAAAAGATGTTATCTGTAAATTTGAAATATGACTTTACCACTTACACATTGTGTATATTTTTTTAAGTTTCACTACAATTCATTTTATTAAAATGTAATGCCAATTATTTAAAATATCTGTAAATTCTCAAAAAATATCATTATAATGCAAAATTAACAAAATATTATATTAAACTTCAAAATTTTTTTAATATGCACACAAATGTGGCAAAAATAAGACCTAAATATGCATATTCATACTAAATATGGTACAATAGTTGAAAACTTTCTAAATATGCAGTTATATGCACAATAAAAGCCGTTCCATTTTCACCAGAATGCTTGGAATCGGATTTAAATTAGTCGGTAACCTGAAATAATGCAAATGGGAAAAATATGACATGTCATAGGAATCCGTCCCCTAGCCATAATACTGTTTTCAGATGAACTGTGAGTTAAGGGGAGATGATAGTTACCGCTAGCAAAATGATAGAAAATATAGCGTATGTTCAAGAAGCCATAACTCAGGTGTTAACAGTCAGATTTAGTTGAATTTTTTTATGCTTTGCAAGTGCACTCTGCTGTTTAAAATAAGCAGAAAATGGTTGTTCTAGAACTCGCTGCTTGGTGGGAAAGAATTTTTAACACATAGGTGATAATTTTGTTTTACAGTTACTTCCTTTGACATAGGTACACTTTATTCAATTTTTGTAGCTTAGATTTTTGTGAAACTTTGGGAACTTACTAACAACAGGTATTACTATTTACCCTAGCACAATCAGTCTAATATGTACATTATTACTGCATAAAAACTGCATGAAAACTTCACGTCTAAAAAAAAAAAAATACTTTTTTTTAATAAAAATAGTTGAAAATTCTGTATAGTCAAGACTTTTCCCATAATTCTGCTAAGGGAGATTTGTCATCCACCTATAATGAATTCCTGAAAGTTTCATTATTCTAGCATGAATAGTTTTTCAGAAAATGGTACCTGGAGTACAGAAAATGTAATTTTACAGGAGAGCGAAAAGAAAATGACGTGCCTTATGGTATTTTATCCATTTTAGAAAACTCCAGGTTGGCTTAATAATAACGCAACATATAAAACCTATATATCAAAATGTTCACAAAACTATGATCTATTACATGAGCCTAAGAAAAAAAAACGATTTTTTTGTCACTGGTAACTACCATCATCCCTTAAAGGCTCATCTAGAGACCATCTTCACTGTTAAAACTTTGGTACACGTTTCCTAGCCGCATAATTTGGCGGGGTAAGTCTTATAAACCAAGGAAAGTGGTTTGGATTTTGAGAGAAGTTTGAATGTAAACCAAATTAATCTTAGATGAGGTTGACTAATTCTATAAAACACATCAATTCTAGGTAACTTCAGTGAACCCGGCTTAGGTGTAACGGTTTTCCTCAAGGCTCTGTCTTCGGTACACACTTGTGGCTTAATCACCAGAGTGGACTTAATCATGTTGAGTTTCTTATTAGTTCTTGCGGCGTGGACCCCACACAACTTCCTTATAGACTTCAGTAACTGGTGAAGCAACTAATGCCAGCGTTTATGCTTATAGACTGAATAAACATATCTTCAAGTAGGCCTATATTGGTAGTAAAAATGAAGAGAATGTCGTTGCCACATTATATCGCATCCTCGAAGGATACATATCCGAAATTAAATCTGATTAATACACTCACGTAACTTTCTCTATAATAAGCATGGGCAATTCATCTTTCTCACTTCACATTCTGATATATTTAACTAGCTTAAAAGGCCCGGCGTCGCCCGGGTTTCTTATTTTGTAATTGGAAATTAACTTATGAAGGACTTTAGATTTATAAATTCTAGGTCCTTATATAGGTATTTATAATTTGAAGTAGAAAGAACGACTTATCACACTCAAACTATCCCCTAAGAAAATGTTTGAAATAGCTTTTATGGCTATAGGCTATGTAGAATTTTGCATCCCATCGCTTGTACAGTACACAGTAAGCCCGGGAGGGGTTCTAATAAGAAGAAACCGAAATTCCGGTAACATAAAATTGTATTATCGTGGCTGAAAATTTTGTTTCTCACTGTCATGTTACCATAAAACCGTTTTCGGAATGAAATTAAACAGAAATACAATATCACTTTCATACATCTCTTCCCAAAACATATTACCATACCTCGTATTGTTTTCTCTATGTCCAGGGTAAAGAAAGTTATGTGACTGCATTATTTTCGTGGATATTGATAGTTCTCTCATTTGTTTCTCTCATTTGTCAAATTTATTCTACTTTCATTTTTTTTCCAAGGCCCGCTGGTAACAATATGTTTTAATGTCAAATGTGATTCGGATTCGATAATTCTGTGTAAGAAGGGATTAAGTATTCTCAAAAACATTTGATTTTTGGCATTTAGAATCTGAATTTTTCAAAATCCTTTCTTAGTGAGCACCTACATTATGAAACGAAGGTACTGTCAAAATTCCAAGTCTCTACCTGTTATAGTTTAGGCTGTACGTTGATTCCTGTCATTCAGTCAATCAGTCAGTCAGTCAGGACAAAGCCTTTTATATATATATATAGAGATAAGAGGCCGTATTGCAAAGAGTGCGTATTCAGTTGTTTCAACCTGATGAAAACATTTATTGTGCACCAGGCAAGACTGAGTTTCTGCAAACAGCGGGTGACTTATAACTACCCTTCAGAGAATTTAAAAAAAAAGTTTCAAATAAAAGTTTTAGCTTTTGATATAAAGACCACATGTACCAAATTTAAAGAAAATCGTTCGAGTTTTTTTCAAGTCCACTTAGAAGTAAGAGAAAATCGTCGCTAATCTTCGTGTCACATCCTCAGAAGTTACCTGACTCAAATACAAAATTTTGCTTTCATACGATTTTCCGTTCTGGAGTTAGGCTGTTCACAGACACACAGACATGTTTCCAAAAATATTATTTTTTGGATTCAGGGGACCTCGTAACGTGTATTTATGTTAAAAACTCAACTTCGAATTTGGGGGTCGAAAACAATACTTCTTCTACCTATAGTACCCTTGATACGGGCAGAGGATATAAAAACGTAGAGTAGGTCACAATTAAGTAGCTTAGCAACGAAGGAATTGATAATATTTTGTTTGCAAAGCCCTCCTTAGACTTATCTGAGTGTACAGAGTAGGTAATGATTAAAAAAATGAAGTAACCTAGGAACGAAGGAAATGTAAATGTTTTGTTTGCAAAGCCCCCTATACACTCTGTGTGGTGGATTCTTAGCCGCTGTGTTTGAAGAGCAGCGCCACACATCGGAGCGCCAATCAATCTTCCTGACCTAGGGAATACAATTAACAGCGCTGGGACGGGACTCAATTAGCCGCCGCTGGGACAACAGCCAGATAATGAGGTGATGTTAACTCCTCTGCGATTTGCATTTCGCTGTGTGTCCTCTGTCCTGTGTCCTGGATAAACTTCCCTGATTAACTCTAAGTGGCTCAAAGCCTAATCACGTGATGATAGCGTCTGCCTTCAAGTAGCTGTTGACTCAGTCAAGTAGTTTTATTGATACCACGCCCAATGAGTGCTCATGTTAATGTGTGATCCGTCATTGTGCACCCGACTTAACTTATTGCACTTTCTTCTAAGTGTTTTTTTTTCTTCCTATGCTTTAGGTACTACAGGTAGAGGAAGTGTTGTTTTCCTGAAATTCAATGTCGCGTTTTCAACATTAATACACCTTTTGAGATCCCCTGCATAAAAAAATCCCTTTAGGCAGGCCTACAGGCTAAGATAGATTTCGAAGTGCTTTTGGTTTAATTTATTGTTGCCGTGCAGCACTCTTCTTCTTTAGCCTTGGCATGACAAACCCGCAATAATAACTGCGAGAAAGAGGAAAGAACACTTTTTCAAACATTAAAATCTCGCCTTATATGAGAGCTATCGAGAAACTAGTTATTGATTTATAGAGTACTCATCAAGAGCTTTTCAACCATACCCCACAAGACGTGGTTTCAAACATTTCGAATTTCCATCCCCCACCCCCACTCGTACCCCCAAAACCCCCGAATAGTTGGTGTCACTGTGAACTCCATAGGGAGCACTCTAATTTATTCAAACAAAGTTTCCCTCTATACTTCATAGGGGCCGAGATATAGATTTTTCAAAATTTCAACCCCCTCCCCCGATCATCCCCCCCCCCCTATGGGCCAATTTTGCTCATTAACGAACTTGTTTGAACGATTGGGCCTAGATATAACATAATACCTGGTAAAATTTGGTTCAAATATCTTCAAAATTACGGCCGCTAGCGAGTAAAGATATATATATATCCACCCAACCATCCATCGCAAATCCTACTTCCCTTAAATCTATCCTAATATTGTCCTCCCACCTACGTCTAGGTCTTCCAAGTGGTACAATAGTGTCTATCAATGTCTAAACTTGGACATAGTTTCCTTCTCCCTCTCATGGGTTGGTGACACAACCATAATATCTTGGTTTACATAATGTCATTCGGTGAATGAGAAGCGAGAAAATAGTTTGATTTATTTCTGAGATGGGGAAAGGCTTGCAATTACATGATTTGCCTGTCTAGTGCAATAGGATCTTGCTAAATGTGTGGTATGACATGACAATCAGGCTTCAGGCAAATCATGATGCCTCCCTGATCCTGACTCATTCCTGGAATGAGTTGTTTGCTGTACCGACAGAATTTAATATTTTATTTCCAAGAAGAGATGTCATTCCGTGCACAGAAAATAAGTCAACCCTCTGCTAACAGTATAGCGCTGGCTTTGTGTACTCAAAATAGCGAATTCCTTCCTGGCATTTATGTGTGCTTATATGTGATAGTAGGTTTACTGCCATGTAAGAGAACTTCTGCGGAACAAAATTCCGGAATATTAGTAAGTTAGTAATAATAATAATAATAATAATAATACAATACACCGATGTCGGAAATGCAATATACGAGACGCATCCATAAAGTAAGTTACCCTGGGGCCGTTTACAGAAACAAAACAAAACACCATGGAAATATTTATTGCTACAGATAGAGCAAGTGTTCAGCTATTTTTCAACATATTCGCCACAGGAATTGAGAAATTTCTCACATCGCGGAACCAACTTTTGAACACTTGTGTCGTAGAAGTCTGCCGCCTGTGATTTGAACCACTGTGTGACAACCATCTCCGCTTCTCGGTCATTCTCTACCATTTCTTGAGGTATAGGAAAAGATGGACATCACTGGGAGCGAGGTCCGGGCTGTAGGGTGGATGTTGAGACATCTCCTAGCCGAACTTTTCAAGGAGACTTGCAGGGAGGTGCTGAAGCCTCCACCCTACAGCTCGGACCGCGCACCCAGAGGTTTTAATATTTTCCTACCCCTCAAGAAATGACAGTGAATGACAGAGAATGGACGAGATTGACAGAGAAACGGAGGTTAAAAGACTAACAAAAAAAAACTAACAAATAGGTATAGTTTTTCGCAATACATGTAATTTAACTTAATTCTAATAAATTATTGACTTATCAAATATATCACTTAATAAGATATTTGTAAAAGCTTGTCCCCACATCCTTGGTTGACGGCATCTTATTAATTTAATTTTGAGGGTATAAGACTAAAATCTCTTGGATACTTCTGAAAGACAGTGGTTCAAATCCCAGGCGGCAGATTTCTACGACACAAGTGTTCAAAAGTTGGTCCCACGTTATGACGAATGTCTCAATGCCGGTGGAAAATATGTTGAAAAATAGCTGAACACTTGCTCTATCTGTTGCAATAAATATTTCCATGACATTTTATTTTGTTTTTGTAAATGGCCCTAGCAAAACCTACTTTATGGACGCGCCTCCTGTTTTATGTCAGAACTTGGTAAAAGTCCCTATCCACTGATATCTTATTCATTCATGTAGCTTTTGTATTAGTTGAAAGTGAAATATCACATTGGTATTTCTGTTGATTATGTGAATAAAGTGGTTGAATTTTCTTCTACATTACATTCATATGCTATAAATTTCTAGGAACAACTCACTGCATGTAAATTGTTTTTTTAACAACCATCATAATTAATTTGACATGCTTTTGCCACACGTCTGCACAAAGCATAGCGGTGTAAACATACCTCATTTAATTAAAGCTTTTTATTGCTCTTACATTTAAAAAATAAAAAAGTTAGCTTTGAGTGAAATGCTGAGGCCTCGAACTTAATGAATACAGGTACCCGATTCTGTGAAACCGAAAGTAAATTAAACTGCGTGCAGAGACAATAAGCTTCATTAAAAACATGGATTTCAATTTGATTCCGCATCCATCGTTATCAATAAACATTTAACTCCATGCTCGTTTTTAACATTGATTAGTTATATCAGAACAATGTGAGAGGTCATAGATCGAGATTGCTCAAGTAAAGTATTGAAGGGCAAAGAGCACATTCTACTCGCGAGCGGTTCAATATAATGACAGTTGTTCAACCAAATCTATCGCTACTACAATCGACCGAGGTCGATATGTAGACCTATATGTTAGGGGAAAGTTTGAACTAAGGCATTATATTAAAGACCTAGGAAATGTATAAAATTTCGGACCCTTTTTGGCATAGAATAAAATTAAGAAGTATTTTAAATATGTTTTACACTTTTGCTATAGTAAAAATAATAATAATAATAATAATAATAATAATAATAATAATTTATTGTTGCCGTTAAATACAATGTACAATAGGTTATGTCGAGGTTTGTTAAATAGATATGTTATCAGCCATTTCATAATTACGAGTGGGAAATTCTAGCAAATTATAAAAACTATTTTTGTTTATTACATATCATATATAATAAACTAGAATTGGTTCTTCACATTCTGTAAAATTTACAATGCCTTCTCCTCCACACTACATGCAAAGCATTATTTAAAATTTATTTTAAATATTTTAAATTTGTTTTTCAAAATCTGTTACGGGTGGGATATAATTTGGACACTGATTTTAATGATGCAAAACAAAAGTTCATTTGCTGTTCTGCTATTACTGTTAGGGTCTTAATGTTGTTATTATTGAAGGTATGAGGGATTAAATAAAAATTATAAACTATTTCCAGGTTGTCTGAACATTTATTTAACTCATCAATAATAATTTAACAAAACTATCACCATTATGAGTGGGACAAAAAGTCACTTGTTTGTTATTTTACATAATAATTAACACCACATATTTTTTTAAGTTAATCTTATACCAAATTGTACCTTAAGATGTATATTATCTCAAATGAAAATGGATATAGCTGATTACTCTTGACTGCTTGACTCCCTTAAATTTATCCTAATATTGTCCTCCCACCTGTGTCTAGGTCTTCCAAGTGTTATTTTCCCTTCGAGTCTCCCAGTCAATTTAAATTGAATGTACAGGTAGGGGAAAAAAGCGGACCGACTCTTGTAGCTGAATATAATATAATTTGTGTTAGTACTTTATAATAATATTAATAATTAATATAGTCAGTTATAAAACAATATGATTAGAAACCATATTCTAGGTTTCGAAATGGTCTAAGTCAACAGTCGACACTAGAACAAATTTCAATACATTCCCTGCTATCCTGTGAATGCCACTAGGCATGCGCAGTGGCTCATATCGGCAACTTAGATATTTTAGTCGGTTCGCTTTTTTCCCCTACCTGTACCTTTTCTGAAAAACTACTGAAGCTATATACTTGATCTTTTTACAGTGTCTAGATACCTACCCAGTGTCATTCCTGAAAAAAGGTTTTTCTGATAAATATGCTTTTTTACAAAAACGTGATCTTTTCTGTATACAACCTTTTTAACAACATTTTTAAGTACCATATATCCTGTAAATAGATCACAGATTAAATAATTCATTCTCAGTGAGTGCATTTCAGTGTTCAAGACATCTGAGTGAAGAAATCCTGAAAAGTTCAAGATTGTAATTTTAGTAGAAGCTGAGAAAATGTACCTTATTGTATGGAAAAAGTTAACTTACGGGATACGAGCTTCATCTTTAATACATTCCCGCGCCAATGTCTGGATCTTCTCAGAATAATGATAACTCGGATAGAATTATAGTACAATTATGCATCCTACATCATTTTAAAATACAAAGAATAGAATATAACAATAAAAATAAAATCACAGTTTTGGATCAAAAACCAAATCCTTATCTTCTTAAATATGGAGATAATCTCAAATAGTATATTGCGATACTAGTTCCGTAAGCGGTGCATACGGATCGAGGAAAGAGTTTGAAAAAACGAGGCGCTTGCGCCGAGTTTTTTCAATTTCCGAGATCCGTTATGCGCTTACGGCACGAGTATTGCATGCTATTTTTTGCACGATGATTATTTATATGAAATTAATAATACTAATTGAGATATTAGCTGAAAATATTATGTAGGCCTATATACATTATTGAAGAAAGATGTTATATTTTAGAAAGTGATTCGCATGTGTTTGTTGTTATGGCAACCGAATATTTGTCCTGTTAAAGTCGCCACAAACTGGAGAACCTTGGTTCCGGCCTTGGATAAAGCCTTGTATTATGATGGTTTTACTTACGGCACGTGTGCTTTTTGTCATTTTTACAGCACTGTGATTTCTTTTGTTTTCGTAGCAACTAGATTGCGTGTGGGAATGTCAAGTTACGATCCACGGCAACAACATTCGTAAATACCACTAATTAGTTAAGTCGTGCAAAAATATTTTTAAATGAGTAATTAAAAAAAAAATTCTGTTAAATCTGTGGAGGCGGAACTTGTTTCCCTTTCTCATATGATATTTACGTACAAAAATCTGACTGCATTGAAGTCAAGGCCTACCAAGAAAGGGACATGTGTACGAGGCCTTGGTTTCTACATTCATTTGTCCATTCGTTACATGCAGATCTAGCATAAGACGTTTGTTTTTCTCTTTATAAGAGACGGATCGCTGTTTCCCTGTACCCGGCGTGTATGAGGACGGAGGAGGTTTCCGTAGAGGAACGTGCCCTCCACTGAATTCGCTTGCACTGATATTGGTGTCCTGGGGCCCAGCCAATTCCCACGGGGAGGGGGGGTCGCTTTGCATAGTAACAACCTCACACTACTTCCTCTTTCTTCTTGCTGCAGGTACAACTCTACACAATCAATTCACTCTCTCTTTACGTTTGTAGAGCCGGCGAAATTCTTCCTTTCTCTTAGCTGAGGATTTGTAAGACATTTCTGTAAACTTCGCGTCAGTACGTCTGTGAACCACTGTCCTAACATAGCCCAGGGTGTGCCTAACATAAACTCCACTACTTTATATAGAAAAAATCGTAAGAAGTATAATAAAGTTACCAAGCTGCAAATGGTAATACTTTATTATTTATTTGACGAATTTATATAATATCGAAAATTGCAAAAAATACCCTCCAAAAATTACTACCTCATAAAAATGGGAATTCATACTCTTTGACCGTTTTAATCCCTATAATATAAAGCCACGTAGCTGATTGAATCACTCACTCACTGACATTAATGTTTGCCCACTTCCAGATGAGCTAGAAACTTGAAATTTGGTACACATATAGCTTTTAGGCTTTAAACCCCAGGGAAATTCAAAAAAGTTTATTTTTTTAAACTTTTACCCCTAAAAACCTCGAAAAAGATCTCGGATTCCATGGCAACGGTATTATCAACGGTTCACGTAGGGCTATGAAAGTTTAGAAATAATTATTTCCGTAAACCTAACGGGGTGGTCTCAATCGGAATGCGACTATGTAGAGAAGTAGCTAGAAGGTGTACCTAAATGTTCCACATAAAGATTTTCATTTTGGTTTTCATTTTATGCCCCATCGAAGGTTGAAAAAAATAGCCTTCGTATATGAATATTGAAAATAAGGGAAAAAATCTCAAATTAAAAAAAAATATTGCCTTAGAATTTTTTTGATTGGATGTATCCTATTTGCACCCTTAATTTAAGGCAACTATCCTCTTTGGCCTTTTTCTCTTAGGACGTTTAAAGAACACAAAATCCTGGGGTGTTTTGATTAACTTATTTAATTGTATCTATTTTATCAGAACTAAATAGTGTAAATGTGAGCGAATTTAAACTGAACAATACAAGAGAAAGCACAATGTTTTCTTCCTTTCACCTACATTAAACTACACTCACTTCAGACTTCCAGATATGCAAGTATACCTGTACCGTCGGAGCTTGTGTAAAATTCCAACGCCTGCGAATGTTTGACTAGACTACACGCAACACACGCTTGCCAGAGAAGTTGCCTGCATGGTTTTCCACAGGCGTTGACTCCTGGCGCTCCGTTGTTCCTCAATGCATTGCAGTGTTTACCTGTACACGCAGAGCCCTTATTACTGATTTAGACATTTTACATTAATTAGTAAAAACAGTGGCTTCAGTTCTTAATACTATACTACATTTATCTCAGTAACCTCTCTTCAAATCCCACATCTGTCCCTATAATATAAAGCCACATGGCTGACTCACTCACTGACATTAATGTTTGCCCACTTCCAGATGAGCTAGAAAATTGAAACACGTATAGCTTTTAGGTTGTAAACCAAAGTAAAATTCCAAAACGTTTATTTTTGTAATTTTTAGCTTGAACTATTAGAAAACTTACATCCTGAAGATAATTTTTGTAATTGATTCCATTGTAAAATATGCATGTTTTTAAAAAGGGAAGTGTAAAAAGTGTTCTTAAATTTTAATTTTTTATTTTACAAATGTAGGGACTAATTTCACCGAAATTCGTAACTACTAAACAGGCCTATGTTTTGAATATTATTGATCTTAAGTGTAATAAATAACCCAACACTGAATATAGACGTCACAAAATCTGCATTAATGATCTTCAAATATAACTAATAAAATCAGGTAAACTGATGTAACATAGGGCCAGAATGTTTTGTTTAATCAGTGATAATTGCAATTATGATATGCAGAAAATAAGTTATTTTTGTAATCTATCTCCGAGTTAAGCTCCAGATCGATTCATTAAGCAGGGTTTATGGAAGAACAAAGGTCTAGTTTGATAAGCATGTGTGAAGGAATATGTGGGTAGTTTTATTTGCAAAGATACCTGTATTGCAACTTCCAAAGCCGTATATGACCACTGTAAAACAATATGTTGTCATGACAACTGATTTGCATTTGATAAATTCTCTCTAATATATTACAATGAAATAGGCACTCATTTGGGCATTACTCCGGTACCGGTCCAGTATCAGTATGCTTTTTCCTATGGACTTTTTAAATGCGTATACCAAGTTTCATGAAAATCCAATAAAGCGTATTTAAGTTATCGCACGTACAGACACACGGACAACGCTAATAGGCTCATCAAGACCTAATTACCTTGCCGCATCTGAGACGTCCTCTCAATATACTGGGCCGCAATTCGTACGTAATATAGAGACTTGGCTGCAAATTTACCGGATAAAACAACAATCATTCCACAAGTTGCGTAAGAGTGAAAGAACGGAAGACGCATATTCCCTAATACAGTCGCTTATTCTGTGCAAGGCATATGAAGCGAGAAAATCGCATTTTTAGATTATTAAGTGTAGAGAGTGCACGCGAGAGTTGCTTTCAGTCGGCGTGGTGACGCCTTCTCTATTAAATCGAATATCTCTCTATTGTATGGGAAGTTTGTTTTGCTGGTAAGAAAAAGAGCATCTGTAAAAACATAGCGGGGAAGTATAATTCAAAGGGGGAATCTTGTTTCGTCATAAAGAAAAACATCTTCAGTAAATGTCGGACACACACATATTGGCGCAGTGCCACACACTGAGCTTGCCAGCGACGCGACTTTCCATATTTTTATTCTCTCACGTGTGTATTCTAGAAGTTTCGCACATTTTTTTTTTTGTTTTCTTCCTTCTCTCTTCTGTTTTTGTAAAACAAACAAAGTGCGGGAAATTAACTTCTTTTGCCCTGAGCTGAACCCTGTTTAACACGGCACACTGAACCCTGAACTCTGAACCACGCCTACCAACTGTGTAAAATTCTGTTCCTTAATTCTGACGTGAATTACGAGGGTGGATGGAAAAGTAAAGCACAATATTATTTTTACGAAAAGTTTAATAGGTACAATTACAAACAAATGCACACATCAAGGGACATATTTCGCTATTTTTCTATACGGTCGCCAAGTTTCTCAACACATTTCTCCCATCGTGATACCAGTGTCAAAAATACTCTGTTCATAGAAGTCCGTTCGGTTGGAGTATAGCCATCTCGGACTGCTGTTTTCACTTCTGCGTCTAACGCAAAGCGTTTACCGGCCAGGGATTTCTTCATGGGAAAGCCCGACGGTGCCAGGTCTGGATTGTAGGAGGATGCTGGAGCACCTCCCGACATTCAGCTCGTTAAGGCTGTGTTAAGCTCGGCCGCCTTTACCCTCAGGATTGCTCCTTCTTCTCATTTCTGTTAGAGGCTGAATCGAACCCAGGTTCATAATACTACCAGAACGGTTAGACCAATAAGAAATTCCCAACGACTAGTGTCTCGAGCAACTACGCTACAGCTTACCCTAGTGTCTTATTACTATAACTAAACTCCCTTGGATGGACAAGGCCTACCACCCGACTGATGCGTCATCTACGAGGGGTATTCCGAAAGTAAGTTTCGTCAATGTATGGCAGGAGCGGCGTGTTCACCAGGGGAACCAAACAAACGCCAGACGAATCCCCACCCGTGGCTGGTTCCACGACGGAAGTGGCGTCAGCGGAGGAGGCATGACGCAGGCGCACTGCGCCGTAGAAGAGCGAGTCGCAGCAGACTGGCGTGCCCGCGGGTATTAGTGTACCGCTCACGATGGCACGAGAGATTTGGCGCCACTGCCATGTACCGCTATCTCCCCTCTTTCAAACGAGCCATTGCTGCAGCCGCTGAACCTTTTATTGTCCGAGATAGAGCTGTTTGAAATTGATCTCCCGATTTCCGTCCCCGCAAAGTGCGGCCTCCACGAACCCATCTCGCACAAACCTTATGGAACATCAATTTGTCACTCAAAATGGTCTGTATGGAACCTTTAGTAATGTCAGGAAGCTGAGGTGGAGCAGACTGTGCGCCAATTCCTTGCATCGCAGGGCACCGAGTTTCACCACAGTGGGTTCTTCAAACTGATCGCACGCTACGACAAATGTCTCAATGTCGCTGGCGACTATGTCGAAAAATAGTGCACGGTGTATAGGTCATGCTGCCATGCTGTATTGCTTTTGGGTCAATAAAGTGTCCGTGTGACAAACTGACGAAACTTACTTTCGGAATACCCCTCGTACAATAGACAGATGGCAGGAATGGGGGCATGTGGTCAGCATGCCGATACCCGCGGCCGTTAATGGAGCCGCTACATCTTTATCAAGTAGCTCCTCAATATGAATCACGAGGCTGAGTGCACCCCGTTCCAGACCTCCCTACCTCAGAAAAATCCTATGAGGTGCCGGGGATCGAACCAGGGCCGACGGATCTGTAATCAGCGACGCTAACTAAAGCCCAGTTTATATAAACTCGCGAAATACCTATGGGTAAATTAAACAATTTAAAGATAGCAATCACAGTTTCTAGATAAATGTCCTCTGGGTAAATATGAAAATGACAGAAAAAATGTTCCTACAAACTCGGGTTAGATCTTTTCAAGGGTAAATCGTCGGGTTAATTTATCCTTTCATGGGTGGCTGGATAACATTTAACCTCTCGTAGGATCAATAATAATTTAAACAATGAGAATCAAAGCCTTCTGAATTAAATTAACTGTACAACTCCAAGGCCTTTCTCATTATATCATTGTGGGTGATTAGGAACTAATTTGTCCATGGATAATTTACCCATAGGTATTTCACGAGTTTATAGAAACCGGGCATAAGTGTCTTAGTACCCTAGTCTGTTTTTATATGCCACCCGGGAGAAACTATCTGTTAGTGCGCTGTTGGAGTTCTGAGAACATCTTAACTTAAATCTTAAGTTCATTAATTCCTTAATGGTGCCTTCCAGTTTCTTTCGTCAGACGTATATGTGAGAGAGTTTGTGCAATATTTTTGGCATCGTTCATGTTTGTAGCGTAAGAGGGCGGTATTGTGGACAATAACAATGATATTGATCTGTATTTGTCATACTGCATGCATAATTCTCTTTGAGAGCTCTGTTCCTTTGTGTTCTGATACATCTCTGATTTTATCAATAAAAAAGTCATTACTAGCCACTATACCCGTTCTTTTATTATCTTATCTGTTCTGTGCTAGGTGTCTACTCGACAGTCAATATAACTCCCATGCTGGAGTCTGGGGTTCTCGTCTTGACTAAATCTAATAGGGATTTTTCAACGTATCAGAGTTTAACTTTTCTTCCCCGTAAACATGTGGGATGCGCCGTGGCGTAGTGGTTAAGACACTGCGCTATAAACCGGAAGGTCACGGGTTCGATGGTACGGAGGGATTTTTCCGTTGACCTATTCCTTCTGGTGGCACTATGACCCTGGGGTGACTCAGCCCAGAAATGAGAACTAGGAGTATTTCTGGAGGTAAAAAGCGGCCGGTGCGTATGGCTAACAACCTTACAACCTTCCTGTGCCGAATTGTCACAATCTGGGAGCCTCTCCATGGCCCGTATAGGAAATACTTTACTTTTTTCTCCCCGTAATCTGAAGATAGGAAGTGCTTCAATACCGCATGAGAAAAATTATTCTGGTTGACACCTTAGGCACTCATGCACCGCCGATTGGATGTCTTCATCAGACTTGAACTTCTGCCCTCCAAGGAGCTCCTTTAATGGACTAAAGATGTGGAATTCTGATGGTGCCAAACCTGGCAACTATGGCGGATGTGGGAGGCACATGAAGCATATGTCGTCGATGGTTTTCATGGTTGCACGAGCAGCATGAGGACGGGCGTTACCATGTTGAGGCAAAACACCCCGTTTGCTTTGTCACTATCAGATTTCCAAATCTTTGGTCCGTTAAAGGACCTCCTTGGAGGGCAGAAGTTCTAATCTGACGAAGACGTCCAATCGATGGTGCAGGGATGGCTGCAGCGTCAACCAAAATCATTTTTCTCATGCGGTATCGAAGCACTTTCTATTCAATGGCGTAAGTGCTTTGAACTGGGAGGGGACTATGAAGAAAAATAATGTACAAGCTGACATTCTTTCTGCATTAAAACAGTGGGAATAAAACAAATCGGGTGCGTGGAACGCCACACGACAGAAATGAAACTTGGATTTTTTAATTTTTGGATTATTTGATTTTTTCAATGTAGGATTTTCTTTAATTTTGGATTTTTAGATTAAATTTTGGAATTTGGATTTTTAATTTTGATTTTTTATATTTTTTATAACGGTGAAGGGCTCACCACGCCACTAATTCGAGTCAGTAATAGTGGGGGTACTCAATGCCAATACCTTTCCCCTGCGCGCTCCCGTAATTTTTTTTTTAATTTTTTTATTTTTTAATTTTGTTTTTTTTTTAATTTTGGATTTTGGATTTTTTAAATTTTGGATAAGCCTTATCATTGAGTTGATTATTTTCTATTTTCTGTGCAGCCCGTCACAGCCCCACTACGATTTGGTTCGTAACGCAACTTTGGGTTAGCTCTCGATTTACTCCTAGCGCGCCTAAAGAAGTTTCACTTCAAAATAATTGCGGTTTTCATTTAATTATCTTTCGTAATAAGCGTATGATCAAACAAATAGTAGGCCTACTGTTTCTACCTGTTGTAGTAAATGGGACATTAGACTTGGTGGTGTTATTGTGCGAGGCCCGCTTGATTGTGCCGTGTTACTGTGGAATATTAAGTTTTATTGCACAACGCCGAGCTGTGTCACCCTTATTGTGTCCTACCTAATAGGATTTGTTCAGCAGAGAAAAGTTTAAATGAATTCTTCAAGATAATCTTCCCCAGGTTTCGATATATATATATATTTCATGTTAATTTCCGGCATTGAAAAGAAGTAAAATAATGCCTTAACAAATTTATACGTGAGTCGGATTTATTCAGAAGTTGTGCTTTCCCAATTTCCTGCGCTCGTTTCGGCTTGACAGATCTGCCATCTGGTGGGGATGCGACGACATATGAACTACTACGGTGTAATATTGCACAGGATATAGAATGTCGCGTCCAAACACTGAAATTGCCGTACTTCTCCGTATAAAAAGACTTTCTCTACCTTAACTTTCTCACTTCGCAATCTCTATATATATAAAAAGGCTTTGTCCTGACTGACTGAATGAATGACTGACTGACTGACTGATTGACTGAATGACAGGAATCAACGTACAGCCTAAACTATAACAGGTAGAGACTTGGAATTTTGACAGTACCTTCGTTGCATAATGTAGGTGCTCACTAAGAAAGGATTTTGAAAAATTCTGATTCTAAATGCCAAAAATTAAATGTTTTTGAAAATACTTAATCCCTTTTTACATAGAATTATCAATTCCAAATCACAGAATATATTGTTGCCAAATGGTATCAGGTGGGCTTGGAAAAAACACATGAAATGCACTTTTGACAAATAAGAGAAGTTATCAAAATAATTCATGTTATAAATAAATATTAGTATAAAAGTGATAATGCTTTCTGTTTAATTTCATCCCCAAAACAGTTTTATGGTAACATGAGAGTGGGAAATAAAATTTTCCGCCTGATATTACAATTTTATGTTACAGGAATTTCTGTTTCTTCTTATTTAAACCTATACCAGGCTTGCTGTGCACTGTACAAGCGATGGGATGCAACATTCTAGATCCTCTATGAGCCATAAAAAACTATATCAAGCGTTTTCTGAGGGAATAGTTTGAGTGTAATAAGTCGTTCTTCCTATTTGAAATTATAAATGCCTATATAAGGACCTAGAATTTAAAATTGAAAATCCTTCATAGGTTAATTTCCAATTACAAAATACAAAACCCGGGCGACGCCGGGTCTTTTAACCTAGTATTTATATATGTGTGTCTTTTAGTGTATATATATAATCTTACAATTAATTTTACCATTGTATCATATGTATGATTGTCTATGTAATAACTACTCTCTTTTTATCATTTTATATTTTTATCTAATAGTTTTAATTCAATTACATGAGACAATATAGACCTGACTGTACAAATTATTCCTTAGTTCACTATTCAATAGAATACATCAGCAATTAAAAATCTGTTACCTCTCAGAAACCCATTCACATAATTTGTAACACAATAAAAATAACAAATTTATAAATATTTGTCTTCATTTTTATGTAAAATGTTGTCCACATTACTTTATATATATTTCTGGCATCTCATAAATTATATTTTTTGTGGGTATAAGGCGAAAAATTACTCTTATACTTTGTTAAAATAAATAAAGCCTATATATATATATATATATATATAAAAACAAATTATAAACTATTAGAAAACATTTTTCTTGTGAAATGTCTTAACATAGCCTACAGCTGTATAATATACATGGTGTTAATAAATAACACCGAAATATTTTACCTGTATATAGAGGGGACTAAGACAAGCAACTTTTATTAGGAGAATTTTTCTCTATGACGTAAAATGTGTATGCTACAGGGCATTAAAGTCATTATAATTTGGTGCTCATAAGTCAATAATTACACGAAATAGGGTTAAAATGTTCATTAAATTGACTTCATGCCTGCCTAGTGATCAATAAAAACCTGACTCTTAATCATTCGTCAACTGCTATATCATAATTTAATGTTTCCATAATCCACAAAATTTACAGACTAATCACATGACTGGTCGCCACTGCATTAGTCTTTTTTTTTATTCATATCTACTAACTAAGTGTTAACACCGAAGTTCCTTTGTTTTGCATTTTTTTTCTAATGTTAGAAGTCAGTGGCGGCCATGCCCTGGGAGATTTTATGCTGTAACAGGAAAAATTGAATCCATAGAGCAAAAATCTCCTAATAAAAGTTGCTTGTCTATGTCCCCTCTATACACAGGTAAAATATTTCGGTGTTATTCATTAACACTCTGTATATAAAAAAATTAGAGTCCTAATGTTTAAGAATAAAATTACCATACCTGAAGGTGTACAAATACCTTTATAAAAAGAAGTCTCTAACTTATTTAGCATGTTGTATCAAGGTTTTTTTTTTTAAGTTATGGCTTATGGATTGAGATAGTTGAATATTAAAGATACATGGAATACCATTTCCGACACCAGAGCGCAGCACGTACATCACATTCAGGTTGAGATGCCTGCAGCTAAGCTATCCATTTTTTATAGATTCTCTCATAGATTGGTGTCAAGTTTCTCCACCTAATGCAATGCCTCTCAGTCTCGCGTGCAGCCCAAAAATACACCCACTTTAATACATTACATAAATCAATACATGTAATATTTTATGGCAAATTTTGACTTTTCTGCAAGGAAATGAGCAGAGTTCGAATTTGTCAGTACATCCGTCCTCGTTTCTTTGATTAGGGAAGGAGAACAAGAAAAAAAACTTTAACAATTTGTTGCTTAGCAATCTAGCACGGACAGCTGAAGGTGTCTAGTTCAAGTCCTGTCCTCAGTATTCACACATAAACGTGAGTTCAGGATCCGTTTTTATTATTCTTTTCTGCTTGCATTAGATGGTTACTATTACCTATCGAAATATTGAATGCTATTTCTTTACCACTCTGTATATTACCTCTAGTTTCAATTCTCTTCCCTACTTTTACCATCTTGTCTAAGTCTTTCCTAATTTAGCCACTTTATACCTAGGTATAAATCTTTCGTCTTAATATTCTTCCCCGTATATATAGTACTAGCTTAAAAGACCCGGCGTCGCCCGGGTTTTGTATTTTGTAGTTGGAAATTAGCTTATGAAGGATTTTCAATTTTAAATTCTAGGTCCTTATATAGGCATTTATAATTTGAAATAGGAAGAACGACTTATTACACTCAAACTATTCCTTCAGAAAACGCTTGATATAGTTTTTTATGGCTCATAGAGGATCTAGAATTTTGCATCCCATCGCTTGTACAGTGCACAGCAAGCCTGGTAGAGGTTTAAATAAGAAGAAACAGAAATTCCTGTAACATAAAATTGTAATATCGAGGCGGGAAATTTCCCACTCTTATGTTACCATAAAGCATTATCACTTTCATACGTTTCTCTCCAAAAACCTGCGATATAATATAATAATATACACATTACCATACCTCGTTTTGTTTTCTCTATGTCCAGGGTAGAAAAAGTTATGTGATTCCATTATTTTAGTGGATTTCATTCTGTAATATTTATTTATAACATGAATTATTTTGATAACTTCTCTTATTTGTCAAAAGTGCATTTCATTTGTTTTTTCCAAGCCCACCTGATACCATTTGGCAACAATATATTCTGTGATTTGGAATTGATAATTCTATGTAAAAAGGGATTAAGTATTTTCAAAAACATTTAATTTTTGGCATTTAAAATCAGAATTTTTCAAAATCCTTTCTTAGTGAGCACCTACATTATGAAACGAAGGTACTGTCAAAATTCCAAGTCTCTACCTGTTATAGTTTAGGCTGTACGTTGATTCCTGTTAGTCAGGACAAAGCCTTTTATATATATAGAGAAGAGATATAAACCTTTCGTGTCGATAATCTTCCGTACTCTATATAAACCTCCTCTTCCATAGTTTTACACCAGACTATATAAACCTTTGTTTTCGATACTCTTTCATACTTTACTGTATATATATGTGTGTGTGTGTGTGTGTGCGTGTGTGTATGTGGACCTATATTTTTCGTTTTGGTACTTTCACTAATTTTACTAGCTTATATAAACTTTTTGTTTCTGCTTTTTTCCCAAGTTCTACCACTCTGCCTAGGTATATAATCTTTTCGTTCCATAATCTTTCCTAGTCTTACCACGTATAAACATTTCCATACTCTTCCCTATCTTTACCACTCTATAGAAACCTCCTTTCGATATTCTTCCGTAGATTTACCAGCCAGTAGAAATCTTTCAGTCCGATATTCTTCAATAGGTTTTACCACTCTATACAGGGTGTTAATGAATAACACCGAAGTATTTCACCTGTGTATAGAGGGGACATAGACAAGCAACTTTTATTAGGAGATTTTTGCTCTATAGATTCAATTTTTCCTGTTACAACATAAAATCTCCCAGGGCATGCCCGCCACTGACTTCTAACATTAGAAAAAAGTGCAAAACAAAGGAACTTCGTTGTTAACACTGTAGTCAGTAGTTATGAATAAAAAAGAGACTAATGCAGTGGCGACCAGTCATGTGATTAGTCTGTAAGTTTTCCAGATTATGTAAACACTAAATTATGATATAGCTGTTGATGAATTATTAAGAATCAGGTTTTTATCGATCACTAGGAAGGTATTAAGTCAATTTAATGAACATTTTAACCCTATTTCGCGTAATCATTGATTTATGAGCAAATTATAATGACTTTAATGCCCCGTAGCATACACATTTTATGTCCTAGAGCAAAAATCTCCTAATAAAAGTTGCTTGTCTAAGTCCCCTCTATATGCAGGTAAAATATTTCGGAGTTATTTATTAACATCCTGTATAAACCTTTCGTTTCGATCCCTTTCCTAGTTACAATTTATTCAAACCACCCTGTTTCTTATGTAAGTAGAGAGGCTAATTAGATGAAATGTATCAATAGGGAGCTTAGGCCATTCTTGTCGGCAGGTTAAAATATTTTTCAGTGAAAAGAATCCAGTGTAGGCTTTACTCATTGTGTTCGTCGCCCACGAATTCTTGAAGGGTTTAAAACCCGCAGTAAAAACATTCGTGACTACATTCTATACTCTTCGCTTGAAAGAAAGCAAAATTACTCCATTAGAGTGTTTAACAATCGTACCAACTTCTCTAAGTTTGTATAACTTTGATTGGGGTGAATAGAAAAACACGAAATTGTATTTCTGAAAAGTTTTTAATTTCAGTTTCCCCAGCAATAAGTAATTTGGCTCTGCACGGTTGGTCAAACTGTAAAGTGAACCCGCCCTTTTCTTTCTCTGAGAAGTTAACAATTTTCTTCTTCTTCTCTTTTGCTTTTCAGACGTTTCGCGAATATTTGTATTTTTCGCCAACTTCTTTTTAAAGTGAATGGGATTAAATAAAGGCAGTTCTGAAAAGGAGTTGATCCGGAAGAAAAGTTATTAAATCCCGAAATGAATGCAGGAAATTAAACAGATTGCGTCTTGAGAGGGAGAACACTTTGATACAGACACACGGCGCAAATTGCTCGAGTCAAAAGTGCATGAATGACTCCGGACTTATATCGATCTGAGTTTAAGAAGATAAGCCCAGCTTATTGAAGGATTATCACGATAATTGTGAACTGGGGAGAAAATTCTGACTCAGCCAATTACGGAAATCCTTAAGACGGTTTGTGGAATTAACATGTATTTTGAGAACATCAAATAATGCTCTAAAAATATATTTTTAGACAGCTTGAATTAAAAATACAACTTATAACACAAGACACACGAAGTAAAGTTGTACACGACCTCACTAGTAGTTATACAGGGTGTTAATGAATAACACCGAAATGGACACGTGAAGTCAGAATGAAAAATTCAATGCCATAGCCGGGATTTGAACCAGGATCTTCGGCTCTCCGTGCCGATGCTCTAACCAACTGAGCTACCATGGCAACGTGCCGGTACAACATTAAATTCTCCAACTGGCTCACAATCCCTAGTGGTTTACTATAAAGCCCGGGTCTTTAAGCACTTACAGCTTGTAAGTCGCCACTGGGTTCGTATCTCATATTGAGAACGTCTGGTGGTATTCTGGGATTGTGAGTCAGTTGGAGAATTTAATGTTGTACCGGCACTTTGCCATGGTAGCTCAGTTGGTTAGAGCATCGGAACGGAGACCCGAAGATCCTGGTTCAAATCCCGGCTATGGCATTGAATTTTTCATTCTGACTTTATGTGTTCTTCTTAGCCTACACACGGCCAGTGTGAAAGAATTATCATTCCAATAACACCGAAATATTTTACCTGTGTAATGGTGGTGGTAATCCTGTAATAATTTTCTCCATTTACGTAATTAATAGGGTACGCCGTAGCGTAGTGGTTGAGGCATTGCGCTACAAACCGGACGGTCGCGGGTTCGATCCCCGATGAGGTCGTTGGAGTTTTTCAATTGGCTTAATCCTTCTGATGGGACTATGGCCCTGGGGTCGACTCAGCCTCTAACAGAAATGAGTACCAGGAGCAATCCTGGGGGGTAAAGGCGGCCGGTGCATAAGGCTGATAACCTTACCACCTTCATGCCCCGAATGTCTAAAATCTGGGAGCCCCAACCTCCTGCAACTTCTGGGTCTCAATGGCATGTGTAGGGAACATTTTACTTACTTTTACGTAATTAATATAATCTACCATGCTACTTTTCCCTTCGACTGCTTAATATCAATTTCCTATGTTTCCTGAGTACATATAGTACATATATAGTACATATATATATAGTACATATATATAATACGTATAGTACATATAGTATTTGAGTTCCTAGTGATGAGTTCTATTAAATTATTTATGAAATATGTAATTTGTAAAATACTCATTTACCGATACATCGATACAGTTGGGAAAGTTACAGAGTAGGATTGTAAAGTGTTTATTTTCTTTCTGTTTCAGGTAAGTGACCTCAAATCACATTAGCGATATGACAACACCATCAAGTTCGTAAGTAATATTTACACAATAGAATGATCTTGCTACAGGGTGTTCTGTAAGTAACTACTCGGTTTTTGCATTTATATCACACTAGCATGTGCCCGCGGCTTCGCCCGCGATAATTATTTCAAAAATTAAAAATAAGAGCATAATAGTAAAATCATTATATTTATTAACACCTAAATCACGTGGACTACATACCACGATTAGATAGCATCGTCTGGTAAAAGCGACCTCAGATTCGAGTTTCTTGGCCCAGAAAACCTCTGTATAGTGAGATTAGTCCAAATAAAAAAAACGTTTGACCATATTTAGGGCTTACAACATTCAAGCGATCGCGAAAGTTTTATTTTCAAGGTGTGACAAAAATAGACAAAGCCAACTGTAATTGATTTGACATTGAAATGTATAACTGAAAACTTATGTTTTGAAAACGAAAAAAATGCACGTTTTTTTGCCCGTTTTTCACTCATAACTCACGAACGAAAACTAAAATTAAAATTCCGGCTTGGAGGTGCATTTTCCGACCCTTCAGCCCACCTATGTTTAAAATTTCAGATCTCTGCGTTCAGTAGATTTCGCTGGACATCGAGGACAATTCCTTTTATTAATACAGATAATATGAATTATAATGATACCTTCTCTAATTTGTCAAACATCCATTTCATTTAATCCAAACCCACCTGATACAACTGGCAACAATATGTTCTGTGAATTTGTTTGGATAATTCTGTGTAAAAAGGGGTTAAGTATTTTCAAAAACATTTAATTTTTGGCAGTTAAAATCAGAATTTTTCAAAATCCTTTCTTAGTGAGCGCCTACATTACGAAACGAAGGTACTGTCAAAATTCCAAGTCTCTACCTGTTATAGTTTAGGCTGTACGTTGATTCCTGTCAGTCAGTCAGTCATTCATTCAGTCACTCACGACAAAGCCTTTTATATATAGAGAGAAGAGATCAAGTATTAACTGTTAAATCTTCAGCGCCCGTATTGTGATGCCCCTAGTCTTTGCAGATTTATCTATTCAGTGTTGACACCTTTGCGACATGTGTTGGCATGCAGGAGGAAAGAAAGTCAGGTCGGAAATTATTAATTCACCTTTTACTTATTATTTTATGTTATCGTATTGTGTACTTATGATAATACGATATCGGATATCACAAAACACAGTGCTTTCAATAAGTCTCTCCGCTGCTCGGGTTATGTTAGTCACCCAGACATAGGTTGATATTTCTTCCTGCATTCCTTTTAATCTCGTAGCAGGTAGTCATGTTAAGTACCGATGTGCATCTGTTTGCTATTGTTGGTGAGTAGAAAACTAGAAGAAATAATTAAATCTAATCTTTAATTAAAATTTTTCGAAGGTAAATTAAAGCGCGTGAATTTGTGTCTTCAAGAAAACAGTTAACATTTTCAACATCTTCTGTAAATAGATGAGATTTATGTTACTTTTGTAACTTCATAAATTATTAAGTGCCAGTATAGTACTTTATGATAGGCTATTGTGTGATGTAGGCTATGCGAAATGTCTGTCCGTGTGTCTGTACGCTCGATAACTCGAATGCCCTTTATCGTATGTTCATAAAACTTCCTATACGCATTTATAACGTCCATGGCAAGAAGCCTATTGATTTTGGATCAAATCGGTTAACCAGTACTGGAGTAACGACTAATTAAAGGTCATATACTTTTTTAAAATTACTATATTACAAAGCCGCGTCGCTAATCACTGAGAGCCTTGACTACAATGCAGTCAGATGTTTGTAAATTTTTATATCGCGCTTTAGATATGAGGAAATTTGTTGTAATTTCGTTCTGTTGTTATCCCACTTATGCCGTCGCGGTGGCTCATGCTTAGCGCGTGGGCCTGGCATGCTAGCGGTCCCGGATTCAATCCCCGGACCTGGCGGGCGTATCATTCGTGGTGGACGAAGCCGTGACCTTTGGGGGTTTTTCTCGGGGATCCTCTCTCATTCCACCTACACTCTCCATTTCATCTTCAAACTCCCCCTCATAATCATCCCGTTTCCTTTCCCTCGCCCCCAGCACCTGCTGTGGGCCTCTCCCGTCCTCCCCTTGAAGTTGCTGGCTGGTGTGCTGCCAACCTGGGGGCTCTATAAGAGGTACCGAGGCAGCGGCACATGTGGCATGGTAGAGGTATCTGTTGGATGTAGGGAGTTCCGTGGGGGCTCGCGGTGGGGTCTGTTGCCGAGGGACCGTTGGGGCTTGCAGATCATTACATTCCGGAGGTTGACACAATGGGCCGCAATGCTGACGTGCTTAGGGTCGTCCCAACCCGCCTTCTCCCTTAAGGGGCCAAATACATACATACATATCCCACTTATTCCTTTAACTAAGCTTATCAAAATAAATAAATATAAATAAAAGATTTAAAACA
This sequence comes from Ectobius pallidus, assembly GCA_964059195.1. Lineage (NCBI taxonomy): Eukaryota > Metazoa > Arthropoda > Insecta > Blattodea > Ectobiidae > Ectobius > Ectobius pallidus. Next base: position 8,939,367 of record CAXKWD010000002.1, read on the forward strand.
CATCTAGCCGTTGAATAATTAAACACAGCTGCTGTAGATATAGTATTTTGCAATCTATCGACATGTACGGCTCCTGATATCTATAATATATTTTAATGTATTTTTCAGTTTAAACGCTCCTGTGCAAGCAATAGACCTAATGTAATAAACTTATAAAACTTTATACCTTTGTTCTTCCGTAAGCCCTGCTTAATGAATCGATTTGGAGCTTAACTCGGAAATCGATTACAAAAATAACTTATTTTCTGCATATCATAATTGCAATTATCACTGATTAAACAAAAGCATTTTGGGACTTTGTTACATCAGTTTACCTGATTTTATTGTTTTCCGTGGAGTTTAAAGCGACTATTTCATTCACATACCATTCTTTCCACTGTTATCACACCTTCCGGATGTATTCATACGGAATTTAAAACATCCCACTGTTTAAAGCTTTTTTTTTATTTTTATTTTTGTGGTTATCCAGAGTTAGTTTTGAAACTGGTGTTGAGGAAGTGGAGAATCAATACGCAGAGTAAAGTGACCGGTCCTGTCGATAGGCATGACTGATAGACTTCCCTGCTAAACACAATGTATCGACTCTGTAAGATATCTCCGTCCTTTTCTGTTGGAGATAATCTGGTGGACCCAGAAACTATGTTCATGTAAATGTTGAGAGAAAATGGGCGAGAAAGGTATTTTATTACTTCCTCTGCTCGTACCATAGGTACAGTCGGTCAAATAAAAAACGTCGGGACTCGTATGCAGTTAAAATTAAAGTTTTAACGCATTAGTTCACAAGTTTCTTATAAAAAACATAAAATACAGGTCATTTTCGGAATATGAGGCCATGCGACAGGAGGGAAAAAATGAACAACGAGGGAAAAATGAAAAACGCGGAAAGCGCAATACACGATATTCAACTTAATGTATTGTCATAATTCATTTTGCTTTGTGTCATCGCATCACTACAAATGCTAGCTTGAGAGAAAGTGTAGTTAGGGCTGTAATTGACCTGCATTTTTCGGCCTCTGAAGCAGCGAGAAGGTTCCATATTTCTTAAAGAGGTGGTTACTTCACTATAATGCGACCGGAAGTTTTCACAGGGATCTGGCCGGCCGCGTATTTCGATCCTAGATTGGTTGAACGTAAGTTATTGATTTTGCACTACAAATGCCGGTATTATAAAATAAAATCTTTAAAAAATGCTCCTTGAATAATTATATTCCTTGCGAATTTATCAATTATTAATATTATAAGAATTTGCAACCAAGAATATGGCGGATGTGAGACATAAAGCCACAGCCTTCTATACATGTTCGTTTTGGAACAAAACTGACTAAATAATCAAGAAAATACATGGATAGACAAGAGGCGTGTGTGAACCTAACCTTAAGTCTTCCGGTACATGCGCATATGCTCGTTCGTGATACTTAATCAAATACCGCCCGACGTTTTTTATTTGACCGACTGTACTATATGTAGAGGAAGTATTAGGTTCGCGCCCCCAAATTCGAGATTGAGATTTTAACATAAAGATACGATTTGAGATCCCCTAAATCCAAAAATCCTATTTTCGGAAACATATTATCTGTCTGTGTTTCTGTGAACACTCTAGCTCCAAAACGGAAAATCGTATGAAAATAAGATTTTGTATTTGGTTTAGGTACTTCCTGAGGATGTAACACAAAGACTGGCGACGACTTTATCTTATTTTTAAGGGGACTTTACATGAAGAAATTTTCGCTTTTCGCGATTTTCTCGAAAACGGTTCTAACGATTTTCTGTAAATTATTTGCATAGATTGCTTACACCAAGAGCTAAAACATTTATTGCAGTCATTTTTCCGTAAAAATTATCTGAAGGGTAATTATAAGCCACCCACTGTTAGCAGAAACTCAGTCTTCCCAGGTGAAGAATAAAGCTTTGCATCAGGTTGAAACAACTAAATACGCGCTCTTTCACGGCCTCTTATTCTATATCAGAATAATATTATAGGAGAAAATTTCCTCTGACACTGAGATTTGAACCCAGGACCTCCATCTAGCACTGTGAAGTGAACTCTGGCTTAGCTCATTGGTAGAGTATTGGCACGGATAGTCAAAGGTCCTGGGTTCAAATCCTAGTGTCAGAGGAATTTTTACTTCCTCTGCCCGTACCATAGGTACTATAGGTAGAGGAAGTATTGTTTTCGACCCTAAAATTCGAAGTTAAGTTTTTAGCATATATACACGTTTCAAGGCCCCCTTAATCCAAAAATACTATTTTTGGAAACATGTCTGTCTGTGTGTCTGTGTGGAAGTTTGTGAACAGGCTAGCTCCGAAACGGAGAATCGTATGAAAACAAAATTTCGTATTTGGGTCAGGTACCTTCTGAAGATGTGATTCGAAGATTGGCGACAAATTTATCTAATTTTTAAGGGGACTTTACATGAAGAAATTTCCGTTTTTCGCGATTTTCTCGAAAACGGCTCTAACGATTTTCTTTAAAATTTGCACATGTGTTCCTTTTACTGAGAGCTAAAACTTTTATTTGAAACTTTTTTTTTCGAAAAAATTCTCTGAGGGTAGTTACAAACCACCAACTGTTCACCCAATGTTTGTAGAAATTTTGTCTTGCGTGATGAACAACTGAATACGCACTCTTTCACGGCCTCTTATTCTATATAAGAATGTGAAGTGAGAAAGATGTATTGTTGGCCAGGTATAGAGTAAAGAAGTATCTGAGGGAAATATTCGATAAATTTCGGAAATTATTCTTTACGGCGGAAAGTTCAATAAACGTCTGCAGTCACTTGTTCTTTTTTTTAAAGTTTGTTATATAGCCTGCGCTTTTAGTCGCATCATTGAAAGAAGAGGTATTTATAGGATAATTAGCGTAAAATTGTGTCTTGCGATTCTGTAAAAGGATATGTGAATACTGCTAACTTTTTTGGGGGCAGAGGAAGTTATGTGACTTTCACATCAGATTTTTTTCCTATAATATTATCATGTAATAATCTGTGGTTCATGATGCATATGCATATATATATATATGCTTAGGATAGAGAAAGTTACGTTAGTGCATTAATTAGATTTTATTTGTATTATGTATCAGACAGACAGACAGGCAAATGCTTTCTCTTATTATAGGACTGTGCATTTACTTCCTAAAATTCGTGAAATAGTCTTACTAAATACAATTGGATTATGATGAAGCTACCCCATATAACTAGTAAGTTAATTTACTGGTAAAGTCACAACCTCTCCTGGACCCTGTTTCATAGAACTTACTAATAATATTAGTTAACAACATTAGAACTCATCATTTTATTTATTAGTTAACAAAATATTGTTTCATAGATATATATGAACACTACTCATCAAATCTCTTCACTAATATTATTAGTTCATTAGTCAGCTGATTGATTTGGAAGTTATGTCTGGATTGTTGTTTGTGTTTTTTTCCCCTTCTTAGTCTTTCTTTCAATACTATTTCAAAGCATAAATGTAACAAATAATAACTAGCTCTAAGAAATGAATAAATCTACCTGGCACTTATTCAAGATTGCAGTAGGCTTATGTACTAAAATCTAACCTCAAATCCTAAAAACTTATGACAAAAATACCTTTGATAGCGTATGTAAGCTTTTTCTAAATTGATCATTAAATCAGAGTGATTCATTTTACTCAAATTTAAGATCACGAAATCTGAATTACATGGATTTGAGAATAAGTTATGGGCCCAAAAACACTTATAGAAAAACACCTGATATTATCAGTAAATTTTATTAGTTCTGCAGTCTATGAAACAGTTTACTAATAATATTAGCAATATTTACTAATACTTTAAAGCCATGAACTCATAACTAATATTATTAGAAAATATTCTTATGAAACAGAAGACTAATAATAATAACTAATATTATTATGTATTTGTTAATAATAGGAGTGTAAAATTTCTATGAAAACGGGCCCTGGTGGCCTATTGCCGTTAATTTTGTCATTCTAGTTTTTCTATCCTCAATGTTATCCTCAATCTCAATCTCTATATATATAAAAGGCTTTGTCCTGACTGACTGACTGAATGAGTGACTGACTGACTGATTGACTGAATGACAGGAATCAACGTACAGCCTAAACTATAACAGGTAGAGACTTGGAATTTTGACAGTACCTTCGTTTCATAATGTAGGTGCTCACTAAGAAAGGATTTTGAAAAATTCTGATTCTAAATGCCAAAAATTAAATGTTTTTGAAAATACTTAATCCCTTTTTACATAGAATTATCAATTCCAAATCACAGAATATATTGTTGCCAAATGGTATCAGGTGGGCTTGGAAAAAGCAAATGAAATGCACTTTTGACAAATAAGAGAAGTTATCAAAATAATTCATGTTATAAATAAATATTACAGAATGAAATCCACTAAAATAAATGAATCACATAACTTTCTCTACCCTGGACATAGAGAAAACAAAACGAGGTATGGTAATGTGTATATTATTATATTATATCGCAGGTTTTTGGAGAGAAAAGTATGAAAGTGATAATGCTTTCTGTTTAATTTCATCCCCAAAACGACTTTATGGTAACATAAGAGTGGGAAATTTCCCGCCTCGATATTACAATTTTATGTTACAGGAATTTCTGTTTCTTCTTATTTAAACCTCTACCAGGCTTGCTGTGCACTGTACAAGCGATGGGATGCAAAATTCTAGATCCTCTATGAGTCATAAAAAACTATATCAAGCGTTTTCTGAAGGAATAGTTTGAGTGTAATAAGTCGTTCTTCCTATTTCAAATTATAAATGCCTATATAAGGACCTAGAATTTAAAATTGAAAATCCTTCATAAGCTAATTTCCAATTACAAAATACAAAACCCGGGCGACGCCGGGTCTTTTAAGCTAGTGTTATATAAAAACTTAAGATTTATTGCACTTCAGTATTGGTTTATCACTATTCAATATGCTGTAACCTCTTCTACACAATCTAAATGTAAATTATCGATACAAGTATTTAATCTAATTCTCTGGGATTATCGAATGTCGTGTTTATTGGATAACATCACAGTTAAATCTTGGATTAAATTAAATTCAGACCCTCTAATACCTGGGAAATAATATTGTACACTTTATATAGATTTCTAGAAAACATGTGGATTGTTACCAGGTGGCTTTGTGTTAAGCGTATCTGCGGTCACGGCCGAAACAAGTGACAGTCACAACTTTATTTCTCTCGAATGTTTTTATCGGAATGAAATTTTTAAACCATGGTATCATATAGGCTGTGGTATTGATTGACTATATTCATTAATTCCCTCGAATTTCATCCGTTCTATTATTCAACAAGACTTGTGACGTAAAACCAATCCATCGGAAAGTTGATTTTCATAGCGGCGGGTCTTGTTCTGTGCATTTCTACTGAAAGAAGGTTTTGTTTATTGAGTTAGACAAAACCTGGCTGGTTAGTACAATTATGATAGCTATTTATGATACAAGTTTTGTTTAAATTATTTATTTAACAGAAAAATAACTAAAAACATTATATTTATTAACACTGGCATCGTTTTTACATAAATGCTACATCCTATTTTGTCTCCTTTTACATGCTTAGGACCTATTATAAACATCCTTATTTCTCGGCTAATACAAAGCCTACAGCTAAAATTAACGTATCAGTGGAATAGGGTTTTTTACCGACTTATATGGCATAGGCTACTTGTACACTCAGACTGAAACAACTGAAAATGTTGTCCCTGCAATACGAACTGTTATTCTACATCAAAATGTGAAGTAAGAAAATGTCCAGGGTAGAGAAAGTTATGTGACTGCATCACATTGTGCATTATTTTCGTGGATTTCATTATTTATTTACACCAATGAATTATATAGGCCTACATAGCTTCTCTAATTTGTCAAAGTCCCGTGTCATTCACTTCCAAAGCTACCTGTGACCACTGCCAACAATATACTGTTGTCATGAGAAGTGTACATGGAATTTGATTTGGATTTGATAATTTTGTGTACAAAGTGATTGAATATTCTAAAAAAAAAATTGATTTTGGCATTTAAAATCTTTTTTTTTTTCAAAATCCTTTCTTAGTGAGCACTTACATTATGAAACGAAGGTACTGTCAAAATTCCAAGTCTCTACCTATTATAGTTTAGGCTCTACGTTGATTCTCTGTCAGTCTTTAAGTCAGTCAGAACAAAGCCTTTTATATATAGAAAAGATTTAGCTGTTATAATGGGCAGCTTGTGGCTTGGGCATGCGCAATGCGTTTTTAATTTTTCTTACAACAAATGAGAACAAAAAGAAATGAACCATTATATTTTGATAAATGTTAGAGTAGCAAAAATATGTATTGTTACGAGAGTGTTAGAATAGTCCTCATACAAAGCATACCTAATTTGAATTTCTCTTGCACTGCGTATTTGCGTTTTGGTCTCCTAGGAAATAGAGTTGAGCTCGGAACGCTGAGATATTTACTGGGTGTAGGCTTTCCTCTCATATTTCAAGGAATTGCTTACAGGAGAAAAAGAGTTGTTGAGACTTCAATCTTGAGACTTGAATATGACGGTGTCATGTCGACTGCAAAGAAGAAAGAGATGCTCTTCAATTTCCATGAGGGTGAATCGTCCCTTGTACGGGCGCGCTTGAGCGAAATACAGGGGATGAAAGAGGAAAATGGTTCAATGGGGAGGAACTCCCAACAATAAGCTGCAAAACTCAAAAGAAATAAAATTGTTCGCAGTCATTGAAAAAAAAAAAGTTTTTCTCGTACGAGATGTTTTCTAGGAGGACCAATACAAATCTAATTTGCATTTGGGTAGAGTCCGAATAAAGAAACTTCCAGGTCAAGGCCTTCTATTGACTGTAAATGCACTTCCTCCAATTCCGTTTGTTATTTCGTTAAACTGTATTAATATTATCTTCATTTGTTTACGACCATGGCCATCTCGTATTAAGATGCAAAGCGAACCTACAGGTTTCCATAGCAACCCACTTGAAATTACTGTTGCTACTGAGTTATTTGTTACAATTTTATTAAGTGCCAGAATGGTCCTTATGAGATTGTGTGGGGGACGGGGGAAAAGTCTATCCGTCTGTCCGTCGTGTATCTGTACGCGCGATAACTCAATTACGCTTTATCGGATTTTCATGTAACGTGGTATACGCATTTATAACGTCCATGGGAAGAAGCCTATTGAGATTGGACCAAATCGATTGACCGGTACCGGAGTAATGGCCAATTTAGTGTATTTTTATGGTAAGGGCGCGATAACTCAAATATGCATTATAGGATTTTCATGAAACATGCTATACGCATTTTTGACGTCCATGGGAAGAAGCCTATTGATATTGAACCAAATCGGTTGTTCGGTACCCAAGTAATACCCAATTTGGGGCCTATTTTATGGTAATAATATTAGAAAGAATTTATCAAATGCAAATCAGTTCTCATGACAACATATTGTTTTACAGTGTTCATATACCGGCTTTACAAGTTGGAATGCTTAGCTTTGACAAATAACACTACCCACATATTCCTTCACACATGCTTATCAAACTAGAACTTTGTTCTTCCACAAGCCCTGCTTAATGAATCTATCTGGAGCTTAACTCGGAAACGATTACAAAAATAACTTATTTTCTGCATATCTTAATTGCAATTATCACTGTTTTAACAAAAGCATTCTGGGACTTTGTTATATAGGTTTACTTGATTTTATTATTAACGCGATTGATCCGTTAAAATCATAGATGCAGATTTTTAAAAGTGTATTTGTTGTCACATAAGCAGACAAAGAAGTTAGATGTATTTTCAAACGTAGTTTCGCTAGTGGAAATAGTCGAATGCTGCAGTTCTTTGCTTGACCCCTAAAGGTGCAGTTTTAGAAGTTCATTGTCATGGTATATAGCGATATTAGGTTTTATATGTGGCCTGGAATTTCCTTCTAATGACGTGGAGTCACGCTAGACGTCACGTTTGTCTCTAATGAATTCACCGCAGCTCTGTGCCCTATGCTCTATACAAGTGCCCTCTATTGGGTTCTCGTATCATATTAGTGCTATATCGAATCTCAGTTTCACCAATTAGCATGAAATGCCTATTAGTGGTATATACGTCTAGTAGGCCTATTTACTCCAAGGCAACCTTTCTATATAGAAATGTAACTTCACAGGCTGTTTGATAATTAAGTAGCTTTTCTGAGATGTCAACGTGGTTAAATGAGCTATTATGAGAGCGTCGTCCAGAAAGAAAGAACGATTTGGCATAACTTAACTGAATAATACCGAATGGGGTACGCCGTAGCGTAGAGGGGTTAAAATACCTTTTGCACGACGTAACTAATTAGTGGTACTTACGAATATTGTTGCCGTGGATCGTAACTTGACATTTCCGCACGCAATCTGGTTGCTATGAAAACAAAAGAAATCTCCGTGCGGTAAAAATGACAAAAAACACAAGTGTCGTAAGTAAAATCATCATAATAATAGCGTTGCCATGGAAACCGAGCCCTTTTCCGAGGTTTTTAGGGCTAAAAATTAAAAAAATTAAAGTTTTTGGAGTTTTCCTTTGGTTTACAACCTAAAAGCTATATGTGTACCAAATTTCTAGTTTCTAGCTTCGTTAATGAGGAAAATTGGCCCAAGGGGGTGGTCAGAGAAGGGGGTTGAAATTTTAAAACATTTATATCTCGGCCCCTATGAAATATAGAGGGAAACTTTGTTTGAATAAATTAGAGTATCTTACTCCCTATGGAGTTCACAGTGACACCAACGATTCAGGGGGTTTTGGGGGTACGAGTGGGGGTGGGGGTTCGGGGGATGGAAATTCGAAATTTTTTAAGCTACGTCTTGTGGAGTATCGTTGAAAAGCTCTTGATGAGTACTCTACAAATCATTAACTAGTTTCTTGATAGTTCTAATATAAGGCGAGATTTGAATGTTTGAAAAAGTGCTCTTTCCTCTTTTTTGCAGTTATTATTGTAGGTTTGTCATGCCAAGGCTAAAGAAGAAGAGTGCTATGCAGCGACAGTAAATTAAACCAAAAGCACTTCGAAATCTACCTCAGCCTGTAGGCCTGCCTAAAGGGATTTTAATATTTAATGTGACAATAAATTGAAAGAAAGGAGTTTTTTTCCCATAGCCGGTATAGCAACACAGAATATTATTTTTTGTTGTAATGCTTGTGTTATATTTAGTTAGTAGGAAACGCAGCCATAGAGAATTGAAATAAGTTTCGTGTACTTGTGGAGTCGCATGAATTTGTGACGCACGCAAACAAATGCCTTGGCGCGCGGCGCGCGTGTCTTCTGTCCAACCTGCTTACCCTCTTTATCACGACAGTAGCCTATGTACAGGTGTTACCCAAGCATAGAAACACGTGTTCAGTGATATTTTCCTAGTCCTTGTCGAACCCTTGGCCATGGAGGTGATTATTCTATTACATTACTTGGACGTGAGGTCTGAGAGACCGCTTAAGTTAAATCGCCTTTAACAATGAAAAAAACTCAGAAAATGTGAATTTTAATTATTATTCAAGAAAATTTATTCCTAAATATTTAATTAACGAAGCATTATTCTTACACCATCATTTTGTGGGGGTTTTCAGGGCACACATCTGAGTCACAGTTTGGAAGATATGTTAATATCTTAGCTAATATAGACGAAAGCTTATTTAGTATCGTCATTTAAATCAGATATTAATCACAGTTCACTATAATATGTGCATAAGGGAAAGTAATGTAAATAACTTGTGAAGATGATATCCAGACAGTAGCAGCGATTTATATTTTTATTGCGGTCACACAGACCTCACTTCCATGGTTACAAGTAAAAAAATGTGCATGGAACGCCACGCGACAGAAGTGAAATTATTTTTAATTTTTGGATTTTTTTTTTCAATTTTGTATTATTGGATTTATCAGTTTTGGATTTTTGGATTTTAAAATTATTGATATTTTAATTTTGTAATTTTAGATTCACCATAATAAGTGCAGTAACTTACCTTACAACATTTTCCCCTTAGAAATGAGACATACAGTCATTCTCTCAAAACATTCGCTGCAAAATTTCATCGTAACTGTCATCAAAAAGACTTAAAACTATCCGCCTAACCCCAAGAAGCCCCGGGCGCGAAAGAAACCCGAAGTGCAGAGTCTAAAAAAGACGACAGCGACAGAAATGCTGTGACAGCCACATCAGCAAAGAGAAAGCAGTAAGAGTGAAGGACATTTTGATTATTTGGCGAGACTTAATTCCTCACACAAGATATGAACCAGTGCCGGACTGCGAAGAAAACACTTAACGTAATGCTAAATATTATAAAGTTTTTCAGGGAACACATCTGAGTCAAAGTTTGGGAGATATGTTAATATTTTTCAACTGAATAGCTAATGTACACAAAAGCTTATTTAGTATCGTCATTCACATCAGATATTAATCACAGTTCACCATAATAAGTGCAGTAGAAATGAGACATACAGTCATTCTCTCAAAACATTCATCATAACTGGCATCACTAGACTTCGGACTTTTAGGTCGCTAAAAATGCTGTTTTAGGTACCCAAAATAGGCTCTAAAAATTGGAAAATAGGTTCTAAAAATCGTAAAATAGTCTCTTATAAAATCGTTAAGTTGCCAATTTTCTGAAATATTTCAATTGCAACGCAGAATATTACATATATTGAAGTCACCATTAATCAATAGGCCTAATCATGATAAAACACAGATATAGGCCTATGATACACAGAATTATATAGACCTATTACTAGGGCCTGTATTATACCATAACAGTGAAAACCTAATTCCTGCGCTCAGATGCTATGCACGCTAGCATATTCAACCCCTTGTACCCCTCAGTGATTCAGGGAAGTGCTTTTTTATTATTATTATTATTTTTTCTATTGGATGTGGTAGTCGGGAGAAAAACAGTACATTTTCTTTGGAATTCCAAGGATTTTTTCTACTGAAGACGAAACATTCCTTACTATTTAACCACGTCATAAATGTGTCATATACTGCACATTCCGAGCTAAAACTTGAGTACGAACTGAAAATAAATGCTAGAATTTATAACAAAAAATAACTTATTTTGGACTTTAGAGGAAAAACAAGCAAAAAGGCAATATTAGGCTCTAACGTAAAAATAGGCTGTTTTAGGTCCTATAAAAGTAGCCGTTTTAGGCATAGTCACTTATGAAACATGCATTTACAAGTTTTCGTCCATATATCACTTAAGGATTAAAATAGGTTTTTACCTAAAATCCGAAGTCTAGTCATCACATAGTCTTTAAACTCTTGGTCTTACAGTTTACTGCAGCTTAAAGTAAGTCCCGGAGGATTCCGTGCACAGGATTTTTACGTCCTGAAAAATCCATCGATCTCTGCCGAGTTTGATCCCCCGATTCGGATCTAGAGACGGGCACCTCTACACACCGCGGTCGACGATGTATAGGCTATACATAAAATATATTTTCTCGAAAATTGTTGTAACGATTTTGTTAACATTTTGTATGTCAGTTGCTTATTCACCTACTAAGGGCTAAAACTGTTATTTTAAAAATTATCTGAAGGGTAATTATAAGCCAGCAAAATTCAGGCTTTATCGGGTTTTTATGAAACTTGGTATACGCCTTTATAACGTCCATGGGAAAAAGTCTATTGATATTGGACCAAATCGGATGACCGATACCTGAGTAATTCCCAATTTAGTGCCTATTTATGGTAATATATTAGAAAGAATTTGTCAAATGCAAATCAGTTATCATGGCAACACATTGTTTTATAGTATGTTTTTTATGGCTTTGGAAGTTTCAATACAGTTAGCCATGACATATTCCTTCACCCGTGATTATCAAAATTAGTCAGCTTTTTTTTTTATTTCGTTGATCAAGTTGAATTGAGTAGGTACTACATGAAGACTGTTATATACAGAAGGTATATTACTGTGAAATAATTAGGCCTATGTACATTAGGCGGAATTCTTTGGCAGTGCATTTTGTGAAATGTTCACATACTTTAAGGATTTATTATATCAGTGTATACGAGTTTGAATTAAGGTTAGGCATCAAACTTTAGACCTTTGTAAGCCCTGCGTAATGAATCGATCTGTAGCCTAACTCGGAAATCGATTACAAAAAAAATCTGACGTGAAAGTCACATAACTTCCTCTGGCCAAATAAAAGTTAGCAGTATTCACATATCCTTGTACAGAATCGCAATACACAATTTTACGCTAATTATCCTATAAATACCTCTTCTTTCAATGATGCGACTAAAAGCGCAGGCTATATAACAAACTAAAAAAAACAGTGACTGCAGACGTTTATTGAACTTTCCGCCGTAAAGAATAATTTCCGAAATTTATCGAATATTTCCCTCAGATACTTCTTTACTCTATGCATGGCCAACAATACATCTTTCTCACTTCACATTCTTATATAGAATAAGAGGCCGTGAAAGAGCGCGTATTCAGTTGTTCACCACGCAAGACAAACTTTCTACAAACAGTGGGTGAACAGTTGGTGGCTTGTAACTACCCATCAGATAATTTTTTTCGAAAAAAGTTTCAAATAAAAGTTTTAGCTCTCAGTAAAAGGAACACATGTGCAAATTTTAGAGAAAATCGTAAGGGCCGTTTTCGAGAAAATCGCGAAAAACGAAAATTTCTTCATGTAATGTCCCCTTAAAAATAATAGAAACTTATCGCCAATCCTCGGTTCACATCTTCAGAAGGTACCTGACCTAAATACGAAATTTTGTTTTCATACGATTCTCCGTTTCGGAGCTAGCCTGTTCACAAACTTCCACACAGACAGACACACAGACACACACACAGACACACAGACATGTTTCCAAAAATGCAGGGGCCTCAAAACGTGTATTTATGTCAAAAACTCAACTTCGAATTTGGGGGTCGAAAACAATACTTCCTCTACCTATAGTACCTATGGTGCGGGCAGAGGAAGTAATAACTAATTTTCTGCATATAATAATTGCAGTTATCACTGATTAAACAAAAGCATTCTAGCACTTTGTTACATCAGTTTGCCTCATATTATTTTTTAAGTCATTACGTAAGCCATGCCTTAAGAAATGAAGTCTTGTCTACACGAATGTACGTATTCATAATGTCGGAAGGTAATGAGGAATTTCCCCATTTCGCTAGCTTATAGATAATAGGAGAGCGTCTTTGCGAATATTTCCTTGCGAAACGCTGAAGTCTGCAGTAATGCTGAAGATATCAAATGATATATTAAGAGCATTTGAAAGCTAAAACCACAGAGAATAGAAGTAAATCATCTTTGAATTATTCATAGCATTACTCGACTTAATTAAAGTTCATGTTCTATGTGGGATTTGAAAAATAATGACTACTTTTTCAAATAGTCCCTGGTAGTAATAATTCAGATAGCAGTCATCACATCATTGACTAGGGAAATTGATGGCGTTCAATTAATTTGATTAATGCCACAGCGAAAGCGATCGACTAAAAAAGCGGATCTTTTTACTTTAACTGCATTTAGAATTACATATTTTGTTTATTAAGTGCCAAAATAATACTTTATGAGATTGTGTGGAGGACGGGAAAATATGTCTGTGTGTCTGTACGCGCGATAACTCAAATACGGTTTATAGGATTTTTATAAAACTTGGTATACGCATTTATAACGTTCATGTGACGAAGCCTATTAATTTTGGAACAAATCGGTTGACCGGCACCGAAGTAATGCCCAATTCATTGCCTATTTTATAGTAATATATTAGAAAGAATTTATCAAATGGAAATCAGTTCATATGGCAACATATTGTTTTACAGTGTTCATATACGGCTTTGGTAATTGCAATACAGTTAGCTTTTGACAAATAACACATATTCCTTCACATATGCTTATCAAACTAGACCTTTGTTCTTCCGTAAGCCCTGCTTAATGAATCAATCTGGAGCTTAACTCTGAAATCGATTAAAAAAAAGAACTTATTTTCTGCATATCATAATATTGCAATTATAACTGATTAAACAAAAGTATTCTGGCACTTTGTTACATCAGTTTACATGATTTTATTTTTTTCATGACATCAATTATGATACAGGATTTCATTTTAACACTGTTGTGGTATCTATTAATATTGTACATGGAACAGACTTCAAGTCTTGAAAGCAGCAATTCAAACTGCGTAATATAAGTTAAAACCTTATTTAAAATAATTCAATTCTGTTTGTGTTAATTTTAATATTAGGCCTATATGTGGGCAATGAATAGGCCTCACAACGTTACCCTCCTCCATAACCAAATATATTGCAAATATATGCAAGTATATTGAAACCTCAACCTCCTGGAACTCTACGGTTCCCCGCGGTCAGAATGTTCCTTTAGTCTAACGTGAGAATTATTCTGGAGCAAGGCCTCCAAAGATAAATCGCCTGCAAATCGCAACTAGACTACCCGCAACACAACAGAGTATTGCGGGTTTTCTAGTTGCGACCAGCAGGCGATTTATTTGTTATTGGCAGGTGTCCGTGGCATCGCCCACAGTAATTAATTCGAAGATTAAAAATTAAGAGCAAAATAATTAAAACATTATATTTATTAACACTTGCAACCGAATTATTCATAAACTCGCCTCGGACATGGGTTTAATAAGGAAAAATGGAAAACAAGGGAACAAAACTGTAATAAAGAAAATTGGTCCAAGGCCGGCAAAATTAAACTAAAAAGAAATCACCCCCTGGTTGATTCGTTTGTTTATAATGTTTAATGTATTAATGCACGAATCTAATGCTGTCATATGGGCATACAAATTCGAATATAAACGACTAGCTTAAAAGACCCGGCGTCGCCCGGGTTTTGTATTTTGTAATTGGAAATTAGCTTATGAAGGATTTTCAATTTTAAATTCTGGGTCCTTATATAGGCATTTATAATTTGAAATAGGAAGAACGACTTATTACACTCAAACTATTCCCTCAGAAAACGCTTGATATAGTTTTTTATGGCTCATAGAGGATCTAGAATTTTGCATCCCATCGCTTGTACAGTGCACAGCAAGCCTGGTAGAGGTTTAAATAAGAAGAAACAGAAATTCCTGTAACATAAAATTGTAATATCGAGGCGGGAAATTTCCCACTCTTATGTTACCATAAAGCCTTCATACTTTTCTCTCCAAAAACCTGCGATATAATATAATAATATACACATTACCATACCTCGTTTTGTTTTCTCTATGTCCAGGGTAGAGAAAGTTATGTGATTCCATTATTTTAGTGGATTTCATTCTGTAATATTTATTTATAACATGAATTATTTTGATAACTTCTCTTATTTGTCAAAAGTGCATTTCATTTGTTTTTTCCAAGTCCACCTGATACCATTTGGCAACAATATATTCTGTGATTTGGAATGGATAATTCTATGTAAAAAGGGATTAAGTATTTTCAAAAACATTTAATTTTTGGCATTTAGAATCAGAATTTTCCAAAATCCTTTCTTAGTGAGCACCTACAATATGAAACGAAGGTACTGTCAAAATTCCAAGTCTCTACCTGTTATAGTTTAGGCTGTACGTTGATTCCTGTCATTCCTGTCGTTCAGTCAATCAGTCAGTCAGTCATTCATTCAGTCAGTCAGGACAAAGCCTTTTATATATAGAGAGAAGAATAAATTGAAGAATTGATTCATGAACCTTACCCTAATCATGCATTCACAATTTCATTATAACGATTGATAATTAAAAATTTAAAATCACGTCTTTGAGGTGAATTTCGCCGCTCGGGGAAAGAAAAGGCCTCGGACTCTAGTACCCTAAAAAAAAAATAAAAAAAATACGCAATGTAACTTTCTGTGTAAATCAGATCCCTGCGAATCGTAAACAAATTAATCAAGACAGCAACCGAGCAAGGCCACCTTCAATTAATTTCACAATTGACGAGCTTTGCTCATTTAGGGGCATGTTTGGTTGTATTTGTTTTTACTTTTATTAAATGTGTAATAATAATGATGTAATGTAAGTAAGTAATGTTAATAAATGTAAAGAAACGTAAAAAAAGCACTGACTTGCTAATAGGAACGTATTCCACAATAATCGAATTGATCGTGTGTTTCTTATGGAACATATTTCGTCTCCTCGAAAACATTTCATTTTTGGCATTAAAAATAAAATTTTGCTAAATCCTTTCTTAGTATGTAGGCCTACTTACGAGGTTGGATCGAAAACTAAGGCACAATAAATTTTTAGAAAAAGTTGAATTACAAACAAATGCACACATGAAGGGACATCTTTTGTTTATTTTTCTATACAGTCGCCAAGGACTCAACTTTGGAATAGGTCCCTTAAAAAAAAGTTTCCATTTCCTGCGTTTTCCTTGTATTTCAGAATTTTTAAGGCCTGCGCGTCATTTAACATTTATACTACATTTTTTTTTTAATTACACAAACGTTTATATCATTTATTTATATGAACAGATTAATTGCACATTCGACGAATTCTTTATTTACCAGGCACGCGCCATTTTGGATTGGAGACGTCATGTACTGCTGCCAACATTGCTGGAATTGTCTACCCTAGGTCACGCTGCCAATTTCCAACGTGAAGACACTGACTCTAATGCGCAATTTCGTAACGCTACAAGTGACGCTGCAGCTAGCACTTCCAATTAAATTAAATGTACCGAAATGTTTGTTTGATCTATTTGTGATGGAAATGAATGTATGCAATTCTAAAATCAGTAGGCCTACAATACCTCAAACACTAG
Organism: Ectobius pallidus; assembly: GCA_964059195.1. Classification (NCBI taxonomy): domain Eukaryota; kingdom Metazoa; phylum Arthropoda; class Insecta; order Blattodea; family Ectobiidae; genus Ectobius; species Ectobius pallidus. The sequence continues at coordinate 8,956,096 of CAXKWD010000002.1, forward strand.
TACAATAATAATAATAATTTATTTACAAGTAAAGGCGCTAAACCTACTTAACTTTAAACTCTAGTCTACAGGATAAACAGTCCTGATATCTTCCATTTCTTGAAATGGATCTGCTAGTCGGTGCTTACAGTCCAGACGCCACAAGTATTCTACCAAATGGGTATCTACCTGTTCGCGTCTGATACCGCCCCTGGCTAGACGTGCACGGAGAGATCGCCAACGTGACTCGATATTGTTCGTATGAACACCAGTCACCGGATTTACTATTTTTACATTTTGGGACTTGAACCCATCTGCAGAACACATATCTGGGGTTTTGGTGCATATATTGGCAGCAGTGACTTCAGATGTTGCCTCCATTCCTAGTCTCGGCACTTCGGGAAAAAATCTTCGGGAATCTTCGCAGTTCATAGCATATCAACGTGAACTTTCGGACTTAGAAAATTTTTGAGGGACTTATATCAAAGTTTATCCGTCGCCAAGTTTCTCAACACATTTCTACCATCGTGATACCAGTTTCAAAATACCCTGTTCATAGAAGTCCGTTCCGTTGGAGTATAGCCTTCTGCGGACTGCTGTTTGCACTTCTGCATCTGACGCAAAGCGTTTACCGGGCAGGAATTCATTCATGGGACCAAACAAATGCAACACCGACGGTGCCAGGTCTGGACTGTATGGAGGATAATGGAGCACCTCCCAACCAAATATGTTGATTTCTCACGAACAGCAGCAGCAACATGGGGGCGAGCATTGTCGTGAAGAAGTTTGACACTATCAGCATGAATGTTTATAGCGTTTATGACGAAAGACAAGTGTAACGAAGTTTTAATGTATGTATGTATGTATTGGGAAATCAGAAATCAGAATTTGATACTATCTGCAACGTACTTTTGATACGTGGCTCCTTCCTCTTTTATGCCCACTACTATGTAGTAGGCAATGGGTACCTAGGCAAAGCCCATTTGCCCCATGATTATCTTCCGATGTACTAAATTTCATGAAAATTCAATAAAATTAAATAAACAATAATTGCCACAGTGTTGTAATTATTAGCAATCAAAAACCATGAGAAAACCATGAGAAAATGTATTGGGACTCCTTTCCGAAAGTTAATAAGCTTGTGAGGCGGACCGCACAGAAAATACTGAATGAAATGACTGTTGCTTCTGTAGCAACTACTTGCTTGTGATTTTATGTTTTTGTTGAATAATTTTACGCGTAAAATAAAAACTTTTCTCTTATAAAGAGAGACCGAGAGAGAGACAGAACGAAAGGAAATCATTATTCTTAATTCCTGCTCCGTATTCGGAAGACATACGTGTATTTATCAAACTCCTGGAAGCTATGCATCACACCAGCCTTCCTACTCACACAATATGTAGAGCGATATCGCGTAATGGCAATATTTATATCCACCGCCTGGAATACAATTTCCTTTCTTACTGGATGAAGCTTTATTTCTTTTGAACGTTTCCTGTTCCATATCTCAGTTAAATGTATCTAAACATGAATTTAGTACGTCTGGCTGCACATAGCTAGTATTGAGATGGACCCTGAAATTCCATGTCCAGTTTTTTAACAAAAAGGGATGACTGAGTTTTTCACAACTACTTGCCTTTTGTCCGGGCAACAGCTATAATATATATATTGATAGTTTAACCCTGGAAATATCGCGAACAATAAAAATCCAAACAAGCCACTCCTTCCCTTGAAACACTAACTTATATAATTTCTGAAAATTACACTGAATTTATCAAATAAAATTCACATCATATTCATCTGTCAACAAACAGTTGAGAAACGATACGTATTATCCACCGCCGTCTCGAGAATTAACACACGAGTAATACTGTCTAGAAGGCAGTGGTATTATCAGTGTTCACAGTTAGCTTTGGAACTGCATAATCGAATCGGAGATAGTTTTCCCAGGCGGCGCTTTCTAATCGTGGAATGTATTTTATAGCCGGAATTTTAGCTGTTTCATTAATTATTAATGGTTTAGTTTAGGAATGATTCGCGTGCAAGTGTTAATAAATACAATGCTTTAATAATTATTATACTCTTAATTTTTCAATTAATTATCGTGGGCGAAACCGCGGACACCTGCTAGTATGACATATTTTTTCCAGTGTTATTTTGTATTAGGAGTTTATGATTAGTATTACGTATTTCGGAAAAGTAACAACAGGAATTTAGCCTATCACTAGGGGCCGTATTTTTTGGTAACAACGATAAACCCGAAATTTTATAAAACAACCCTCTCTTAGCTATATTTATTTTTATACGTTTAAAATGCCAATATGAAACAAATTGAATCCACGAAATATCATAGGGGAAAAATTCCTCCGGCACTGGGACTTGAACCCAGGACCTTTGGCTATTCGCGCCAATGCTCTACCAACTGAGCTAAGCATATGACATAACTTGTCTGTCTGTGAGGTAGACCATTAGGGCAATCAGTCATAGGAGAGAAGTTCCATCTGGCGCTGTGAATTGAGCTCCGGCTTAGCTCAGTTGGTAGAGCATTGGCGCGAATAGCCAAAGGTCCTGGGTTCAAGTCCCAGTGCCGGAGGAATTTTTCCCCTATAATATTCTCATGTAGTGTCCAACAGAGACAATAATCTGTGGCTCATGAATGCTTATATATCTAACACGAAATATCGCTAAATTTACTTGATTCCGCGAAATGTGTCTATAAGCGCGAAATATGCCCCTTCTGTCCGTAAAGTGAGAAATGAGCACGAAAATGTGCCTTAAAATCACAATATTGTGTTTTGGTGTACTGTACTTTTTATTTCTAAGCGGCATGCTTTTTTCTGCTGTTTCTGTGTCTGTTGAAGAATTACCGATATATCGATATTTGAGAATCGATTACAAAGATTGCAGATTTTACGCAAAGATTGTCTGTGACCTGGTTTGTACTGTTGAGTACTCTCCTTTCCTACTATCTCTTTGCCAAGTTAGCGATGCCTATGATCGATTACAGCAGAAGAGTGTAGAATGTTTGTTACTTGTATTCAACAGATTTCGTCTTTTATCCACGGTGGTTGATTGGCACTTCTGTTTGCAAATAGCTATCTGATGGCGTTTAAAGAAATTACGATAATATTTCTCGTAATTATATTTGAACATTAACTCTAGTCATGTCTAAATCGAAAGTTACTTCAGTTCATACAAGGGCAGAAGGATATAGAAATTGGGGGGGGGGGGTGTTAGTTCATGTAAATAAAAAAGCAATGTTCCCAATCTATATTAATAAAAGGAAGTGTCTGTCCTCCGTCTGTCTGTCTGTCTGTCCGCGATGCCCAGCGAAATCTACTGAACGCAGAGATCTGAAATTTTAAACATAGATGGACTAAAGGGTCGGAAAGTGCACCTCGAAGCCGGAATTTTTATTTTAGCATTCCTTCGAGAGTTATGAGTGAAAAACGGGCAGAAAACGCGTATTTTTTGCGTTTTCGAAGCATGAGTTTTCAGTAATACAAATCAATTACACTAGGCTTTGGCTATTTTTGTCATACCTTCGACATAAAAGCATCACGATCTCTTGAATGTTGTAGCTGACGCTGGTCGATTCATTTGTTTTTAATGTCAAGGCACGCAAACATAATATGAAATTTTCATCCTACACCGAAGAGGATTATTATTATTATTATTATTATTATTATTATTATTATTATTATTATTATTATTATTATTATTATTATTATTATAGGGATAATCAATATTAGCCTAAATATGGTCAAACGTTGTTCGATTTGGACGAAACTCACTATACAGGGGTTTTCTGGGTCAGGGAACTCTAATCTGAGGTCGCTTTTACCAGGCGACGCTATCTAATCGTGACATGTAGTCCACGTGATTTAGGTGTTAATAAATATAATGATTTAACTATTATGCTCTTAATTTTTAATTTTTGAAATAATTATCGCGGGCGAAGCCGCGGGCACATGCTAGTGTAGTATAAAATAATTTATTTCACGAAATACCCACCGAAATAGAAGGAAGTTAACACCGAAATCAGTCACTTTATCTCACCAATAAATCAGGGCCCTACCTATCACATTTTCAACGAATTTGATATTGCTTTGGCAATAGTGTGAAGACTGGTTAATTTATACATTGTTTCGGAGAATTTCGTTCGCGAGTTTTTAGAATTATTTCCTGTAGCTAATTTATCGTTTAAGCAAAGAAAGTTCTACGATTACCAAACATAAAGTAACAATTACCACCACATAACATAATAGTTAAACATCTATACCCGTATCAATAGGCCTATAATTAACATACAATTCCAATGACTCTATTGTTGTGAAATGAGACTTTTGAACTATATGGATTCGTGAGCTTTTCCTGTTCTGTATTTTATGTGTCTTATGTTTCACTAGCATAAATGGCCCGGCGTCGCCATTGTAATTAGAAATTAATTTATGAAATTTTCAAAATCTTGGTCCTTAAATAGGTATGTAGAATTTGAAATGAGGAAGAACGACTTATCACACTCAAACTATTCCTTCAGAAAAGGCTTGATATAACTTTTTTATGGCTGATAGGTGAATTAGAATTTTGCACCCCATTACTTCTACACACAATGCCTGGTAGGGGTTAAAATAAGAAACAGAAATTCCGGTAACATAAAATTGTATTGTCTTTATGGAATATTTTATTTCTCACTGTCATTTTGCTATACAACCGTTTCGGGGCTCAAATAAAAAATAAATTCAATACCACTTTCATAGTTTCATCTCCCAAAACCTGGGACATATATCGGTTTTAATATTGGGTGCTGATACATAATGACTTTACCGGTATATATATACAGCACAGGAAGATCATTATTGCTGGAAATATTGTTAGCAAGTTTTTTTTTGCAATCATACTAATAAGAAAAAAAACAGATTTTGTTTACTTTGTAGTCAAGCAATGAGAAATGTGCACATGATTTCTTTGTCTCTTTTCATAACTATATTTATTCATATTGATTTTAATTGTTTTGCAATTCTTCTTACAAAATTCGCCATCTTTATAAATTAAAGCGCTTATAACAGAATATTTTACAATTAAAATACTCACGAAGAGAATCTCATGGTTTATGATTTAAAAATACAAACTATCAAAACTGTATGGGTTCAGTGATTTAACAGAAGCAAGAAGTTAAACAGTAAAGTTATATTTAAAATACCAGTGCACATTTACTTGGCGTGTAGTTGTGATGATGAGAGTGAATTCAATTTGCAGTTTCACTGAATATTTTTTATATTAAAACATTGGCAATACAAATAAAATCAGATGAACCTATGTAAAAAATTGCCAGAATGCTTTTGTTTAATCAGTGATCATTGCAATTATTATGATATGCAGAAAATAAGTTATTTTTGTAATGGATTTCCGGGTTAAGCTCAAGATCGATTCATTAAGCAAGGCTTACGGAAGAACAAAGGTCTAAAGTTTGATAAACATGTGTGAAGGAATATATGGGTAGTGTTATTTGTCAAAACTAACTCTATTGCAACTTCTAAAGCCGTATATGAACACTGTAAAACAATATGTTGTTATGATTTGCATTTGATAAATTCTTTCTAATATATAACCATAAAATAGGCACTAAATTGGGAATTACTCCGGTACCGGTCAACCGATTTAGTCCGAAATTAGCAGGCTTCTTTCCATGGACGTTATAAATGCGTATACCATGTTTCATGATAAAGCGTATTCGAGTTATCGCGCGTACAGGCAGACGGTCAGACATTTTCCCGTCCACCACACAATTTCACAAAGTACCATTCTGGCACTTAGTAATAAAGTAATAATTCTTTATATAGGCAAAGTCAATTAAAATTACTTTATGAAATTTCGTGTGCAAAACTGTTTTTATACTCGTATTACGTATTTTTAATGTAAAGTACTCGCCCTTGAAGAAGTGTGTGACCCCCTTAAACTACTCATCCCGTCTACTACTGTGGGCTCTTCACTTGAACCTACATCGAGGCAATAGTGTACTTAAACCCAAGCTAGATAAAAGTATGATGAACAAAAAGTGTGCGTGGAACACCACGCGACAGAAGTGAAACTTGTTTTAATTTTTGGATTTTTTAATTTTAGATTTTTACTTTTGGATTTTTAGATTTTTAAATTTAGGATTTTGGATATTTTGATTTTTTAATTTTTTAATCTTGGATTTTTTAATATTTTAATCTTTTAATTTTGGATTTTTTATAATGGTGAAGGGCTCACCACGCCACTAGCTCGAAGCAGTAATAGCCCCCCACTCAATGCATGATACCTTTCCACCGCGCGCTCCCGTATTTTTTTTATAATATTTAATTTTGGATTTTTAGGATTTTAATTTTAGATTTTTGGATTTTTAAATTTTGGATAAGCCTAACCATTGAGTTGATTGTTTTCTGTGCAGTCCGTTCCGTCACATTTCGTGACGATTTTGTCCATAACGCAAGTTTGGGTTAGCTCTCGATTTACTCCTAGCGCGCCTGAAGAAGTTTAACTTGAAAAATAATGTTTGTGAAAGTGGATATTATGTAAAGTATAAAAATATTTTTAAAACCTACAAAAAATTGTAGAGTTAGCGGAACTGAGTTATCCCCTGCTGATTGATTTTTCTATTGAAGCTCGCTCGACGAGATATTTTTATAGTAAACTAACCCTAGAGCTGTAGAAAACAGCAGCAAAACGACAAACAAGACATCAACATGAAATTAATTTTGAGCGCTACAGACAACAGCACACCAGGCGAAGTGGATATTAGAAGCAAGATTTTCCACGAATTCCAATCGCCAGGACGGATTCTGGAATTCCAGGAAATCTTCTTGTGACTTATACACTTCCAGCTTTTCCTTCTTCTATTGTGTATTCTCTTTCTTCGGGATTCATCGTTTCACTGTAATTGTTTGGAACGTTTGAACGTCCGGTTTGAAGATCAAGTTTTTCCGACGTTTCAGACGCCCACGTTGACTCTATCTTCAAGTATATTTTACACTCTATGCGAAATTCAGGTGCTCTGTCTGCATTCATCAGTCCGTACAATTGACTACGATGTTGTTCTCTGTTAATATGGAACGGTTATAGCTGGATTTTCACGCTGAAGGTCCCCTGTTCAAATCCCGGCTGAACGAAATTGATCAATGTTTAGGGCATAGGCATAGGCTGTAAAACGACGAGACTGATATTGCATAACTTCTCAATCCGTAGAATGAGAAGAACGGTTAACGCTAACAATTTTGAAAAGTGATTGTTTTAACTGACCAAAAATCAGCACGGAAAAAGACCGTTCAAAACGCGTATAATTATTTCTGTACAGCCTACTTAGACCGCCAGCGTGGTCTTGTGGTTAGCGTCCCTGACTACAAATCCGTCGGCCCGGGTTCGATCCCCGGATTTTTCTGAGGTAGGGAGGTCTGGCAGGGGTGCACTCAGCCTCGTGATTCAAATTGAGGAGCTACTTGATAGAGAAGTAGCGGCTCCGGTCATAGAAACCACCATTAACGGACGTGGGTGTCGGCATGCTGACCACATGCCCCCCAAATCTTGCTTTCTGCCTGTGGTAGATAAAGCAGCTGTCGGGTGGTAGGCCAAATCCTTCCAGGGATGTAGCACCACGGAGTTTAGTTTTTTATAGGCCTACTTACTTACTCAATGGCAATAGACAATTCCTCAACAAGCTAAAGGAATATTATCTATTTTATGGATCCCAAAGGTTCATTGTCGGCCGCGGTGGTCTAGAGGTAGCGTGCCCGCCTCTAGATCCGCAGGGCGCGGGATCAAACCCGGCCGCGGTTGATGGATTTTTCAGGACGTAAAAATCCTGGGCACGGAGTCCTCCGGGAGGGACTTTAAGCTGGGGGTCCCGTGTCGTAGATTTACGGCACGTAAAAGAACTCCAAGCCTAAATTAGAGCCTCTGGACAAAATTTCTCGGCCCTTTCACGTCCAAGAAATACTTAGTTTCCAGAGGGGGGTTGCGAGGCGATGGGCTTACCACCTGTCCCTCTACCCTCTCTCGGAAAATAAGCATATCAAAATTAGTATAGGTAATGAAACCTCCATTGAGGCCCCTTCGCCCCACCTGGGGATCATAGGGTACCAGACAGACAGACAGACAGAAAGGTTCATTGCCGCTCTTGCCTGAGCCCGCCATTCAACCCTATTCTGTGCTAACTCCATCCAATCATCCTTCGCAAATCCTACTTCCCTTAAATCTATCCTAATATTGTTCTCCCACCTACGTCTAGGTCTTCGGGTCTCCGGGGTCAATACTTTTGAGATATGTCTTTCCTCCCTCATACTTGCAACATGTCCAGCCCATTTCATCCTTCGCGATGTAATTATCCGTACTATATTCGCAATATAGTTATTGATCTATGAGTTAAATAGGGACATTAAATATAACTCGTCATCCGGATGCTCTCAAGATCATCTTTGTTCGTGAAGTTATCGATAAAATCAGCACCTCTCGTTATAGTACCTATGCTGCGTAGCATTCAGTTATTTGTAACCGAAATAAAACTGGGGCGGCAATTCGATACTAAAGATAATATGATGTTCTGTATAATGAGCATGGCATTACAAACTTCGCTGTATTCGGTTTCCTCATTAAAACAAAGCATAAATATTTAGAGTAATAATTCCACCAGCTGTGCCGCTACACAACGTTAACAGGTGGCTTTGCATATTTCCTATGAACCATTAAAATTTATATTTGTCTGTGCATAGTTGTAAAGGTATTATGTTATAATATTGGACCTTCGCTTAATACCAGGGATGGGGCATGGCAACTATTGTTTCTTTTGAAAATGAGGCACCATTTAAAAATTTTGAAATATACAAATGAAAGGGCAGGGTATGGAATCTATAATAATAAGAGGAAGTGTCTGTCTGTCTGTCTGTATGTGCGCGATGCACGCAGAGATTTGAAATTTTAAACATAGGTGGGCTGAAGAGTCGGAAAATGCACCTCGAAGCCAGATTTTTAATTTTCGATTTCGTTCGCGAGTTATGAGTGAAAAACTGGCAGAAAACGTGCATTTTTTCGCTATCCAAGCATCAGTTTTCAGTAATACATTTCATTTGTCAAATCAATTACAGGTGGCTTTGCTTTTTTGTTTGTTATAATTTCGAAATAAGAGCATCGCGATTTTTTAAAAGTATATCGCATGGAATTTATCGATCGTTTCGATTCTGTGAGGTCACCCTGGTCGATTCGTTTGTTTATAATGTCAAATACAATAGAGGCGCTTTCTAATCGTGGAATGCACTCCAAAGTCGTATTTTTAGCTGTTTCATTATAATTATTAATCGTTTAGTTTATGAATAATTCGAGTGTAAAGTGAAGTAAAGTAAAGTAAAGTGTTCCCTATTACAGGCCATGGAAGCCCTGAGAGTTTCAGGCGGTTGAGGCTTCCAGATTTTAGACATTCGGCACGTGAAGGTGGTAAGAATTGTTCCTGGTATTCATTTCTGTTAGAGGCTGAGTCAACCACAGGGCCATAGTGCCACCAGAAGGATTAGGCCAATTGAAAAACTCCAACGACCTCATCAGGAATCGAACCCGCGACTTTCCGGTTTATAGCGCAGCATCTCAACCACTACGCTTATGGCGTACCCCTGAATACATTTTCTGGTACCCTATGATCCCCATGTGGGGCGATGGGGCCTCCAATGGAGGTTTCATTACCTATACTAATTTCCGAGAGAGGGTAGAGGGACAGGTGGTAAGCCCATCGCCTCGCAACCCCCCTCTGGAAACTAAGTATTTCTTGGACGTGAATGGGCCGAGAAATTTTGTCCAGAGGCTCTAATTTAGGCTTGGAGTTCTTTTACGTGCCGTAAATCTACGACACGGGACCCCCAGGTTAAAGTCCCTCCCGGAGGACTCCGTGCCCAGGATTTTTACGTCCTGAAAAATCCATCGACCGCGGCCGGGTTTGATCCCGCGCCCTGCGGATCTAGAGGCGGGCACACTACCTCTAGACCACCGCGGCCGACCTACATACAAAAATGTGTTTTTGTTCAAAGTTTAGCAGTGTTTTCTCCTGTACGTCGATGTGATAACCCCTGCGTGATGATTTTTGTTAGAAATGTCTTGTGATTGGTCCGTTCCCATCACTCACACGTACTTAAGCTGTTAATGAATTGAATGACGTATGATGCTAAGATAAACGAGGAGGATATTTATCAATAGGTTTACTTGTATTGCGAGATGGCTTAACCACGCGTACAGGATGGATGGCGAAAACGGGACGACCATCAGTTTGCAAGACCACTTCATCATAGTCACAGCTGTCAAACTGCTATTGGTGCTGGCAGTCACGGCTTCCTGGATGTCTTGCTTTCATATCAGTATCAAGTTGCAGTGACAGATTATCTTGTAACCGTAGGGTTAATTCCGATTATAATCTGCTTAGATAATATTATATTAGCCTCCAGGAATTTTATATTCCCTGCTTTTTTATTTTAAAAGTTTTTAATAAACTGTATTAAATCTTATATCTGAGATAAAGTTTAAATTTAGAATTTGTAGTTTTATTATTATTATTATTATTATTATTATTATTATTATTTATTTTTTATTTTTTAAAGGGAACTTTGGTAGGCTAATATTAGATTGTGTTTGTGACCATTGTCTTCGCTCTTGCCCCACAGATTTTAAGTTAGAACAAAATGGTTTTACTGTTTGAATCACAGAAGAGCATAGAATATGTTAGTGAAAATAATATTTTTCTGGTTTATAACAGTAGTAATAATAGTTATTTTTGATAAAAATGTGTAAATTTCTCTGATTGTTAATTTTATGAATCAAGTTTTAGCCGAGTTTCAGAACAACAAACAATTTTAAAAAATAAGACAAAAACCAAACACAAGCGAGGTGGGCGAGATGGTAGCGTCTTGAACATTTGCTTCACTAGGCCTATTACAGGGTGTCTATACCGAAATGCCCTATCTTTCCCGAGTTTCTATGTTGCTCCCAACACAAAAGAAGAAATAGGGGAATTTTATTCACAAACATAAGTCGTATTAAGCATTAAGTTTATGTATATAAAAAAATGACAACACTTCCACGAGAGCTCTTGCGGTTACACGGAGAATGTCCTTCATGTAACATGCAGAAAGAATTCCAACGTCAGGTGAACGTGGAGGCCAATTCTCAGTGTGTCCGGATTTCAGCTTGACTTGTGCCTTATCTTGAATAGACGCAATTTTTGCGCAGGATATCAACAGCGCTAAACCCAGCAAATGTTGGTTGTGAAAAAAAAATGGGTGGCAATTTCAACTCCTCTTCAACCCAACAGAAAAGTTAGATCGGAAAAAGGACGATTTTCCTATTAGTAAAAAGGACCCAAATTTCGGGCATTTCGTTGTAGACACTCTTTATATATCCAAGCTCCGTAAAAAATTTCTCCGCTTTATAAAAAGTAATAATTCAGGTGGGTTATAAGTCATATATTATGTTGAAAAATTGTCTTTTTTGGATTATTTTCTTGACCTCGGAAATATAAACGGTTAGCCTGAACAATTAATTATTCCGTAGGCCTAATGAGAATATATTATATCAATAATAATTTGGTAAGATCCTTAAATCTATTTTTTTAATTTATTTATTTATTTATGACTTTTCAAAGGTATAAAAACAATAATTTAAATTTTAAACACAAAAAAAATGAGGTTATGGTATGAGGTATTTTGCTATATATCGATTTCTTTCATCAACTTAATAGTATATTGCGATACTAGTGCCGTAAGCGGTGCATACGTTATGCGCTTACGGAACGAGTATTGCATGCTATTTTTTTTTTGGACGATGATTATTTAAATCAATTTATTTATATTAATTGAGATATTAGCTGAAAATATTATGTATTAACACTATTGAAGATTGATGTAATATTTCAGAAAGTGATTCGAATGTGTTTGTTGTTATGGGAACCGAATATTTGTCCTGTCCTGCCACAAACTGGGGGGCCTTGGTTCCGGTCTTCGATGGTTTTACTTACGGCACGTGTGCTTTTTGTAATTTTTACCGCACGGAGATTTCTCTTGTTTTCATAGCAACCAGATTGCGTGCAGGAATGTCAAGTAAAGATCCATGGCAACAATGTTCGTAAGTACCACTAATTAGTTACGTCGTGCAAAAAAGTCTAAATAATGAAAAATTTAACATGTATATGCCTATATGTGACGAAGTTTTACAGTGTATTTTTCGTCACTTATTTTAAAGAACATTGTATATATTTCTTAGAATAAACCACCCACTGAATTCTGAAAACACTTGTGTTAATGGCTAAATCTACGAAATGAAATGAGTGTCGAATAAAGTAGATTGCAGGAAATTATTGATATAAGCATGAGTTACAAAGAATAGGATTATGAGTCTTGATGTATAAAATAGGGCTGATGGCTTTGCAGAGGGAACATAGCAAAGAGCAGAGAACCGCCCCCCCCTTCCACAACCCTTGCTGTGCAATGGGGAGATAAAAACCCCGCTGAAAATTCTACTCCATTGCCGCCTGGAATTAAGACTGGAGAATTTGCACAGATTTCTGCAGAAATTTATGGCACCTCATTTCCATACAGTGTGATTATGAAAGAGGGGAGAATATTCGCTTATTATTATTATTTTATAAAAACCTTGCGTACATTATGTTAACAGCTATACCCTACTCAGCAATATGATCTCGTTTGTAATTTTAAAATGGGATGCTTTCGTCACATTATCCCCAGCGCAAACTAAATGTTAGCATAAGAGGACTGAAGGAAAATATAAAAAATCAGGAAATAAGAAAATTGGAGTATATGGCAATAGCTGAGCTGCATTGGAATAAAAGAGTCTCTTGAGAGAATAAATACGGACGAAATTAAACACGATAAGGTAATAAGAGAATTCAATGCTTACGAGACTGGGATTTTAAAAGGTGGATATTTGCAATCTCTTTATATAACATTTTTCGTTTCATTTTTAAAATCCTATTCAGAAGGCAAGAAAAACTTAGAGTGGCACCGCCTGAGTATTACAATGAAAATAATGTGAGAAATAGTCTATATAAATATGCTCACATAATTTTCTCCTCATAACTTGGGCCCGGATTTGAAGGTTTTAACCTATTTTTTCCCAGCTTCCTAATTAGAACATTTTAATGTATTTTTCCGTTTCATACTCCTAGCTTCCGAATTCTATGAATCTTTTTTTCAGATCCCTATTACATGCCATGAAGGAGGCTGAGGCTCCCAGATTTTTAGACATTCGGCACGCAAAGGTCGTAAGGTTGTAAACCTTACGCACCGGCCGCCTTTACCCCCAAGATTGCTCCTGGTACTCATTTCTATAGAACCTAAAAAGAGCTAAACTGGACTAAAGGGCCTAAAAGAGGCTAAATATGACTTTTGCTGAAAAACTAGGGGCTAAAAAGGACTTTTGCTGAAAAACTATGGGCTAAAAAGGACTTTTGCTGAAATAACTATGGGCTAAAGAGAACTTTTGAAGAAAAACACGATTTTCGAATTAATGCTAAGGAAAATAAAATTTATTTTCACATATTTAATATATGAATCTATGCATTTTAAGAAAAGACATAATAAAAATAAATTTATACAACGCACTGAAATTAACAATGCACAAGTTGCTATGTCGCTTGTCTTGAAAATGTGCCGCCTCGCCGACGCAGGAAATGAAACTTGAGCCGTCTTCAATACTTTGAAATCTGCAACTAATCCGTTGTCGTTTCAACTTTCAAATAACAAGTTACCGACCGACGACAGAGAAGAATAGGAGGGTGTGTGTAAAAAAAATTATAATTCAATTTTCGCTGTTAATATTAGTGTTTTATTAAGACGGCTAAAATGGTTTGTTTAAAACCTAAAAAGAGCTATTCCACGAAAATAAAAGGCTAAAATACCTTTTATAAAAGCCTAAAAATTCGAATCCTTATCATAACCGTGGACGTGATTCTACTGTTACATTAACATGGACATGAGGTCTGAGTGACCGCTTAGATTTAATGGGCTTTTAACACTGAAAAAAACTTACAAAATGTGAATTTTAATTATTATTCCAGCAAATTGATTCCTAAATGTTTAATTAACGAAGCATCATTCTTACACCATCACTTTAAGGGGTTTTTATGGCACACATCTGAGTCACAAATGCAATGAAATGCACAGTTTGGAAGATATGTTAATATTTTTAAAATGAATAGCTAATACACACAAAAGCTTATTTAGTATCGTCATTCACATCAGATATTAATCACAGTTCACCATAATAAGTGCAGTATCTTAACTTAAAACATTTTCCCCTTAGAAATGAGACAAACAGTCATTCCCTCAAAACATTGACTGCAAAATTTCATCATAACTGGCATCAAATAGTCTTAAAACTTTCGGCCTAACAGTTTTTGGTGAATCTGGCCGTTCACTGATTATTATTCACAAACTAGTAGCCTAAACTAAAAAAAGATAACTTACATAACCCATACGTGAGGTCTCGGAGACCGCTACAAAAATTTGTTTTTTTGTTTTAGCACGACTGCACTAACACTGATGGGTAAGTGACACATATGAAGTGATAAAGAATCTTGGGAAGAGAAGGTGGTGTTCCAAATAACACACTTGCGAAGACGATATCCAGACAGTAGCAGCGGTTTATGATTTTACTTCGGTCTCACAGACCTTACGCCCTAGTGTTGATAAATTTCATGTTGTTTGTCTCCTGCGAGGGATTTGTATGTAGTGTATAAAATAATTCCACCTATTCCCTCGTATAAAATGTTTTTGTTAAAATATCAGCTCATAGCTTTGTCAAATGGATTAACCAACAGAATAAGATCACCTGGAGAAAGAAACAGGACCTGAAGATGGCTGAATAGCCGAAATTTATGTTTGTCAATATTATAAAACATAATTAAAAATTATAGCTGTAAATTTTAAAAGACAATTTCCGTATTTTGTGGACAATATACAGAGTGTTAATGAATAACACCGAAATATTTTACCTGTGTATAGAGGGGACATAGACAAGCAACTTTTAATAGGAGATTTTTGCTCTATGGATTCAATTCTTCCTGTTATAACATAAAATATCCCAAGGATATGCACGCCACTGACTTCTAATACTTGAAATGATGGGAAACAAAGGAACAGTGAATATTGTGTAGTGGTCGGGAAAATTGTAAAAAATGACGATCTATATCTTACAACTCTGAGGGAAAAAATGACAAACGAAACATTTTTGTTAGGTCCGGAATTTGGAATAAAAACATAATGCAGTGGCGGGCAATCATGTGATTAGTCAGTAAATTGTGCAGATTATGAAAATTCTAAATTATGGTATAGCTGTTGATGAATTATTAAGAATCAGGTTTTTATCGATCGCTAAGAAGGCATGAAGTCAATTTAATGAAAATTTTAACCCTATTTCGCTCCATTATTGACTTATGAGCACCTAATTTTAAGGACTTTAATGCCCTGCAGCATACACATTTTACGTCATAGAGCAAAAATGTCCTAATAAAAGTTGCTTGTCTATGTCCCCTCTATACACAGGTAAAATATTTCTGTGTTATTCATTAACACTCTGTATTCCGGCTATTCAGTTATTCAGTATAAATTTTAGATTTGACAAAGCTATGAGCTGATATTTTAACCAAAAACAATTTATACGAGGGAATAGGTGGAATTATTTTATACACTACTTACGCCCTTGGTTAAGGGCTACCCTAAAGAATAGATAATACAACTTTCCCACTTATAATAAATTATCACAAAGTTTTGCCTTCTTTTCACATTGCAAGGTGATAGATAGTCCTATCTACTTATGGATGGAGGAAGAAAGAGATAGGGATAATAAAAGAGAGAGGCATTTTGAAAGTGTGCTACATGTAATTCTCTTTAATTACAGTGTTAATTATATTAAAATTATCCTGTGAAGAGGATGGCATACGTTTTAGAAAAGGCCTTTGTAGTCATTGTTTATAATAACATGTCCAGGGCAGGGAAGTTTTATTGTGTCATAAATTAAGGAATGTTAACCGCTAGTTACAATGACGCACCTGAACTTGTGCGTGTTCAGGAGTTCAGCGCGCCCGAGGCACCTCCGTGTTTTGTTCAGAGTTTTAATGAAGGCAGTTGATATATTCAGCAAAGTTTGATCCTACGTGTATCGGGGAGGCCGTGGTCTTTGTTGTCCTCAGTGTTTTGTTTCACGACGACGTCTTCGTCGTGACGGTGCTGCCAACACGCGACGCTGTCACGAAACTTCCCGCAGTGTCCTTCTGAGAAATAAATTTCCCTCGTTGTATTTTATGTGTCTGGTCACCAAATTATAGTTATCACATGAATCGGAGGGAGTGATGAATGAGTCCAATGTAATTATAGCTAATAACGATTTAGCCGCTTTTGAAACTCAGACTTGCTATGGAGTTTTACGTTTGATATAAATTAACATTTTCCTATGTTACACTATTTCTGATCTTTCAAACGTCGATAGATGGAAATCACTCAAACCCCCATTTTCCTCAACCGACATCTGCCAAATTTTGTTTAGTTATTAAGATCTTGGAAGACAAGCTTTTTATTAAGAAATTTTGAATAAGTTAAGTAGGTAAGGCATTTAATGACCATAAAATAGTAAATAAATAAAAAATAAATAAAAAAAATCCCTTTAGGCAGGCCTGAAGTGCTTTTGGTTTAATTTATTGTCGCTGCGCAGCACTTTTCTTCTTTAGCCTTCGCATGACAAACCCGCAATAATAACTGCAAAAAAGAGGAAACAGCACTTTTTTAAAAACGTTCAAATTTCGCCTTATATTAGAGCTATCGAGAAACTAGTTATTGATTTGCAGAGTACTCATCAAGAGCTTTTCAGCGATACGTGGTTTCAAAAATTTCGAATTTCCATTACCCCAACCCCCACTCGTACCCCTAAAACCCCCGAATCGTTGGTGTCACTGTGAACTCCATAGGGAGTAATTTATTCAAACAAAGTTTCCCTCTATACTTCATAGGGGCCGAGATATAAAGTTTTCAAAATTTCAACCCCCTCCCCCGACCCCCCCCCTTGGGCCAATTTTGCTCATTAATGAACTTGTTCGAACTATAGGGCCTAGAAGTAACATAATAAAATTTGGTTCAAATATCTTCAAAATTATGGCCGCTGTCGTACGGGCAGTGGTTTTCTTCCAAATCTACCTATAAACGAAGGCCTCCTAACCTGACTCCGGTTAACAACGCGGCTTTGTTGTAGTATAAGTTAGTAATGGTTTGCCATTTAAAAAGCATGCGACCGTTAATTAGCCGTTACTCCTGTCCGATCAACCGATTTGGTCCAATATCAATAGACGTCTTCCCATGGACATTATAAATGCGTATACTGAGTTTCGTGAAAATTCGACAATGCGTATATGAGTTATCGCGCCTTTAAAATAGACATTAAATTGGGTTTTACTCTCGTACCGGTCAACCGATTTGGTCCAATATCAATAGGCTTCTTCCTATGGACGTTATAAATGCGAATACCAAGTTTCATGAAAATCCGATAAAGCGTATTTGAGTTATCGCTCGTACAGACATATAGACGGACATTTTCCGTTCACCATACAATCTCATATTGTACCATTCTGGCATCGGAAAGATGTGTAAACATTTATACAAGTCCCGTTGAGAATGGGAATAAGCACCGCGTGTTTACAGGTGACCACATGGAGTTCCCAGGATATTGCATTTGCAATAATTATACCCTGAACTGCATTTTCCTGGTTCTTGGCAGAACACATAAATTTAATTATAAAAGCTCATACATCCATAGTATTGTGTACAGTCAGAGAACAAACAAAATTGTCCTCGTCCAGTTCTTAAGAAAGATGACACCTTCAATGAATGTTACAAATCACGACATAAATAATTACATAGTGCTTTTTTTCTCAACTACTTTTATTTTTTTTCTTAGTCTTACGGGGACCGCTTGCGTGGTTATGTGGTTAGCGTTGCTGAACAGGTTCGATCCCCGGTACCTCCTCTGATTTTCCTGAGGTAGGGAGGTCTGGAACGGGGTCCACTCAGCCCCGTGATTCAAATTGAGGAGCTACTTGATAGAGAAGTAGCGGCTATGGTCTTGGAAACCACCATTCATGGCCATGGGTTTTCGGCATGCTGACCACATGCCCCCAATCCTGCCGTCTGCCTTTGGTAGGTGACGCAGTGGTCGGGTGGTAGGCCTTGTCCCTTCAGGGGTGTTGAGCCATGGAGTTTAGTTTAGTTTAGACTTTTCGGTTACATTGAACCATCTTCAGGCAATATTTCTTGCAGAGTTATATTCAGTAAGAATTAAACTTCTTCATCACTAGGATCAGTTATAAATAAAACTACTAGGCTATAACTTAATCCTTAAGGTTAAGGTATTATCGATCACTAAGAAGGCATGAGATCAGTTTAATGAAAATTTCAACCCTATTTCGCTTAATTATTGACTTATTAGCACCAAATGTCTTTCATGTCCTGTAGCATACACATTTAACGTCATAGAGGAAAAATTTCCTAATAAAAGTTACTATTTCCCCTCTGTGCACAGGTAAAATATTTCGGTGCTATTCATTAACACCCTGTATGTTAATAGCTTTGTTTGAAGTCAAACTGAAGCTCAAACTGTCACTATAGGTAAATTAAGATGATTTATGAGAATGACCTCTTAATTGGGTTTTATCGAAGATTCCAACTGACTGTACTAGTAGCCTAGTATAAGTCTCTGACAAAACGCGACAATTTTCTCTCACATCACTCCACAAGAGCGGCTTAAGTTCAGGAAAGGTTTTACAGAATCTACTGAAGGGTATGCTGTTTGCATTTTTAGACCAATATTTACAAATGGTTGAAAAGGGATTGAGATTTTATAAAGAAATCTTGCATATTGAACATTTCGAAGTGTGTCGAATTCTAATTTAATGGACGTATTATTGATTTCCTCGGGAAAATATTAGCCCCCATTTCGTCGTGTGACATTGAAAGGTAATTTTCCGCTTATAACAACTTGCTTTCTCACACGCGTCAATCAGTGACTCAAGAAAACGTGGAAGAATATGATTGTAATCGTTAACTATGCTGAAAAATTTAATGTTTTATTGTATCTTGAACATAATAATAAGCCTTTCTATCTTTTTTTAGTTAATAATATATATATATATTACATACTAGCAGGTGCCCGTGGCTTCGCCCGCCATTTTTTTACTCAACTGCTAGATGTTTAGATAGATAGATAGATGGATGGACGGACGGACGGACGAGAGGGAGGTTGCATGATTGGGTAAGGTTCATGAATATAATGTGATTCATTTTAATCGCTTCGTTTGGAATTTGTATGCCGATATGGCAGCATAAGATCCGTTTTGTTCGTTTAATTATTTATATATTTAACGTTAAACAATATAATTAAGAACAAAATTATGCAATTCCTGCAATTTATGTAAAAATGATGGCATCTATATTAATAAAAGGAAGTGTCTGTCTGTCTGTCTGTCCGCGATGCCCAGCGAAATCTACTCAACGCAGAGAACCGAAATTTTAAACATAGGTGGACTGAAGGGTCGGAAAATGCACCTCGAAGACGGAATTTTAATTTTCGCTTTCTTTCGTGAGCTATGAGTGAAAAATGGGCAGAAAACGTGCATATTTTGCGTTTTCGAAGCATCAGCTTTGAGTAATACATTTCAATGTCAAATCAATTACAGTTGGCTTTGGCTATTTTCGTCATACCTTGGAAATAAAAAAAAAACATCGCGATCGCTTGAATGTTGTAGCTCACGCTGGTCGAATCATTTGTTTATAATGTCAAGGCACGCAGATATCTGAAATTTTCAACCTAACGGAAGAGATATATAATCAATTTAGGCCTAAATATGGTCAAAGATTGTTCGATTTGGACAAAACTCACTATATAGGGGTTTTCTGGGCCAAGGAACTCGAATCTGAGGTTACTTTTACCATGCGACAATATCTAATCGTGGTATGTAATTCACGTGATTTAGGTGTTAATAAATATAATGATTCAACCATTATGCTCTTAATTTTTAAATTTTTAAATAATTATCGCGGGCTATTGCTTGATTTTGTAAGTCCATGCTGGACGATTCATTTGTTTAGAATGTCAAGGCACGCAGGCATATGAAATTTTCAACCTACACGGAAGAGGGATAATCAATATAGGCCTAAATATGGTCAAACATTGTTCGATTTGGACTAAACTCACTATACAGGGGTATTCTCGGCCAAGGAATTCGAATGTGAGGTCGCTTTTATCAGGCGACGCTATCTAATCGTGGTATGTAGTCCACGTGATTTAGGTGTTAATAAATATAATGATTGAACTATTACGCTCTTAATTTTAAAATTTTAGTTTTTGATATAATTATCGCGGGCACATGTTTTTATAAATTATTTAAACAAAACATTTAGCAGTTGAGTAAATATTCGCGGGCGAAGGAACCTGCTAGTTGTCTTATAAATGCTTATTTTTAGATTTCTGGACAGAAAATGAAAAGATGAAAGGATTGAACCACATAGTTGGGTTTCGTTTCATAATATGATGGAAAATAATGCATCGTATTATTTCGCAGTCATTTCCGGGAATTTCTTTATTTACTTGTCTGGATGCGAGAATACAAAAGACTTGCATATTGTCTTGTGTCTAGACGGAACTTGCAGAACGGAAGACCTGGGGACATCGAGTGCTTAGGAGCTATGATAATAAAATTTGCATAAGAATGGCGTTACTCAAGGCTCGATGTAGCGGAAAAGAGTTATAACTCGACGAATATAAGTTACATTCCATCTGTGTTAACTCTCTGCATTTATAATATGCATGTTTACTAGTTAAGGAAATTACAGTCACGTTACATGAAGAGAATTTTTTTTCCTATTTTCTAGAAACGGCTCTAACGATTTTATTATTAATGAATTTCATTTTCAGACAGGGTTTAAATAGTTATAAAATTGAAACAGTGTCGACCTTAAATCCTTGTCGTAGCACTTATCTAGGGCCACTTATACAGGGTGTTAATGAATAACACCGAAATATTTTACCAGTGTATAGAGGGGACATAGACAAGCAACTTTTGTCAGGAGACTTTTGCTCTATGGATTCAATTTTTCCTGTTACAGCATAAAATCTCCCAGGGCTTGGCCGCCACTGATTTCTAACATAGAAAAAAATGCAAAACAAAGGAGCTTCGTTGTTAACACTGTAGTCAGTAGTTATGAATAAAAAGAAGACTAATGCAGTGGCGACCAGTCACGTGATTAGTCTGTAAATTTGCAGATTATGTAAACACTAAATTATGATATACCTGTTGACGATTGATTAAGAGTCTGGTTTTTATCGATCACTAAGAAGGCATTAAGTCAATTTAATGAACATTTTAACCCTATTTTGCGTAAGTATTTATTTATGAGCACCAAATTATAAGTTAATAACTTTAATGCCCTGTAGCATACACATTTTATGTCATAGAGCAAAACTCTCCTAATAAAAGTTGCTTGTCTACGTCCCCTCTATGTACAGGTAGAATATTTCGGTGTTATTTATTAACACCCTGTATAAAAATATAAAATTTCACAAGTGATTTTAACGATTGTGTTTAAATTTTCTACACGAATTGTATACTGTGGTATATCATGTATTACAACTTTTATTTGGATAGAGGAAGTTATGTGTTTCACATCTCATATTTTTAAATAATTTATGTTTATTCCTATAAATGTAGTAGAAGTGAACACTGTAATTTATTGGTCTGTAAATGCCTGTAATCTTCATAACATAAAATAAAATCAGGTAAACCGATGTAAAAAGTGTCAGAATACTTATGTTTAATCACTGATAATTGCAATTATAATATGCAGAAAGTAAGTTATTTTTGCCATCGATTTCCAAGTTAAGCTCCAGATCGATTCATTAAGCAGGGCTTACGGAAGAAGAAAGGTCTAGTTTGATAAGCATATGTGAAGGAATATGTGGGTAGTGTTATTTGGCAAATCTAACTGTATTGTAACTTCCAAAGCCATATATGAACGCTCTAAAACAATATGTTGGCATGAGAACTGACTTGCATTTGATAAATTCTTTCTAATGTATTACCATTAAAATAGGCACCACATTGGGCATTACTCCAGTATCAGTCAACCGATTTGATCCAAATTTAATAGGCTTCTTCTCATGGACATTAAAAATGTGTATACCAAGTTTCATTAAAATACGATGAAGCGTTTTTGAGTTATTTTGCGTACAGGCACACGGAGAGACAGACGGACGGAAAGACGGACAGACATTTTCCTGTCCCCCACACAATCTCATAAAGTAACATTCTGGCACTTGTAGCCTAATTAATAGGACAAGGCATTTAATTACCATAAAATAGTGAAAAAATGCAAAATAAAAAAATGCATTTATGACCTAAAAATAGTGAAAAAATGACCCGAAATCTTAAAATAATGACCAATAAATTTACCATTATTACTTAAAATTAGTTTTTTCTTAAGTTATGAATTGCTAAATACAGTTTATGACGATGCTTTATATATGAATTTACAATATAAAACACACTTATTTTGTTACTAAAGAAATCAGTAAATTTATACTACAGTACTTGGACACCCTTAGCGAAAAATAAATTCTTTCTGAACTGGCATGCCCATCAAATTGCCCCTAGCAAATATGTACCATTTAAAATGAAAGAAAAAAATATTTATTGCTAAAATGCCGAAAATGACCTAAAATGCCAAAAATGACATAAAATGCTGAAAATGACATAAAATGCTGAAAATGACCTAAAATGCCGAAAATGACCTAAAATGCCAAAAATGACATGAAATCCTGAAAATGACCTGAAAATGCCGAAAATGACCTAAAAATTGCCAAAAATGACCTATCTCTTGAAAAATGACGAAATATGCAAAATAAAGCAAAATAATGCAAAAACAAATTGCCCTTATTCATGAATTATTTAATGATATACATTTATATAGTATTGATAAATTTCATTCTTTTTCCGTTTGTGGTAAATGTTTATTACAAAGATAATTTTCCACCTGACCACAAACAATTTTAACCAAAAGTTCAATCTATGCAATATTTACTTAGCCCTTTATTCTACAGTAGTGTAATATTAATTAAATACTTACATATATCAGTTTTATCAGCTCCTTAACATTATTGTAGAAAATGTAATAGTATGTATGAAAATGTACACATAAGTGCTATATATGTAAGTATTTAATTAATATTAATAATAATAATAATAATAATAATAATAATTTTTATTATCTGTTTGCCGTACATGCAGTACAGATAGAATCGTCAATAAATAACATTAAAATAACAAACACAATACAATACAATTAAAAACTAAAAAATTCGTTTAAATCATAAAACGAATTTTTACATAAAAATGTCTTTAGTCTTAACTTGTAAAGATGAAGATTATTAACACTAGAAATGTTGTGTGGAAGTTTGTTGACTATCCTACTAATGAGGCAAACTGGTAGTTGAGTAATGAGATATGTGCACATGATTTCTTTGTCTGGTCTCATAATTATGAATATCCATATTAAGTCTAAAATTTTGGAGATTCTTCTTATAAAACACACCAGCTTTAAAAATTAAAATGCTTGTGACAGTTAGAATGTTATGTAATTTAAAAAACTCACGTAAAGAATCTCTAGGTTTAAGATTAAATATTACTCTTAAAATTCTCTTCTGAATTATAAAAACCCTCTGAATATTAGATGCAGAACCCCATACTAATATATTATAAAAAATCGTAGATTGTACAGAAGCAAAGTACACACTTAATAAATAATTTATATTAAAAGAATTCTTCAAACATCTAATAGCGTAACCTGCTTTGTTTAATTTACAACAAACGTGATCAATCTGCAAATTCCAAGTTAAATTAGAGTCCAAATAAATACCTAAACTACTGTAGAATACTGTAGAATAAAGGGCTAAGTAAATATTGCATACATTGAACTTTTGGTTAAAATTGTTTGTGGTCAGGTGGAAAATTCTCTTTGTAATAAACATTTATATACATTAGAGCTATCTTTTAACCTTCATATAAGAACATGCAAAATCATCAAATGCCTTGCCCTACTAATTAATATAATGAAATAGTTATTCTTAAAAATCCTGAAAACACAGACATTGTAAAAATTTACGGAAGAGTGACTTGGCGGAGTTTTATTCCTTTTCGAATTCTCTGTTCATCCTCCATGAAAATGTCATAGGATTGCTTCGATTTTCCGATATAATTGGGTCATTGCTGTGGTCGGTAATTTGCTGATGTAAAGGGCGAAGACGTCAGGCACTCAGCTAAGTAAATGCGATGAGGAATTTACCACTCTACATGTTTTATATACCGCAGTACACCGAGTGTCCCACAAGCGCATGTGTCTTCGCATTTATACTGAATTTAAAAAGTGATATTTGATTACTAAATCCGAACTAATCCACCCATACGTCAAATTCGTTTTGGACCAATAATATGCAAGAATGGGTCTGAAGTCTGCCAATCACAGACCCTTTTCACTCAGTGCTGTCAACGTATTATAGTATATTGCGATACAAGTGCCGTAAGCGATGCATACGGATCGAGGAAAGAGTTTGAAAAAACGAGGCGCTAGGGCCGAGTTTTTTCAATTTCCGAGATCCGTTATGCGCTTACGGCACGAGTATTGCATGCTATTTTTTGCACGATGATTATTTATATCAATTTATTTATATTAATTTAGATATTAGCTGAAAATATTATGTATATACACTATTGAAGATGGATATTATATTTAAGAAAGTGATTCGCATGTGTTGGTTGTTATGGGAACCGAATATTTGTCCTGTTAAAGACGCCACAAACTGGGGGGCCCTTGGTTCCGGTCTTCCATAAAGGCTTGTATTATGATGGTTTTACTTACGGCACTTGTGCTTTTTGCAATATTTACCGCACGGAGATTTCTTTTGTTTTCATATCAACCAGATTGCGTGCGGGAATGTCAAGTTACGATCCACGGCAACAATATTCGTAAGTACCACTAATTAGTTACATCGTGCAAAAAAAAAAAAAAATATTTTACAAAATAGAGCTGAAATAGCTAAGAAAATAGAATTTTAAGTTTTGATTTCGGGGGAAGCCCGGACCCCGTGCACCCCCCTTCCCTATGCCAAGGGTGGAAACCAGTGCTTGACCATAACATAACCTTCAATAAGAGTGAAATGTATAAATAACTAGCATGTGCCCGCGATAATTATTTCAAAAATTAAAAATTAAGAGCATAATAGTTAAATCATTATATTTATTAACACCTAAATCACGTGGACTACATACCACGATTAGATAGCGTCACCTGGCAAAAGCGACCTCAGATTCGAGTTCCTTGGTTCAGAAAACCCCTGTATAGTGAGTTTCGTCCAAATCGAACGATGTTTGACCATATTAGGGCTTACAACATTCAAGCGATCGCGAAAGTTTTATTTCAAGGTATGACAAAAATAGACAAAGCCAACTGTAATTGTCAAACTTCCATTTAATTTAATTCCAAGCCCATCTGAAACCCACTGGCAACAATATGTTTTAATGTCAAATGTGATTCGGATTCGATAATTCTGTGTAAGAAGGGATTAAGTATTCTCAAAAACATTTGATTTTTGGCATTTAAAATCAGAATTTTTCAACATCCTTTCTTAGTGAGCACCTACACTATGAAACGAAGGTACTGTCAAAATTCCAAGTCTCTACCTGTTATAGTTTAGGTTCTACGTTGATTCCTGTCAGTCAGGACAAAGCCTTTTATATATATATATATATATATATATATATATATATATATAGATAATATTTTTTACTACAGAGTTTTCTAGTGTTAAGTGTTATTTTGAACAGATCGGGAAGGATAAGCGCTGAATTGTAAAGATGCATCCGTTATACTCGTAAATATGAAACCAAATTACAGGTAACGTCATCCGTAGTTAATTTAATAAGTTCCAGCCATTCATGCTCTGCCACATTGAGTTGTTTCCAGCAGCGAAGTAGAAAAAGAAGTTAATTGATGGAACATGAGGGGAGATGGATTCGCTTAAATAAATAATGAACATGGCTACCTCACTGTTCCAGGAATAACGGGGAAAAAATAAAGATAAAATTGATTCCCTCTTCCGAGGGCTTAGAGCTGGACCGAAATTGTCTCATCTCTAAGCATGTCTTACCAACATCATGGGTTAATATCCAGAATCGATTATGAAAATCGATTATTTATTAATCGATGTACGGAGTAAAATCATGGCCTACTATGAGGAAATCGGAAGTCCTTACTAGTTCCCATTGCGTTAATATTAAGAATCGATTACTTTACTAATCGATGTACGGAGTAAAATCATGGCCTACTATGAGGAAATCGGAGATCTTACCGAGTCCCATTGCCTTAACTGTTCCTATGGTACGGTGTATTGAATCCTAGGGCTGCCATGTTGGATCTTCTTTCTAGTAACACTGAAACAGCTTATTTCGTATTCCTTTGTTTATGTTAAATTCAAACTTTTTAGATGTATTTGTTAGGGCAGTTTTACATGTTTGTGCCGTAAGAACATTTATTATTATTATTATTATTATTATTATTATTATTATTATTACTATTACTATTATTATTATTTTGTTTTCCACTGGCCTAATCCTTCTGGTGGAACTATGGCCCTGGGGTCGACTCAGCCTCTAACAGAAATGAGTACCAGGAGCAATACTGGGGGTAACGGCGGCCGGTGCGTAAGGCTGACAACCTTACCATCTTCACGTGCCGAATGTCCAAAATCTGGGAGCCTCAACCTCCTGGAACTCTCTGGGCCTCCATGGCCTGTATAGGGATCACTTTACTTTTATTATTATTATTTTGTTAGTTGTATTGCGTGTTATTTCTGTTTTTAGCAGAAACCCCTAATCAAAATTTAATTTTCGTTTGATATTTTATTTATTATTTTTTGCCATTAAAATCAATTTGTTGACAAATTCTAAAGTATTATGTGTTTCATATAAGATTTTTTACTGTTATAAATTTTTGACATAGCACATAATGTAAGATACCGGATTATGATCTAAACCACAACAATATTCAGGCAAGAAGAAGAGCTTTCTCTCAATAAAGTCGAACCAATGACTAAAGAGCAAGTTGAAATTACGTTGAATTATTTTGAAACTTCCTAAAATGGAACAGTGATGCTCCCAGTGTCGATAAATTGAACTAAAACTAGAAGGGAATTCCATTTTATGGCAGTAACTGAAGTTCGGGACGCTGTATTTCTTGGCCAGAGCAATAGAAGCCCTCAATGATGCCCTCTGTCCCGAAGCGAAATGGTTACGCATTTTGCTGCTTCATTTGTTTCCAGCGATAATAAAAGTGGTATTATCGTTTACATTGTTCCAGTTTACCAGAAATTAACCCTGGAGTTAGCTATAAATTTCCCTCCCTTTTCCCTATTGAACTTTTTCAGTTGTCTCTAAGCCAGAAATGTAAACACAGAACCCGCCTGTTGTAAGCTGTAAACTGTTGTAACAAAGTGCCAGAATGCTTTTGTTTAATCAGTGATAATTGCAATTATGATATGCAGAAAATAAGTTATTTTTCTAATCGATTTGCGAGTTAAGCTCCAGATCAATTATTAAGCAGGACTTTAGAAAGAACAAAGGCCTAAAGTTTGATAAGGATATGTGAAGGAAAATGTGGGTAGTGTTATTTGTCAAAGCTAACTATATTGCAATTACCAAAGCCGTATATGAACACTGTAAAACAATATGTTGCCATATGAACTTATTTGCATTTGATACATTCTTTCTAATATATTACCATAAATAGGCACTAAATTGGGCATTATTCCGGTACCAATTATCCGATTTGGTCCAGCATAAATAGGCCTTATCCCGTGGACATTATAAATGCGTATACTAAGTTTCATGAAAATCCGATAAAGCGTATTTGAGTTATCGTGCGAACAAGCATATGGGCAGGGAGATAGACAGACGGACAGACATTTTCCACCACCACACAATCTCAGAACGTACCATTCTGTCACTTAATAAACCGTACATAATAGAAAAGGATTGTTTGTAGGCCTAATAGGCTAAGCGTAACTAAGAAATTACTGATAAATGCACGAGGGAGATCGCGCTGAGGGTCGGAGTACAAGAAGCATTTGTAAAAACTATTTCACGAAGAATATGGACGATATATAATATACTAGCTTAAAAGACCCGGCGTCGCCCGGGTTTTGTATTTTGTAATTGGAAATTAGCTTATGAAGGATTTTCAATTTTAAATTCTAGGTCCTTATATAGGCATTTATAATTTGAAATAGGAAGAACGACTTATTACACTCAAACTATTCCCTCAGAAAACGCTTGATATAATTTTTTATGGCTCATAGAGGATCTAGAATTTTGCATCCCATCGCTTGTACAGTGCACAGCAAGCCTGGTAGAGGTTTAAATAAGAAGAAACAGAAATTCCTGTAACATAAAATTGTAATATCGAGGCGGGAAATTTCCCACTCTTATGTTACCATAAAGCCGTTTTGGAGATGAAATTAAACAGAAAGCATTATCACTTTCATACTTTTCTCTCCAAAAATCTGCGATATAATATAATAATATACACATTACCATACCTCGTTTTGTTTTCTCTATGTCCAGGGTAGAGAAAGTTATGTGATTCCATTATTTTAGTGGATTTCATTCTGTAATATTTATTTATAACATGAATTATTTTGATAACTTCTCTTATTTGTCAAAAGTGCATTTCATTTGTTTTTTCCAAACCCACCTGATACCATTTGGCAACAATATATTCTGTGATTTGGAATGGATAATTCTATGTAAAAAGGGATTAAGTATTTTCAAAAACATTTAATTTTGTCATTTAGAATCAGAATTTTTCAAAATCCTTTCTTAGTGAGCACCTACATTATGAAACGAAGGTACTGTCAAAATTCCAAGTCTCTACCTGTTATAGTTTAGGATGTACGTTGATTCCTGTCATTCAGTCAATCAGTCAGTCAGTCATTCATTCAGTTAGTCAGGACAAAGCCTTTTATATATCAGATAAAGCTATAATCTTATCACCGTGGTTAAGTCTGCCACATTCTCACCAGGATTTTCAACTGTAAGTACTTCACGTGTCTTGTATAGTTCTCTGCATATTCTATAACTAGCATGTGCCCGCGGCTTCGCCCGCGATAATTATTTCAAAAATTAAAAATTAAGAGCATAATAGTTAAATCATCATATTTATTAACACCTAAATCACGTGGACTACATACCACGATTAGATAGCATCGTCTGGTAAAAGCGACCTCAGATTCGAGTTTCTTGGCCCAGAAAACCTCTGTATAGTGAGATTCGTCCAAATAAAACAACGTTTGACCATATTTAGGGCTTACAACATTCAAGCGATCGCGAAAGTTTTATTTTCAAGGTGTGACAAAAATAGACAAAGCCAACTGTAATTGATTTGACATTGAAATGTATAACTGAAAACTTATGTTTTGAAAACGCAAAAAATGCACGTTTTTTGCCCGTTTTTCACTCATAACTCACGAACGAAAACTAAAATTAAAATTCCGGCTTCGCGGTGCATTTTCCGACCCTTCAGCCCACCTATGTTTAAAATTTCAGATCTCTGCGTTCAGTATTTCGAGGACAATTCCTTTTATTAATATAGATGATATGAATTATAATGATACCTTCTCTAATTTGTCAAACATCCATTTCATTTAATCCAAACCCACCTATAACATTGGCAACAAGGGATTAAGTATTTTCAAAAACATTTAATTTTTGGCATTTAGAATCAGAATTTTTCAAAATCCTTTCTTAGTGAGCACCTACATTATGAAACGAAGGTACTGTCAAAATTCCAAGTCTCTACCTGTTATAGTTTAGGCTCTACGTTGATTCCTGTCAGTCAGGACAAAGCCTTTTATATATGTAGAGATTATAAATGACTGTAGTTTATAATGGGGGACTTAATTATTTCGCTGAATTCCCGTTTGTCTGGCTTTTTTTTTCACGAGGTTACATTAGCGATTAGTACAATCGGAGCGAAGTAAATGTACCCATGAGAAGCTTGTGAAGAAAACACAACAAACATTGTTTGTAGGCCTACTTTGAATTACCTATAAGACCGTTAACAGGCAAGTACCAAGTTAAAAATACGTGTTTTGTTGGGTCTCTTCTTATAGGTCGAAAGTAGTTCGACGTTTGAATCGTATTATTTTAAAACGAAAATAATTTCAATTCACCTGCGCTTAGAATAGCAATCGAAAAACGTTTCTGTAATTTTATATTGTGACGGAATTCAGGCTCTCTTGGTTGGCAACATTTTGTTTGGAAACAAATCACGCCTTGAAACAGAAACTTTTGCGTATATTGAAATGTGATCTGTATGTGTGTATATATATTGAAAGGCAAATAATAGGCCTAAACCTGGTATTTAAAATTCCATAGCATAGGTATGTTAAGAGTTGCAGACGTGATTGAATGGAGAGAAATGAAGATCGTAAGCAAACATTTGACGGAAACTAAATATTGTTTTGACTTACGTTTGTTTCAATATCTACGTTATGACCAGATTTTTATTTCCGAAATACGCTTTATCGGATTTTCGTGAAGCTTGGTACACGCATTTATACTGTCCATGGGAAGAAGCCTATTGATATTGGACCAAATCGGTTGACCGGTACCGGAGTAACGACTAATTAAAGGTCACATGCTTTTTAAATGGGAAATTATGACTATGACTAACTTCAAAGCCGCGTTTCTATTCATTGAGGACCTTGACTCCAATGCAGTCGGATGTTTGTTTATTTCGTTGATCAAGATGAAATGAGTACTACATGAATACTGTTATATACAGAAGGTATATTACTGTGAAATAATATTGGGCCTACATACATTAAGCGGAATTCTTTGCCAGTGAATTTCGTGAAATGTTGACATAATTTAAGAATTTCTTATATCAGTGTATACGAGTATGAATTAGGGTTAAGTATCAAACTTTAAACCTTTTGTTCTTCCTCAGGTTCTGTTTAATGATTCGATCTGGAGCTTAACTCGGAGATAGATTACAAAAAAAAATCATATATCATATCATATCATATAGTTTATTGCAATTATAACTGATTAAACAAAAGCATTCTGGCATTTCGTTACATCAGTTTACCTAATTTTATTTTAAGTAAGAAAGTTGCGTTGCCCAGGTTTTAGGGTACAGAAAGATATTATGTCAGTTTATGGCATCGGATTTTTCTAGCGTTGAAACCGATACTGTATACCTACTGTTAATAATTCTACAAGTGACTTCCTGCTGGTAATTTATCCTCTGAAGTATTCATATCAGTGAACAAGTACTTGTTTTTGCTATGGAGAATGTTCTGTCCTGAGTGAATAATTAGGCAGACAGATCATTCAGTCCATAACACAGAAAAGCTTTCTTCTATTACCTGAAATATAATTATGTTTCCAAATGAGATCTCTTTTCTTCTCCGAAAACATCCATCGTCTGTGTCATTCTGATACAAGGAAATCCTATTAAATAACCGAAGTTAATAGGTTATTATAAATAAGTTAATTCTATTACTAATACTATGACCATTCTAAGAAAGAAAACTGAAATAAACAAAAACCACTCACTATAGCACTTTACTCGTATGACCTACGAGAAAGGCAAATTTATACTGTTGGTGTCATTTTAAGAAGATCTCGACCCAAACCATCGTCTACCTACAAAAGAATACCATAGCATTGTTCCCTAATACGAAAATCTTGACCGACACCAACACCGACAAAGAACATGTGCTTTTGTAGTCGCGTGGGTTTCCCCAATGTTGCCGCTGTCATTCACCTTTTCTCAAGTTAAGTAAACGTGCTGTGATACGTATTTGGTAACATTGTAGTGACTGCAGAAAAGTGTAAATATGCCTAATTATCTTTCTATTCACTGATTGACGGGTCGAAGAGGATTAGGGTGGCAGCAGGTAGAGGGAGTTCTCGGAAAAAAAAAGTCTTTAAGAAGTGGCACCCACAATACTGCTTCTTTTCCACTTCAGAATTCTTTCTTAAAATGGTCAGACTGCAATAGGTCACCGTTAGTAGCCTACTCGTGGCAATGAACTCTAAGATCTGCTCTTTGTCGGCCACAATCTTGAAACGGACTCAAAAAAATAAAAATCCTTTCACCATCATTTAAGGGGGTTTTCAGGGCACACATCTGAGTTACAGTTTGGAAGATATGTTAATATTTTTCAAATTAATAGCTAATATAAACAAAATCTTATTTAGTATCGTCATTCACATCAGATATTAATCACAGTTCACCATAATAAGTGCAGTAACTTAACTTACAACATTTCCCCTTAGAAATGAGACATTCAGTCATTATCTCTAAACATTCACTGCAAAATTTCATCGTAACGTCATCAAAAAGACTTAAAACTATCCGCCTAATCCCAAGAAGCCCCGGGCGCGAAAGAAACCCGAAGTGCAGAGTCTAAGAAAGACGACAGCGACAGAAATGCTGTGACAGCCACACCAGCAAAGAGAAAGAAGTCAGAGATTACCCCGTGAAGGGCATTTTGATTATTTGGCGAGACTTATTCCTCACACAAGATATGAACCCATGCCGGACTGCGAAGAAAACACTTAACGTAATGCTAAATATTATAAAGTTTTTCAGGGAACACTTCTGAGTCACAGTGTGGAAGATATGTTAATATTTTTCAGATGAATAGCTAATATACACGAAAGCTTATTTAGTATCGTCACTCACATCAGATATTAATCACAGTTCACCATAATAAGTGCGGTAGATTAACTAGAAACAGACATACAGTCATTATCTCTAAACATTCCCCTCAAAATTTCATCATAACTGTCATCACATACCCTTAAAATTCACGGCCTTCAGTTTTTGATGATCCCGGTCATTTTTATTCATCAAATTAGTAAATTGAAAAAAAAAAAAAACTTACGTAACCATGCGCGTGAGGTCTCACAGACCGCTACAAAAATAAACTTTTCTAGCGCGTCTCCACTAGCACTGATGGGTAAATGACACATTTGGGGTGATAACGGGTCTTGAGAAGGGAAGGTAGTGTAAATAATACACTTGTGAACACGATATCCAGACAGTAGCAGCTGTTTTTGTTTTTACTGTGGTCGCACAGACCGCACGTTAATGGTTAAGGGTTAATATGAAGAGTTTTTTTTTTCAAAAAAGGGAAGTCTATTTTAATACTGATCTTGTGTTTCGTTTTCTGAGCAATGAAGAAAGCTTATTAAAAACAGAATAAGTAATTATATAAAAAGAAGTGCACTTCACTTTAAATGCTTTAAACACGTGCAGAATTGAGTTGGAAAATCGTTGTAGAGCAAAGCACTGCTAATGAGGTACTTGAGTAAAAAAGGAGAATTGTGTAAGGAGAATTTTTTTTCTTTTTTTGTAAACAGGAGGCCTAGCCTCTGAATACGAGAACACGGGTGTACAGCTTGTCCTTTTCTTACTCAAGAGTTTGCAGAATAAACCCGGGTTTTGTTTGCTGTGGGCCGTGGAAAACATTTCAAGAGCAACTTTTTTCTCTCTCTTCTCTATTGGCTTCTTGACTTTTGTGAACTTAAATCCATGTCCAGTGGTTTTCATGTCATTGAATTTCAAGATTTCACAAGCGGAGGGTCAAAAGGGCAATGACGAGGAAGGAATCAACATCAGTGGAGGAGCGTTTTGTATTTTCCCTTACATCCCTGTTCCTTTTTAAAGCCATGGTTTATACGCGAGTAAAACGAGCATAAAAAGGATTTATGATGTAGACTCATACATTTACGATGTCAAATAATGTTCAAAATTTATTCGATGAAAACACGTGAATTGTACATGTCAGGGAAATCAAACCGTGTATAAATTATATGGCTGAAATAAACTCCGCTCCAACCCAAACGACATGACCTACTGTGTTTTCATAAACAGAAAAGATAAAAATTTAATTCAGTTTGTGTATACTCCATTCCCACGAGTTTCATAGTCCAGTAATATGAAATTATCATATAATATATCTTTGTAATTTTAGATTGTTTTAATCATTAACAATTATGTATGCAATTATATACAGGGTGATAAAGCAGGGGTGCCCACAGGGGGGGGGTTAAGACGCAGACTGCGTCATTGAAATTTCTGGGGGGGGGGAGCAAAGTATTAGCGTTTTATGAATTTTCTGGGGGG
Organism: Ectobius pallidus; assembly: GCA_964059195.1. Taxonomy (NCBI): domain Eukaryota; kingdom Metazoa; phylum Arthropoda; class Insecta; order Blattodea; family Ectobiidae; genus Ectobius; species Ectobius pallidus. Next base: position 8,990,388 of record CAXKWD010000002.1, read on the forward strand.
TTGAAAATTGTTGCAAAATTAGCGTTTTATATGCTAAAATTAAGAACTGCCAAGCTAACTAGTTTTTGAGTGCTAAATAGCGTAAAATGTGATTTTCATTAGTTCCATATTTAAAAATTTCCCGGGGGTGAAAAAGGCGTGAAGTCAATTTAATGAAAAGCTTAACCCTATTTTGCTTCATTATTGACTTATGAGCACCAAATTGTAGTGCCCTCTGGGATACACATTGTATGTCATAGAATAAAAAACTCTGAAAGTTGCTTGTCTATGTCCCCTCCATACACAGGTAAAATATTTCGGTGTTTTTCATTAAAATTCTGTAGATAATTCGTTATTTTAATCATTGCCTAACTCTATGAACAAAGATAAGTCTAAGGAAGGCTTTGGAAATATTTTCCATCTTGATAATTCTAGTCCTTAAATATTGAGTGCCGGTACCTAATTTTACGTTCATTTTACTCCACCATGAGTGTATTTTGATTTTGTGAATATAAAGTCCATCTATGCTCAGTATGTAAGAAAATTTTTAGACATCTAACCTATTTAAAAAAAAAAAAAAAAAACATAATTTATCATATGACATTTTACCTCGTTTAAAGCAGCATAAGCTACTAGTCTATAAATATATAAAAAAACTTATTTTTAAATGTGTTAAGCATTTTTAATAGGGTTATGACTATTGTATCATATGTACAGTCGGTCAAATAAAAAACGTCGGGCGGTATTTGATTAAGTATCACGAACGAGCATATGCGCATATACAGGAAGACTTAAGGTTAGGTTCACACACGCCTCTTGTCTATCCATGTATTTTCTTGATTATTTAGTCAGTTTTGTTCCAAAACAAACATGTATAGAAGGCTGTGGCTATATGCCTCAAATCCGCCATATTCTTGGTTGCAAATTTTTATAATATTAATAATTAATAGATTCGCGAGGAATATGTTTATTCTAGGAGCATTTTTTTATGATTTTAATTTATAATACCGGTACTTCTAGTGCAAAATCAATAACTTACGCTCAACTTCTGCAGCCAATCTTAGCATCGGAATACGCGTCCGGCCAGATCAACGTTTGCTATGAAAACTTCCGGTCGCATTATAGTAACGTTCCCACCTCTGAGCTTCTTTTCATAAATATGGAACCTTCTCGCTGCTTCAGAGACCGAAAAATGCAGGTCAATTACAGCCCTAACCACACTTTCTCTCACGTTAGCATTTGTATGTGGCGATGACACAAAGCAAAATGAATTATGACAATGCATTAAGTTGAATATCGTGTGTTGCGATTTCCGCGATGTTCATTTTTTCCCTCCTTGTTCATATTTTCCCTCCTGCCGAAAATGACCTGTATTTTGTGTTTTTTATAGGAAACTTGTGAACTAATGCATCAAAACTTTAATTGTAACAGCATACGAGTCCCGACGTTTTTTATTTGACCGACTGTATATACGTTTTTTTATATATTTGTAGACTAGTAGCTTATGCTGCTTTTAAACAAGGTAAAATGTCATAGGATAAATTATGTTTTTTTTTTAAATAGGTTAGATGTCTAACAATTTTTTTACATACTGAGCATAGGTGGACTTTATATTCACAAAATCAAATTATACAGCTCAGTAGGAAGATGAAAATAATTGAGACCATGAGTGTAGTTAAGTAATTTCATGAAGTAATAATAATAATAATAATAATAATAATAATAATAATGATAAGAGGTCGAAATAGTTTGTGAAACAGCCGCTTGGAATGTTATTAAGGAAACGTTGTTAGGTGTGTTGTTTCTCACCTTGTTGTTCAGAGTGACAGAAATGAAAAGAAGTCGCAGGCATTTGTTTAATTTGCAGCAGTTGGCAAGTTGTTATCTTGTAACAAATCAAAGCTGTACTTGTGTCGCAGAGATAAGCTGTATTCATGTGACAGCTAGCAGCGTCTTCTTGTCTTCAAGTACCTCCCTCCACACCCCTTCCTCGTCCATGTCCGTCTCGTCATGTGGAGAATTCCTTGAACTGGGTCATATCTACTCTTATATAGGTATAAATGTACAGTCCCTCAAAGAATGATTAATAAAATGTTTTCCGATTGCGTGAAACGTCTATAAACAGCCAAGAATCGGACTGTAAAACCACAGTAAAGAAAATTAAGAAAATTCTTATAATTGCATGGAAATTTAAAGAATATCTTAGGAGAAAAATTCTTCTGAGACTGAGATTCGAACCCATGACCTTGAATTTTCCATGCCGACGCTCAGTAAAGAAAATTCAGAATATTCTTATAATTGCATGGAAATTTAAAGAATATCTTAGGAGAAAAATTCTTCTGAGACTGAGATTCGAACCCATGACCTTGAATTTTCCATGCCGACGCTCAGTAAAGAAAATTCAGAATATTCTTATAATTGCATGGTAGGTAAGAGAATACTTTAGGAGAAAAATACATCTGACACTGGGATTCGAAACCATGACCTTTGGTTTTCCTTGCCGCTCACCCACACTTGTCATTGAGACTGGGAAAACCATGAAAAATCCCATGTCAAATTCTCTCTCTGATCACGGGGTTTAATCTGAGACCTCCAGAATGCGTTTATTATTTTACTTAGGGCCAGTTGTATAAAACTCACAAACTGATGGTTGTTTTTAACTGAAAGTTTGAAAATAACTAGCTACTTATGTTGTATAAAAATAACCGTAGATTGTGTAACTCACAGTTTTAAATAACTGGAGAAAATAATAAAACATCTGGCAACAGTGCAAAAGTTGAGGGAAATTTGCAGGGAGTATTATGCTTATATCTTTGGTCTTTGATTTTCAGTTGTTTAATTAAAGACAAAGCACCATGTTACACATGTCTTTGGTATTTATTTCAATTGCTTAATAAAGATTAGTTTTTTTTTTATTATTTTTTTAAAAATAATTTCATTGAGGCCATGTATATTTTTGCTTCAAACTGCTTTAACCTTTCTATAGAAGTGTTTAGGTGTGTAAACGCAACCTACAGTACCTATAATGCCTGGAATGTTACAAATATTGTAGATATCTAATATTGTTTTCTTAAAACACTGTCCTTAGTTGGAATTGAAATAAACCGAGGCCTTAAAGTATAATTTTCCCTTGTCAATTTATGAATGGTTCTACTGGCTGTTCCTTTGGCCTCAGTAACTATTTGTAAGCTTCCAATCACAATAATTCGCAAAGGACCTCAGGGCTGACCCTGAATATCATAAACATATCATGAATTTGCTTTGTACTTGATTGTAATGGGAAGGAGACATAACCTCTGTCTAGTTGTTCTGCCCAAATTTTGGTAGCATGTCATGCAGTACTAATAAAAGATTATGACATTCAAGAGATACATGATGGGTTTTCATTGCATCACCAGATGGGGTATCAGAATAATCAGAAATCTAGAAATAAATGTTGCTATTTTGTAATGTGGGGCTACCATAACCAACAACAAAGCCAAGGTACCGGTGTCTGTATTTTTAATGTCATTAGACAAAATGAAAGCAAACTGAATCTAAATGATATGAAAATAATAATAACTCACACTGTACTTATAAAATGGATTTCAAGTGTCTTTTTCACTGTTTGAAATGTATTAAAAATTTCCAAATCATCAGTTAATGTTTTAACTTGCAAAAATTCACCAGTTATATTAAAATGTTGGTTAAGATGAGATAAACTTGGATTAATGTTTATACAACAAAAAAAGGTAGTTAAATGTAACTGAAAGTTAATTTTGCATGATAACTACAGTTTACATGTTTATACAACTGGCCCTTAAACAACTAACTTATTATTCTTATTACTAACCTAATTCTTAAACGGTGCTTTGCGTCTGCCCCTACTGGTATATAATTATGTGATGAACACAGCCAACGCCACCTATTAACAAGACAGTATTCAATTGTCAGATTAATTGCCATAGTAACAACGAAAAAAAGAATGTTGAATGACTTGGACGAAACTTACTGTTCGGGGGTTTTTGGACTAGAGGAAGTCGAATCTGAGGTCTTTTTTTCCCCGGGCATCGCACTTTAATCGTAAAATGCACATCGAAGCCGAGTTTTAGAATTTTAATGATCAATTGTTTTAATTGTTTATGCATGATTTTCTGAAGGTTCATGAGTCTGTGGTATGTTTTAATTTTTTAATTTCGAATCTTTAAGCCCATACGGAAGCACAAGATTCATTCTATTCGTTTAATCTATATTAATAAAAGGAAGTGTCTGTCCTCCGTCTGTCTGTCCTCCGTCTGTCTGTCCTCCGTCTGTCTGTCCGCGATGCCCAGCGAAATCTACTCAACACAGAGATCTGAAATTTTATAAGTAGGCGGACTAAAGGGTCGGAATGTGCACCTCGAAGCGGGAATTTTAATTTTCGCCTCCGTTCGTGAGTTATGAGTGAAAAACTGGCAGAAAACGTGCATTTTTTTGCGTTTTAGAAGCATCAGTTTCAGTAATAAATTTCAATATCAAATCACTTACAGATGGCTTTGGCTATTTTTGTCAACATACCTCATAGCCTACCTTGAAAATAAAAGCAACGCGATCGCTTGATTTTGTTAGTCCATCCTAGACGATTCATTTGTTTAGAGTGTCAAGGCCCACAGACATATGACATTTTCAACCTACACGGAAGAAGGATAATCAATCCTAAATATGGTCAAACATTGTTCGATTTGAACGAAACTCACTATACAGGGGTTTTCTGGGCCAAGGAACTCGAATCTGTGGTCGCTTTTACCAGGGGACGCTACCTAATCGTGGAATGCACTCCACGTGATTTAGGTGTTAATAATTATAATTTGAAATAATTATCGCGGGGGAAGCCGCGGGCACATGCGGGCACATGCTGTTTGTCTGTCTGTCCACGATGCCCATCGAAATCTACTGAACGCAAAGATCTGAAAATTTAAAGATAGATGGACTGAAAGGTGGGCGAATGCACCTCGAAGCCGAATTTTTAATTTTAGCTTTCGTTCGCGAGTTATGAGTGAAAAACTGGCAGAAAACGTGATTTTAGCGCTGTCGAAGCATCAGATTTCAGTAATACATTTCAATGTCAAATCAATTGCAGTTGGCTTTGGCTATTTTTGTCATACCGTGGAAATAAAAGCATCGCGATCGCTTGAATGTTGTAAGCCCACGCTGGTCGATTCATTTGTTTAGAATGTCAAGGCCCGTAGACATATGAAATTTTCAACCTACACGGAAGAGGGATAATCAACATAGACCTAAATATGGTTAAACATCGTTCGATTTGGACGAAACTCACTATACAGGGATTTTCTGGGCCAAGGAACTCGAATCTGAGGTCGCTTTTACCAGGCAACGATATCTAATCGTGGTGTGTAATTCACGTGATTTAGGTGTTAATAAAATAATGATTCAACTATTATGCTCTTAATGTTTAATTCTTGAAATAATTATCGCGGGCGATCGCTTGATTTTGTAAGTCCATCCCGGACGATTCATTTATTTAGAATATCAGGGCCCGAAGACATGAAATTTTCAACCTACACCGAAGAGGGATAATCAATATAGGCCTAAATATGGTCAAACATTGTTCGATTTGGACGAAACTCACTGTACAAGGGTTTTCTGGGCCAAGGAACTCGAATCTGAGGTCGCTTTTACCAGGCGACGCTATCTAATCGTGGTATGTAGTCCACGTGATTTAGGTGTTAATAAATATAATGATTTAACTATTAGGCCTATGCTCTTAATTTTTAATTTTTGAAATAATTATCGCGGGCACATGCTAGTTATTTATACTTGTCGTAGAAAAGCCGTAGCGTAGTGATTGAGGCGCTGCGCTACAAACCGTAAGGTCGCGGGTTCGATCCCCGAAGAGGTCGTTGGAGTTTTTCAATTGGCCTCATCTTTCTGGTGGCACTATATAGCCCTGGGGTCGACTCAGCCTTTAAAAGAAATGAGTACCAGGAGCAATTCTGGGGGTAAAGGCGGCCGGTGCGTAAGGCAGACAACATTACCACCTTCATGTGCCGAATATCTCAAATCTAGGATCCTCAGCCTCCTGGAACCCTCTTTGGGCCTCCATGGCCTGTAATAGGGAACACTTCGCTTTTATAAGAATAAAATTATGTACTTCATAAACTATGTAAGTTTAATAAATATAATGTAATAATTATTATACTATTAAATAAATTATTTAAACAAAACATCTAATAATTGAGTAAATAATCGCGGGCGAAGATGCGGGCACCTGCTTGTTGTAACTTATACAGTGGCATCAATAAGTCTCTTCGCAGCTCTGGTTATGTTCGCCACCCACGCGAAGGTTGGTATTTCTCCCTACATTTCTTTAAGGCTAGAAGCAGGTATACTGGAGTAGGCCATGTTTTCTATTGTTGATAAGTGGAAAACTGGAATAAATAATTAGATTACATCTTTAATTAATGTTTTCGAAAATAAATCCAAGAAAACGGTAAACATTTTCAGCATGTTCTATAAATATATGTAACTTTTATTTCAGACTTCATATATAATTGTAGCACAACATTATAACTGAATTCCGTTTCTTAGCGGATTCTCGCCTGCACAAGTGCTGCGGAGCGACTTCTTGAAGGGACTGTATGTCTGATCAGAAATACTACTCAATTGGTTGTTTCCAACCAACCAGAAAGTATTTTTCGTGCCATTTTAAGAAGACCTCGTTCAAAACCATCATCTATCTACAAAAAAATATAATAGCATTGTTCCCTATTCCGAAAATCTGCACCAACACCGATACCGATAAAGAACAGGTGGTCTTGTATTCGCGTGGATTTCCCCACTGTTACCGCTGTCATTCACTACCTCTCGAGTGAAGTGTCCGTGCTGTAATACGTATTTGGCAACATTCTACTGGACTGCAGACAAGTGTAAATATGCCTAATTAGGCCTACCTTTCTATTCATTGATTGACAGGTCGAAGAGGATTAGGGTGGCAGCAGGTAGGGGAAGTTCTTGGAAAAAATGTCTTTAATAAATGGCACCCAATTATATATATTATGCCCGGACTGTACGTTACAATGGTCCACTGTTTTTTGACATGACTGTACGACATTGCAAGATGGAATCCGAACGTACGGTATAAAATACTTCCGAGCTGTCCTCAATGCGAGGTATTCTGAAATTTTATCTGCAATTGTAAACTGTATAGCGTTTTATTGTATCCCTTGCTTTTTCTATGTTTTCAAGTTTTGTTTCTTTCCTTCTTCCAGTTTACTGCGATTCTTTTCTTTGTCCATTCTTGTTTAGATTGCGTCTCTTAAGGGACTGTCTAGTGTCAATAATATTTTAGATGTAGCAACTTTGTCATATCAGGGGGGGGGACTTGTGTTTTGTTATGACCACTATAACACGTTCAATAAATTAAAAAAAGAATTCTCTACGGTTACCATAGTTACTATAGATAGAGTTCAGTTCTGTCCATTTTGTAGTGATAAAGCTTAATGCAAACTTCGCTTAAACTTTTTTTCTCCTTTTAATTAATACTAGCAGAGCCCCTTGGCTTCGCGCACGATAATTAATTTTAAGATTTAAAAAAGTGTGCGTGGAACGCCACGAGACAGAAGTTAAACTTGGTTTAATATTTGGACTTTTTCTATTTTGGATTATTGGAATTTTTGAATTTTGGATTGTTGGACTTTTTAATATTGGATTTTTGGACTTTGTTAATTTGGGATTTTTTTATTTTTAAAATTTTGGATCTTTGATTTTTTTTTGGTTATTATAATTTCGGATTTTCGATTTTAATTTTTGGATTTTTAGATTTTTTAAATTTAGGATTTTCGATTTTGAATTTTGAATTTTTGGATTTTTAAAATTTTTGATAAGCCTAATCATTGAGTCGATTGTTTTCTGTGCAGTCCGTTCCGTCACACCTCACTAATTTCGTGACGATTTTGAGCGTTACACAAGCTCTCGATTTACCCCTACCGCGGCTAAAGAAGTTTCACTTCAAAAATTAAGAACAAAATAATTAAAACATTATATTTATTACACTTGCACGTGAAACATTCATATGCCTAAACTAAACTATTAATAATTAATGAAACAGCTAAAAATCCGGCTTTGAAGTGAATTCTACGATTATATAGCGCCGCGTGGGAAAAACGACCTCAGATTCGAGTTCCTTGGCCCAGAAAACCCCTGCATGATGAGTTTCGTCCAAATCGAACAACCTTAGCCCATTTAGGCCTTTAAGCTATTCATTATCCCTCTTCCGTGTAAGTTGAAAATCTCATGTCTACAGGCCTTGACATTCTAAACAAATGAATCGTCCAGGATGGACTTACAAAATCAAGCGATCGAGTTCCCTGGCCCAGAAAACCCCTGCATATTGAGTTCCGTCTAAACCGATCAATGTCTGTCCATTTAGGCCTATAGGCTATTCATTATCCCTGTTACGTCTATGCTGAAAATTTCAGATATCTGCGTGCCTTGACATTCTAAACAAATTAATCGACCAGCGTGGGCTTACAACATTCAAGCGATCGCGATGCTTTTATTTCCAAGGTATGACAAAAGTAGGCAAAGCCACATGCAACTGATTTCACAATTGAAATGTACTTTGCTTTAGGGTTCTGAAGATTGGTACATGTCACCTACCAAATTTCATCAAAATAAAAAATGGTGAGGCAAAGCCCATTTGTTGATTTAATATGGAATGACCCATTTGTTCCATCAATTTGAAGTCTGCCTTCTACAAATGCTGTACAGCCCCTTGCAGCTTAGGCATTCGTCGACAACTCTCCGGATATGCGTGTAGTCTAAACGATGTGTTGCAGGCGTTTACAGCGGGGAGAATCAAACCCTATCAAAAACTTAGTTTTTTTAGTCCCGTTCATGGAGGAAAGTTGAACATCCTCCTAACTTAACCTACCCAGTGGCGGACGCAGGGGGGGATAGGGGGGTTACATCCCCCCCGAAATTTGAAGAAAAGGCTATATAATGTACTCTTAAGTGTCCAGTTTTATAAACTAATTGTATATGTAAGTTGATTAATTTTTTTTAGTATTCTTTCTACCTATTCAAATCCCCTTCCACCGAAAAAAAATGTCTGCGTCCACCACTGAACCTACCTGCATATTTGCTTTCTTTGCAGCCAACGTGTGTTATTAGCCTATATCAAGCTCTCTATCATTTTAATGTGTTTTATTACCGCAGGCATTGGATTTTAATCATATTTGCTAGAATTCAATCGTACCTCTGTCTCTAATTAATTGAGAAATTAAAAATCAAGTTCGAAATAATTAAAACATTATATTTATTAATAATTGCACGCGAAACATTCATAAGCCTAAACTAAACGATTAATAATAAATTAATGAAACAGCTCAAAATCCGGCTATGAAGTGAATTCCACGATTAGAAAGCGCAGCATGGGGAAAACAACCTCAGATTCGAGTTCCCTGGCCCAGAAAACTCCTGCATAGTGAGTTCCGTCCAAATCGAACAATGTTTGCCCATTTAGTCCTATTTTCATTATCCCTCTTCCATCTACCTTTAAAATTTGTAAGCTCTGCGTTCAGTAGATTTCGCTGGCCATTGCAGACAGACCGTTAAAAGTGATTTTTTTTAACTTCGACTGTCTAAAAAAATTACTTCCTCTGCCCGTACCATTGGTACTACAGGTAGCGAAAGTATTGTGTTCGAACCCCAAATTCGAAGTTGAGTTTTTTACATAAATAGCCTACAAGTTTTGAGTCCACTTAAACTAAAAATACTATTTTCATAAACAAGTGTATGTGTCTGTGAACAGCCTAGCTCCAGAACAGAAAATCGTATGAAAACAAGATGGCTATATATATGTAGCCTATTCATGAATCACAGATTATTGTCTCTGTCGGACATTACACGAGAATATTATAGGAGAAAATTGCCTCCGACACTGGGACTTGGACCCAGGACATTTGGCTATCCGTGCCAATACTCTACCAACTGAGCTAAGCCAGAGTTCATGTCACAGTGCCAGATGGAACCTCTCTCCTATGAATGATTGCCCTTAATCATAGGCGTACCGGGGGGGGGGTTTGGGGGTTTGAACCCCCCCATTGATTAAAAAAAGGAAAATTGTATACTTTTTTAAAATCTGCCCATAAATTACTTAATACAAGTATAATGCGTGGTAAGCTTAAAACTCGTTATTTTGCGTCTTAATTTTTAAAATTTTCCCGGGGGAGGACCCCCGGAAGTTTAAAACTCGTTATTTTGCATCTTAACTTTTAAAATTTTCCGGGGGAGGACCCCCGGACCCCCCTCTCCCTGAATGTTATAACCCCTCCCATATGGTCGGCCTGGTTACGCCTATGCCCTTAATGTCAGCAAGGTATACCATACCGAAATGGAACTCTCGAGAGTTTCTCGCACTCTCAGCTCTCATGTGGACACGAGCCTTAAGGACCTAGAATTTGAAAATCGAAAGTTAATTTCGAATTACAAAATACAAAACCCGGGAAACGCCAGGCCTTTTAAGCTAGTATAGGATTATATGAGTTGGAAGGAGAACAGTTTATTTGGCAGACACTTTACCCGTTAATAACCACACGGTTGCTAGAGACTCAAGCGATATTGCTTTTTTTTCCCGCCATATTACTTTCTCGCTTATACGGAGTATAGAGAAAGTATTGTGATCGTGACAAAAAATCGAAGTTGAGTTAACACCGGGAGAGCACGTTTCACGATCCCTAGAAACCGAGAAAAGTATTTTTGGAATGACGTCTGTCCGTCTGTCTGTCCGTCTGTCCGTCTGTCCGTCTGTCCGTCTGTCCGTCTGTCCGTCTGTCCGTCTGTGGACAAGCACAGCGGGTAAACGGCTCGTTGTATTTACTTAATTTTTTGAAATAAGGACTTTTTCGAAATTTTGTCGAACCGCCCAGAAATTTAACTTTACAACTGAAATATTAAGGGGACTTTTCATGAAAACTTTTTCAAAATTTTTGATTTTTGAAAAAATGGCTCTAACGATTTTAATAAAAATTTAAAATGGGAAACTCTTATCTATGAGTAATAAAATGACTATATCTGTATTTCTGCAAAAATGACTTAAGGGGTACTTTATTCGTATCCATTTTCAGTTTTTCTAGATTATATCCATTACAGTAAGTGATACATGAAAACGTACCACAGTAAAGTTGTAGAGAAAATTAAAATGGACATTTTTTGTTTAAAACATTTCTTTATACAATTAATAGATATCAAGATAAAAACGAAATAAGTACAGCTTAAATGCGAATTTCAGAACATACATATCAATTAAAATATGAATGGCATTTTGTTGCCACTAGCAACAAGAAAACTATAGGCCTAATGTACTTATTGTTGTGAAATGCAATCAGTTTAGCTCAGTCGCATTGAACACACTAAACCAATTACAGCGATGTGGTAGGCCTATGGGCTAACAGGGAAGAGGTCCTGAGTTCAAATCAAACCTCGTGGCCGCCCAAATTGACTTGGGTTTTTCATGGTTACCTCGTTCGCAAAAGCAAACGCCGGGTTTGCAGGACTTGCTTATTTTCCATAACTCATCGCCGCTACGTCACTGGATATTATAATCGTTTAAACTGAATGCCACATTCGAAGACATCACTAAACAATAGAAACAGATGACGCGAGTGAGTTGTTACAATGGACTAATAGTTCACGCAAACATACTAAACACATTACATGACCTACAATGCAGTTAAAGCGTGCAATATAACCTAAGTAGTAATAGCAGTAGGACTGCTGGCGTGGTCTTGTGGTTAGCGTCAGATCCGTCGGTCCGGGTTCGTTCCCCGGTACATCCTTGGATTTTTCTGAGGTTGAGGGGTCTGGTAGGGGTCCACTTCCTCGTGATTCAAATTGAGGAGCTACTTGATAGAGAAGTAGCGGCTCCGGTCATGGAAACCACCATTAACGGTCGTGGGGGTCGGCATGCTGACCACATGCCCCAACCCTGCCATCTGCCTGTGGTAGATGACACACCGGTCGGTTGGTAGACCAAATCCCTAAAGGAATGTAGTGCCACGGAGTTTAGTTTTAGTTTTAGTAGCCTATAGCGAAATTCAAATATAAGTCGCCCCTTAAGCTCCGTCCATTCGATATTCACATTTGCATGGACTGTGATGTATTTTGTTTCTACGCGAAGCAGAGTGACCAACTGACCTTGTATTGGTGGGTGGGTTGGGTGGGGCCGATTTATCCCAAGGTGCGACTTATATTTGAATTTTCCCGTAGTAATACTAGTAGTACTAATAATATGCAGTTTTACAGTCATTCATTATTATTATTAGCCTATTATTTCACGGTAAAAGTATTAAACATGAAGATCGACTCTGATGGTTTCCGTTCTAGATAATTCTTAGTTTTATGAAAATGTAATAAATAAAATTTAATTGTCTTTTTAATTTAATTTTTTCTGTGCTAGCTTTTAACACGTATATGCGAGAAAGTTTGTGCAACGTATTTTTGCACCATTTATTCCAATTGTGTGAGTGCCGTCGGATTACGAGAGGGCCGTGCCCTCATGAATATGCATACTGTACTACCTCAATCACTTTGCCAGGTTACTTTATAATTTCCAGCTAATGAATTGCCTCTCCTGCATTCTGCAGATTTATAATTACCCCACCGAGGAGGAACAAGGGTTTGATTTATAACAACAATTATAATTATGGAATTAATTAAATACTATTTAACAGTCCTTTAAACTAGTTCTGTCGGCTGCGGTGGTCTAGAGGTAGCGTGCCCGCCTCTAGATCCGAAGGTCGCGGGATCAAACCCGGCCGCAGTCGATGGGGTTTTCCGGACTTAAAAATCCGGGCACGGAGTTCTCCGGGTGGGACTTTAAGCCCGTATCGTAGATTTACGGCACGTAAAAGAACTCCAAGCCTAAATTAGAGCCTCTGGACAAAATTTCTCGACCCTTCCAAGTAATACCTTAGTTTCCGGAGGAGGGTTAAGGGGCAATGGGCTTACCACCTGTCCTTCTGCCCTCTCTGGGAAACTAATGGCCGGTTTCTATAAACTCGCTAATTACCTATGGGTAAATTATCCAATGGACAGAATTTTCACAAAAATAACACCACACAAACACAAATAATTTAAAGATAGCAATCACATACACTTGTGGCGAGTTTCTAGATAAATGTCCTCTAGGTAAATATGAAAATGACAGAAAAAATGTCCCTACAAACTCGGGCTAGATCTTTCCAAGGCTAAATCGTCGGGTTAATTTATCCTTTCATGGATGGCTGGATAAAATTTAACCTCTCGTAGGATCAATAATAATTTAAACAATGAGAATCAAAGCCTTCTGAATTAAATTAACTGTACAACTCCAAGGCCTTGCTCATTATATCATTGTAGGTTAAATGGAACTAATTTGTCCATGGATAATTTACCCATAGGTAATTCACTAGTTTGTAGAAACCGGGCATGAGTGTAACAAAATTCACATGGGTAAACAGAAACCTCCACTTGGAGACCCTTCGCCCCAACATGGGGGCATAGGATTCGAGAGAGGGAGAGAGAGAGAAACTACTTGTGACCGTTTGCGTAGTATAGTGGTAGGCGTTGCTGATTACGGTTCCGTAGACCGGGTTCGATCCCAGTACGTCCTTTGATTTTTCTGATGTGAGAGGTCTGGAACGGAGTGCACTCAGCCTCGTGATCCAAACTGAGGAGCTACTCGATTCAGAAGTAGTGACTCCGGTCACGGAGACAATATTAATGACCGTGGGTATCGGCATGCTGACCACATTCCTCCATTCCGAAGATGATACAGTGGTTAGATGTTAGTTCTTGTCCTTTAAGGGATGCATCGCCTTGGAGTTTAGCTTAGTTTTAGTTTTATTTTGATTTCCTTTGCCCGTACTATAGGTAGAGGAAGTATTGTATTCGACCCTGGGGTTCCATTCTGCACAAGATGGCGGCGCGAGGTGGAAGAGTCCTTCGTAGCAGTGCGGCAAAAAGCTCTAATACTAGTGGTAATAAGTGCAGTGAACTTGAAAACAGTGAATTACACAGTACTCTAATGAATAGGGCAAGCAGTGCATCGTATAATTTTGATAAAATCAAGGGGATGTGCAGTGAAAATGGTGCTGAAAACTTGAACGACGACAAGGACAGCATAACCTCACTCCACAAAATCATAGAATTATTACATAAAGATCTATATGGAGCTATAAATGAAATAAAGGTACTTAAAGATGAGAACGTTTACCTGAATGAAAGACTTAATGAATTTTTAGAGCTGCCTTTAAGTAATATAGGATGTCAGAGAACATCAGACATATGCCTGACAAGAAACGTGGAAACGAGAAAATCACATGAAGCTCTACAAGACATTATTGAAGAAAGATCACACGAAGAAGCAGGAAACCTTGTGATTAATAGAAATCTTACTACCAATACTCAGACATCAAGAACCGACACACAAAAATCGGACGATAATCTTCAACACAATGTAGGGGTGAGTTGGAGCGAATCTAACCTAAGAGACGAGTTGAGTCAATCAAGAGTGTGGGAAACAGTGCAATATAAACGAGGGCGTTCACTTTCAAACATAGAACAGATAAATTACGATAAATCTTTCCCTCCACTTAGGAATAGATTTGAACCTCTCCTCATACAAAATGGTAGTGTAAATGACGCTGAGCCTGCCTTATCCACAATCAACTCTAGGCCTACACAGGCGGGTATCACAACCCAGAAAAGTTCAAAGGTAAAAAAACCAAAAATATCTCTGTATACGGACAGTTATGGTAGAGGACTATCATCCCGGCTGAACAATGAAAAAAATCTCAAGAGGTTTGAAATCAACGGTTTTGTGAAACCGAGTGCGTGTTTTCGAGAAGTGGCTTCTTCGGTTCAAAGAGATACGGCGGATTTTTCCTCTGATGATATGGTAGTACTGATTGCTGGTGCTAATGATGTGTCCAAAAACAACACGCGGGATGCAGTAAAGGGACTAAAGAGGACTTTATCATCTCTTACACATACAAATGTCGTAGTGGTGAATATTCCTCATAGACACGAACTTCCAATATGGTCATGTGTAAATAAGGAGGTAGAAAAATCAAACGAACGATATAGGGACATCTGTAAACATTTTAGGAATGTAAGTACTATTAAAGTTAATAAATGTAATCGCAGTATGCACACAAGACATGGCCAACACTTTAGTAATATTGGCAAAGATACGTTGTGTAGTATAATAACCAAAATTATAAAAGACAGACTTATGAATAATCCTAAACCTATACCTCTTGGATTCAGGGGAGTTAGTTTTTTAGAGTAAGCCCTAGGCCTATAGTAGAACAGAAGCCAGGCTTGGGACTAGACACTGCTGAGTTAAAAATTGGCTATCTCAATGTTCAAGGTTTAGAAGGGAAATGCAACATTTTAAATGAATTTTCAAATATGAACAGGTTTGACGTTCTTTGTTTAAATGAACATTGGAAAAGTAAGGATGAGATAAGCTTCAAAAAACTTGAAGACTTTCAATTAATAAACAGCTTTTGTAGAAAACACCATATCCACGGCGGCGTGTCAGTATATGTTAAACAATCACTATCTTTAAATTGTTGCAAGTTAGACATAGAATATTTCTGTTCAGAGCTGGATTTTGAGGTCACAGGATTGTGTCTCAAAAACATGAAGCTAATTGTTATAGTTGTATATAGATCACCTAATGGAAATGTTGTAAACTTTCTTGAAAAGTTAGAAGAACTGTTGACTTTTTTGAACAGGCCTACGTGGAAAAAATTTAATGTTGTTGTTGGGGGGGATTTTAATTCACATTTCGATGTTACAAAGGAAAATCAAAGCACCACAAGGGATTTTATTAATATTCTTAGACAATTCAATTTTAATTATATTAACTCTAAGCCGACTAGAGGGCAAGCGTGCCTGGACAACATTTTTACTAATATCAATAGATCATATGTGTTTTCTAATGTTGTTCATTTCCCTTACTCTGATCATGACTCTGTATGTATTACAGTGAATAATATTACGTTAAATGGTATCAGTTATTTAGAAAACAAGGTTATGGTTACAAGGCCAATAAACGAAAACAAAATTTGTAATTTTAAAGATGCCCTTTCTGAGGTTAGATGGCAGGATTTTTATAATAACAATATACAATGCCCTGCAGACACTACTTTTAAACGTTTTGTAGATGTGTTCTTAATGCATTTTGAAAAGTACATACCAAAAAAAACATGTAATGTAAATTTTATGCGACCAAAAAATAAGGCTAAAATGGATAATAAAGAATGGTACACATCTAACTTGGCAGAAATGAGGAACAAAGTGATGCTGTATTCTGATATTTATAGGTCACACAAGTCGGATATAAGTAGATTAGTCTATGTAAACTTCAGGAAGAATTACCAGCTAGCAATTAATGAAGCAAAAAAACAGCATAACATTAGACAGATTGAAACTGCAAATAATAAATGCAAGGCAGCATGGAGGATAATTGGTTCTGTCACAAAACCTGGTATAAAAAACGTTGTTGGAGTATCCCCCAATGAATTTAATAATTTTTGCATTCAATCAGTTGATGACATTTCAAAAAATATATGTAGACCTGTGGAAACTGCTACACATTTGTTAAGCAACATTAGTAGACCTAAAGCTGGAAATTTTCTATTTAGGGAAGTGACTGCTAATGAAATTTTAAGTATTGTCAATAAGTTTAAACGCTCGGATAGTGTTGATGTTTTCGATTTCTCTTGTAATCTGTTAAAAAAAGTTATTGTTTGTGTAGTTGAGCCGTTAACATATTGCATAAATAAGTGCTTAATAGAAGGAATTTTTCCAGACGTACTTAAAATTTCTAGGGTAATTCCAATTTATAAAAAGGGAGAGAAAAATCATCCCGCCAGCTACAGACCTATATCTATAACCCCTGTCTTTTCAAAAGTTTTAGAAACGGTTATATATTCTCAATTGTGCTTTTATCTTGAACATTTTAATATAATTTGTAACCAACAATACGGATTTAGGAAATGCAGATCAACAATTGACGCTATGGAATTGTTGGTCAGAAATGTTCTTCATATTTTCGAACTCGGGGGCTTTGCTCAGGCCACCTTTTGTGATCTGAGCAAAGCCTTTGATTGTGTTGATCATAGGATACTGTTAGATAAGTTATATTATTATGGCCTGAGTGAACAAAGTGTAAAACTTTTCAAGTCTTTTCTGGATAACAGAAAACAAATTGTTTGTATAGGTTCTGAAAAGTCAAATGTAGTAACTGTTAAGAGTGGAGTGCCCCAGGGGTCTGTGTTGGGGCCTTTGTTATTTATATTAATGATGAACGACTTACCGTCCTGTATAAACACTCAAACAATACTTTACGCAGACGACACAACATTTTTAAATAACAGTGCTGAATTTCAGCCTCTTCAAAATCTAACGGACAATGTGTTATCCGAAGCATCAATATGGTTCAGATCAAATGGGTTCCTGTTGAATGAAAGTAAAACTAAACAACTGTATTTTAGTTTGAGAGAATTGCCTGCAATAAATTATGACAGAAGTGTAAAGTGCTTAGGTATCTATTTAGATAACAAATTATCCTGGGAACCTCACATTGCATACATTTCGGCCAAACTTTCCAGAGTAGTATTTTTGTTGAAAAGCTTAAAGAGCCATTTACCAATTAATTATGTAAGAACAGCATATTTTGCTTTTTTTCAAAGCATAATTACATACGGAATCTTATTATGGGGAAACAGCAGTCACGTTAAACAAATATTGTTACTTCAGAAAAAAGTTATCAGGATAATCTCGGATGAACATAAATTAGAACACTGCAAACCACTGTTTATTAAATTACAATGTTTGACAGTCATAAATATCTATATTTTACAAGCTATATCATATGTTAATAACAATTTATCAAACTATCACACTGGACAAGAAATTCACAGTTACAACACCAGGAACAATACACTTATCAATATTCCGTTTCATAGATTATCAAAGTCATTGAACAGTTATGAGATATTAGGCATAAAAATGTATAACAAGCTCCCTCTAAAGATAACTCGGTTACCAGCAAAGCAATTTAAAAACAAGCTTTATAGTTTCCTTATAAAAAATCCATTTTACTGTATAGAAGAATTTTTTACATACGAGTTTTCAAGTTGACGTGTGTGCCATATGGCCATAATAATATGATTATCTACCTCTATTTTTGTCATATAGGTCAGTGACCGAAACTTTTGTATGTATATTTTATTGTATTTACTGTAATATTATTTTAACCTTACTGACTTTGTCTATTGCAGTAATGCTTAATGGCAATAAAATTATTATTATTATTATTATTATTATTATCATGTCCAGTTTTCTACATAAACATACTTTTTGAAGTCCCTTGAATCCAAAGGTACTATTTTTATAAACATGTCAGTGTGTAGGTCTGTCTGTCTGCCGTCAGCATAGCTCGTGAACGGAAAAATTAACAAAAGCCAAATTTTATATTTGTGTTGGATATGTTTTGGGGATGTGATGCGAAGGTTGGCGATGACTTTTTTTTAGTTTTATCACCACTTTACGTGAAGAAATTGTCATATTTCTAACGATTCGTTTACATTTTATACATGACTAGCTTAAAAGGCCCGGCGTCGCCCGGGCTTTGTATTTTTTAATTTGAAATTAACTTATGAAGGACTTTATGTACAGTATGTAGAACTTGAAATGAAGAAAAAGATTTATCACACTCAAACTATTCCATCAGAAAACGCTGCATATAGCTTTTTATGGTTCATAGAGGATGTCGAATGCTGCATTCCGTTGCTTCTACACATCATGCTTGGGAGGGGTTGAAATAAGAAGAAACACAAATTACATAAGATTGTACTGACTTGACGGAAAATTTTATTTCTCATTCTCATGTTACTATACAATCGTTTCGGAGCTGAAATAAAAGAGAAATGCAGTATCACTTTCCTCCCCTAGAACCCGGGACATAATATACTGCGAGCATAGGACTCAAAATGTTCCATCCCATGCTTAGGGCCTATGATAAACATCCCTATTTCTCAACTAATACAAAGCCTACAGGTATGGATAACTTATCAGCGGAAAGGATTATTTACAGACTTTTGATATAGCATACTCACACACTTAAGTTGTCCCTCTTATTCTACATCAAAATGTGAAGTGAGTAAATATTTCTTATGTCGAGGGTAGAGAAAGTTACGTGACTACATCACACTATGCTTTATTTTCGTGGATTTCATTTCCAGTCATTATTTTCGCCAATATATTACATCGATGGAATCATAATTCGTTAAAGCATTAGGCTATATACTTGCCAAGGCCCTATGTAATCATAGTAAACAATTTACTGTTGCCATGTGAACTAAACAGCAATTCATTTTTTCAGTATAATATTCTCAGAAATTATATAATTTTCAAGGGAAGGACTGATTTGTTTCAATTTTAATGTTGACCGCTATACTTCCCGGGCTTAACTGGGTATGTGTGCAAAATTCCGTGTAAATTGGTAAAGAAATGTAGATTTGTATAAGGAACAAACATACATACATACATACCCACAAACACACATTCGACTTTATATATTAGAAGAAGATGTTCTTACACTAAGGGCTAAAACTATATTTCAAAACAATTATTCTCTGATTTGCAAAACTGATTACACATTCTCTGCAATGCAGCCACCAATTCTGTGTTGGAATATAAAGAGGTTGTACTGTCCATGTTTAGAATAAAGAAAGTTTTGTAAGTGCATCACATCAGGTTTTTTTTTTTTAATTGCGTGTGAACATTTTGTTCATATCTGTACAAACTTTTGATGATCTATTAAAGAGGTCGCTTCGAGACAGAGTGGAGTTGTTTTCTTTGAAGCCTTACAGAGATAATAGTATCAGTAAGTATTGAAGTCTTTTCCCCTATGTTACAACTCTGCAAGTTTGAGACTGAATTATTTGTATTTGCACGGGCGACTTCAAACGGAATTTGATATTATCCCTCAGCCTTTTTAGAGTAATGAGTGCTCAAACTTTGATACCCCAGCTTAGCGCCTTAAATGCTTTCACATGAAATTACTCCGAGCAGGAAATAGCCTATCTTAGCCATCCACTATCAACAATCATGTTCGCGAATTAAAATAAACAATCAGTGAATATAGAACTATATAGGCCTACTCTATTCAAACTTTTTGACTTAAGCATGGCCTGATATAATTTTTATTTAAGTAGAGGGCCGTGACTAAAATACAGTCCCATCGCAATCATTATATGTTGCTATAGTAACAACAATCAATGCATATTGTAATCAAACTCTTCTACTTAAGCATGGCCTTTTATGATTTTTATTTAAGTAGAGGGCCATGATTTAAATACTATCCCATCACAATCATTATCTGTTGCTATAGTAACAATAAGCAATGCATGCTCTAATCAATCTCTTTTACTTAACCATTGCCTGTTGTAATTTTTATATTGGTAGAGGGCCATGATTGAAATAAAATTTTGTTTTCAAATATATATCACTCAACTCCGAAATTAGGCTGAACCTTGGTGATGTAGACACTTCTACACCATTTCAACGTCAATTTCGGAAAAGGTAATTTCAATTTCGGAAAAAGTAATTTCCAATTCGGAAAAAGTAATTTCAGTTTCGGAAAAAGTCATCTCAATTTCGGAAAAAGTAACTTCAATTTCGGAAATACGAGGGCTATTTTTTAAAACATTCGATGGGGCATAAAATGAAAACCACAGTGAAAATCAAAACAGTTTTATTTGGAACATTTAGATACACCTTCTAGCTACTTCTCTACATAATCTCGCTCCGATTGAGTCATTTATCCTAGCGTGGTACCAACTTTACTATACCCTCTTCATATCCCTCGTATTTCCGAAATTGAAGTTACTTTTTCCGAAATTGAAATTACCTTTTCCGAAATTGAAATTACTTTTTCCGAAATTGAAATTACCTTTTCCGAAATTGAAATTACTTTTTCCGAAATTGAGGTTGAAAAGGTGTAGAAGGTGGAACATAATTTCTTTCTTGTTAAAGCTCATTCCAACATGAGGCTAATTGTTAGTGGAATTTAGTTGAAATGTTTTGTGTTCACTCTGTAGAATATTGGCAGTGTCATGAATGTATCTGTAATTGGCAATTACAACATCGGGCATAATGCAGTCACTTGTTTGTTGTAAGAGATACAACTTTGCTCCACAACGTGACGCTAGTTTACACAAGTTTGTAGCGTATCTTTTGTGTTTACTTTGTTCATATGCTCGGATATCAACATAACAGTCTATATTAAATCAATATAGTATAGCAAACCTCCAATATTTGCTTTCGTTTCACATATATTCTCAATATTTTTACTTCCTCTACCCGTGCCATAGGTACGAACTGTAGGTAGGAAAAATATTGTGCTCGGCCCTGAAATTCCATGTTCTGAAGTCCCCCGGAATTTCATAAATATATGTATGTGTACTTAATGTCTGTGATCTGCTCCAGAACGAAAAATCGTATGAAGAAAATCTGACTTGAACTCGCATAACTTTATCTGCCCAAATAAAGTTTGCCTCTTAGTACAATTTGATATATGTGACATTCTCTTCGTCTAAATTCGTTATAAATATAAAGAGAATGTCGTTACACATCGTATCGCATCCCCGAAGGATACATAACCCAAATAAATCTGATTAATGCACTAACGTAACTTTATTTACTTTATGCATGACCAACAGTACATCTTTCTCACTTCACATTCTGATGTACAGATATCGTATTATATCTCTGCCGGTCTGTCCCGTGCCTATTTCCTGGTAGGAGAAGAGATTCTACTAGTGTGTACAAAAACGTTTCGTAATTTACAACGAGCAGCAGATGAGAACAGATTTGAGCTCGGACAAGCATTGACTAGAAAGGGAACTGGATGTATTTTGTATTGGAATACACGGACTACCTGCTCCTTGTAACAAAATTCCAACGGTCAGCGAGAGGCACAGATATAAAACGACAGCTGTAGAATAAGAGGTCGTATTGCAAAGAGCGCGTATTCAGTTGTTTGAACCTGATGCATAGCCTTACTGTTCACCAGGGAAGACTGAGTTTCTGTAAACAGTGGGTGGCTTATAACAACCCTTCAGAGAATTTATCCAAAAAAGTTTTAGCTATTTTGTATAAAAACCCTAGAAAATCGTTAGAACCTGTTTCGAGAAAATAGCAAAGCGAAATTTTCTTTATTCTTTAAAGGTAAGAGAAAGTTGTCACCAATCTTCCTCTCACTTATTAAAATTGTAGGACTCTATTTACGGAAACCCTGCGTATCCCGTGGTCAAGAATAGGGAACGTCCACACATCTTTGCACGAATGTAAGGACAATTAATATAGTTAATCAGGAAGCTCTACAAGGAAAAAAAAAGATTGTTTTTGGATAGTACCGGGTCTTTTATATTGTTTTACCATAAGTTAAAAGTAAACCAAAGCATGTAGTATTACCCAAAGTGATGGAAAATGTGGCACAATAAAATTAAAAATAATAATAATAACCATCAACCTTGGTGAGCAAAACATTGTTATTCATGCGGTTTATATATAAATATATTGATATATATATATATATATATATATATATATATATTTATATATTTATTTATTAAAAAAGTCAGTGTTAAAAATATATATTTTAATTATTTCGCTGTTAAATAAAATATTTAAATAAAATCAAGTAAACTGATGTAAGAAAGTGCCGTAATTCCTTTGTTTAATCAGTGATAATTGCAATTATGATATGCACAAAATAAATTATTATTGATTTCCCAGTTAAGCTCCAGATCGATTCATTAAGCAAGGCTTGCGGAAGAACAAAGGTCTGAAGATTGATAAGCATATGTGAAGGAATATGTGGGAGGTGCTGTTTGTCAAAGCTATCTGAATTGCAAATTCCAAAGCCATATTTGAATACTGTAAAGCAATATGTTGCCATGAGAACTGATTTTCATGTGAAAAATTCTTTCTAATATACTACCATAAAATAGGCACTAAATTAGGCATTACTCCGGTACCGATCAACCGATTTGGTGCAATATCAATAGGCTTCTTCCCATGGACGTTATATATGCGTATACCAAGTTTAATGAAAATCCAATAAAGCCTATTTGAGTTATCGTGCGTACAGACAGACGGACAGACATTTTTCCGCCACCACAGAAGCTCATAAAGTATCACTTTGGCACTGAATAACGTCTAGCGGTTAAATCAATTTTATTTAATTTATTTATTTAAATCAATAAAGGAAGCCGAAACCCCGGGTACCTCCTAGTAAGAGCTTACATAAAGTAACCAGGGGGCACTGCCCAAGATCAGTAAACTGTAGTTTACAAGCCTTGGGCACTGCCGACTAGAAGCTGCAAGTTGGCCATGGTTTTCGTAACACACATGCGGCCTTGCATTGAACAAATGCAAGTAGAGCTCTGAAACGTTATGGAAAGCACTGAATTGGCAGAAAATTTGTGTTTCAATTCCTGGGAGTATTTTTGAAAGCGGGGAGAGTTGGAATAAAAGTGCGGAGTTGCCAGTTCTCGCATAATCCCTTGATAATGTGATTAGAGCGGAATATATAAGCTGGAAACGTTTCTAAGGGACAGAATAATTACTGCCACTTCTTCCAGTTGTGATTCTACTAGCTAACTCATCTCATTCCTCGTACGCTTCCTCTTATGTTCTGCTACTGTGCCTTGAGCAATGAATATTGCGATATTCTGAGTTCACATTTTGGTACAAACTAGGCTCTCTTCTTAATGCCCAATCACTGTCTGCGCCGGAATTTTTCTGCAGTTGGGCCAGAATAATGTAAAAGTGGTCCATGTATGTTTGTGTTTAAAGAAATCGGGTGCGTGGAACGCCACGCGACAGAAGTGAAACTTGGATTTTTTATATTTTTGGATTCTTTTAATTTTGAATTATTGGATTTTTCAAGTTTGGATTGTTCGACTTTTTAAATTTTGGGTTTTTGGAATTTTTTCATTTTGGATTTTTTAAATTTCGGATCTTTGAATTTTTTAATTTTTGATTTTTAAATTTTGTATCTTTGAATTTTTTAATTTTGGATTTTTAGATTTTTACATTTTCGATTTTTTTTTTAATTTTGGATTTTTTATTATGGCCCCCCACTCAATGCCTGATACTTTTCCCCCCCGCGCTCCCATTATTTTTTTATTTTGGATTTTTTATTTTTTAATTTGTCTTAATGTTGTAAGTTAAGCTACTGCACTTGTTATGGTGAACTGTGATTAATATCTGATGTGAATGACGATACTAAATAAGCTTTTGTGTATATTAGCTATTCATTTGAAAAATATTAACACATCTTCCAAACTGTGACTCAAAAGTATGCCCTGAAAACCCCCATAAAATGATGTAAGAATAATGCTTCGCTAATTAAACATTTAAGAATCAATTTGCTTGAATAAGATTAAAATTTATACTTTATAAGTTTTCTTTAATTGTTAAAAGCTCACTCAGACCTTACGTCCGCGGTTAAGGGTTAAAAATAAAAATGTAAACGTCAGAGAATATCAGACCAATCAGAATCTATCGTCTCATAGCACTTGCTGAAACTTCATTTAAACAACCAACCAGAAACAATCTTACCCAATGGTTAAGGACAAATGAAGTGAAAATTGTCATGGTAAAGGTTGCAGCTTGAATTGAATAGGTGTGTTGTGAAGAAATCACAGGGGTTGCAAAAGAACCCTTAGCAACGTATTTTGTGAATGGTAATTGATGTTTATAATGGTTGGTGTATGGTATCATACAGTGATGGGAAAAGTACAAAAAGAAAGTAATTGGGCTGAATTACAATTACCTGAGAGACATTTTACTCAATTACAATTACAAATTGGGGGTACGCCTTAGCGTAGTGGTTGAGGCGCTGCGGTACAAACCGGAAGGTCGCAGGTTCGATTCCCGATGAGGTCGGAGTAATTTCAATTGGCCTAATCCTTCTGGTGGCACTATGGCCCTGGGGTCGACTCAGCCTCTAACAGAAATGAGTACCAGGTGCAATCCTGGGGGTGAAGGCGGCCGGTGCGTAAGGCTGACAACCTTACCACCTTCACGTGCCGAATGTCTAAAATCTGGGTGCCTCAACCTCCTAGAACCCTCTGGGCCTCCATGGCCTATAATAGGGAACACTTTACCTTTTTACAATTACAAATTACTTTTTCAAAAAGTAATCAGTAAAATAACAATTACATTTACAATTACTTTACAAAGTGGCAGTACCTAAAAATTCCTTGTTTTTAGGTAGATTTTCGAAGAAAAATCTACCTATTGCAATGGATACCACTTTATGATTTTCGAAAAATTCTTTCATATCTTTACGTTTCATGCTCCCCTAAGTACGAAACCACCGCCCGTTCAAAAAAAAATTTTGTGATATTTATATATATATATATTTATATATATATATATATATATTTATATATATATATATATCTTTACACGATAGCGGCCGTAATTTTGAAGATATTTGAACCAAATTTTATTATGTTATTTCTAGGCCCAATAGTTCGGACAAGTTCGTTAATGGGCAAAATTGGCCCAAGGGGGTGGTCGGGGGAGGGGGTTGAAATTTTTAAAAATGTATATCTCGGCCCCTATGAAGTATAGAGGGAAACTTTGTTTGAATAAATTAGAGTACTCCCTATGGAGTTTACAGTGACACCAACGATTCGGGGGTTCGAGTGAGGGTGGGGGTGGAGGTGGGGGTGGGGGATGAAAATTCGAAACTTTTGAAACCACGTCTTGTGGGGTATCGTTGAAAAGCTCTTGATGAGTACTCTACAAATCAATAAATAGTTTCTTGATAGCTCTCATATTACGCGAGATTTTAATGTTTGAAAATAATAACACTTAAAAGAATTATTATAATATCATAATTTTGTCTTGTTTAGCGGCTTTGCTAATTTTATTCATTGCTGATCTTGCGCACGGCCTCCCAGAATATTATATCCTATTCTTGTTGTCAAAACAAATGATTGTAGGCTCTTCCTCTTTACCGAATTCAGTTCTTATTACTGCAGGTTTACCATGCCAAGGCTAAAGAAGAAGAGTGCTATGCAGCGACAATAAATTGAACCAAAAGCACTTCGAAATCTACCTCCGCCTGTAGGCCTGCCTAAAGGGATTTTTTTTATTTGTTTTGGGCACAAGCCCAAATTATTAACGAACAAAAAAAAAACACATCAATGAGAATATTTTCGGAAACATTGAGTAACTTTTTGTTAATATTTACTCTAATTTGGATATTAGTTGCAAAAACAGTAGTGAAGATACAGCAAGCGAATATGATACTAATACTAATACTAATACTTTCCAGAAGTAAATTACAAGTAGAAATTACATTTTTTAAGGTATTGATTACAAGTAAATGGGACCAAAAAAGGAATTGTTGCTGTAATTTGACTACTTTTACTCAATTACTTCCATCACTGGTGTTATATTTGCATTTCAATCAGCAGCGAAAAAACATATAAGTATTGTGGACATTTATTAAATTTAGCCATTTTAGTTTTTGTAAAATTCAAAAGAAAAATAAGACACTTAAAATTCAGATGACCTAATACCCAGCTGTCGGCCGCGGTGGTCTAGAGGTAGCGTGCCCGCCTCTAGATCCGCAGGGCGCGGGATCAAACCTGGCTGCGGTCGATGGATTTTTCAGGACGTAAAAATCCTGGGTACGGAGTACTCCGGGAGGGACTTTAAGCTGGGGAGGGCCTTTCGTACATTTACGGCACGTTAAAGAACTCCAAGCCTAAATTAGAGCCTCTGGACAAAATTTCTCGGCCATTTCACGTCCAAGAAATACTTAGTTTCCGGAGGGGGGTTGCGAGGCGATGGGCTTACCACCTGTCCCTCTACCCTCTCTCGGAAAATAAGCATATCAAAATTAGAATAGGTAATGAAACCTCCATTGGAGGCCCCTTCGCCCCACCTGGGGATCATAGGGTACCAGGTACAGATACAGAATACCCAGCTGGACACCACCGCTTAATAGGGAATTCATCCATACAGAATAGCTCACGAATTCTTCCAGTTCAAAATGTCTCATTTCACGACAACACAGTCATTGGAATTATGTGTTAATTACAGGCCTATTGATACTTAAGTAAGATATTTTAGTATTATGTTATGTGGTGGTAATTGTTGCCATATGTTTGGTAATCGTAAAACTTTCTTTGGTTAAACAATAAATTAGCTACAGAAAATAATAATACTAAAAAACTCGCAAACGGAATTCTGCGGAATAATGTATGAATTAACAAGTCTTTATACTATTGCCAAAGCCATACTAAAATTCGCATTCGGCTGGTTGTGGTGTTATCTATATATACATAGTATAAAGATTCTAAATCATAAAAAAATACATTAAAAAATGTTTCACATGCCTAGGAGTAAAAAAAAAAATCGGTATCGCATTGTATATCTGTTCGCCTGGTGTCCGACGCCTGTTTAAAATGTAATCTATTGCGGATAAACCGTATATTGCCTTTTTCACAGATTTAGTAGGCTAATATATAAGGAAAGTCATCCACAAGATTTTCTTGTGTAAAGCTCCTACGTCTGTCAGCGGAACTATTTCGACGACACAGGCGCATGTGAAATGCAACACAGTTTTTCTTCTATCAATTCCTCCGGAAAACTTTTTTGAAATTTGGCATAGGTTCTTATATCCCGGATTTTTTCAGTAATTCTATAAGCCTAAAAAGAAAGAACATCGGTGACGATCATAGGCTTAACCAGGCCGACCATATGGGGGGGGTTATAACATCCGAGGGGTCTGGAGAGGGGGGTCCGGGGGTCCTCCCCCGGAAAATTTTAAAAATTAAGACGCCAAATTACGAGTTTTAAGCTTCCCACGTTTATACTTGTATTAAGTAATTTATGGGCAGACTTAAAAAAATTATACAATTTTCCTTTTTTTAATCAATGGGGGGGGGGGGGTTCAAACCCCCAAACCCCCCCCTCTGTACGCCTATGGTGACGATGAAGTCTAGGAGTGAAATAATCACTTTTAAAATGACATTTTAAAGTAAAATATGGTATTTTAATTCATAACCATAAAATAAGCAAGGAAAATCGTTTTTTTTTTAAGAACAAGGAATATAAGCACTATTTAATATAGTTAAATTGCTTGTCAAGGGGTGTAGTACAGAATATAACATTTTCTCCTTATGTTTAGGAGTCTGAAAATAGATATGCATTTTGCTTAGAAACACATCAGTGATACTTTTCCAAATATATTCAAATATATAAGTTATACCGATTAACATTAATGGTTGGCCGAGCAGTAAAAGACATTTACGTCATAATACAATATTGTAGACATTGGATAGGAATATATTCTTAAATTTCCCCATTTTGGTTATTATAAAAATGAAATCAAATGTAAGACACTAGCATAAAAGGCCCGGCGTCGCCCGGGTTTTGTACTTTGTAATTCAAAATTAACTCATGAAGGACCTTCCCGTAGAAAACGCTTGATATAGGTTTTTAGGGCTCATAGAGGATGTAGAATTTTGCATCCCATCGCTTCTACACACCAAGCTTGGTAGGGGTTCAAATATGAAGAAACAGAAATTCCGGTAACATAAAATAAATTGTATTGTCTTTGCGGAATATTTTATTTCTCACTCTCATGCTACCATACACCCGTTTTGGGGATGAAATTTAAAAGGAATTCCATTTCACTTTCATACTTCCCTCCCCAAAAACCTGCGATATAATAATATACATTTCGCCTTCAATATTTACTTACAGCAATGGATTATGTCAATAGCTTCTCTAATTTGTCCAAGTCCCATTTCCAAACCTACCTGATACCAATGCCAACAATACACTGTTGTCATGTGAACTGTGATTTGGATTTGATAATTCTGTGTAAAAAGGGATTAAGTATTCTCAAAAACATTTGATTTTTGGCATTTAAAATCAAAATTTTTCAAAATCCTTTCTTAGTGAGCAGCTATATTATAAAACGAAGGTACTGTCAAAATTCCAAGCCTCTACCTATTATAGTTTAGGCTCTGCGTTGATTCTCTGTCAGTCAGTCAGTCAGTCAGTCAGTCAGGACAAAGCCTTTTATATATATATATATATATATATAGAGATATACAATACAGGATGAACTAACACCCAGCTGGACACCACCGCATCATGGAGTAGGGAATCCATCCGATTCAAAATGTCTCATTTCACAACAGCACTGTCATTGGAATTCTGTGTTAATTACAGGCCTATTGATATGGATCTAGGTATTTAAGTATTATATTATGTGGTGGTAATTATTACATTAAGTTTGGTAATCATAGAAATTTCTTTGTTTAAACAATCAATTAGATATAGAAAAATAATACTGGAAAGATCGCGAACGAAATTCTTCGAAATAATGTATAAATCAACCAGTCGTTTTACAATTGCCAAAGCAATACCTACACTACAAGTTTACTCCAGGATGGTCTGTTGTCGTTACTTTTCCGAAATACGTAATACTAGGGAATAATACTGATCGTAATCTTCTAAATGAGGATAACACTGGAAAAACGTTTCATATGACTAGAAGACAAACACAATCGAGAGAAATCCAGAAAATCTTTTCGATGCCTGCAGGAATGTTGGATTAGAATTTAATACAGAAAAAACTAAGTTTATGACCATGAAACGTCAAAATAATGCGCTGCACAATATTACAATAGCCTGTAAATCGTTCGAACAAGTGGAGAGAAATTCAAATATCTGGGAGGAATAATTACATACACAAATAAGTGTAGACTCAAATCAAGAAATACCTACTTTTATGTGGTTCAGAAAATCTTATCGTCTCGTATTCTGTCTAGAAATCTAAAAATAAAGAAATTTAAAACAATTATCCGGCCGGTTGTATTATATGGGTGTGAGACATGACCCCTTACATCATATATGGGCAACGCCCGGCCCGCGGGCCGGATTTGGCCCGCCCCGACTTTAGATCCGGCCCCCGGAACATTTTAAAATCACGCTCGAAAAAGTAAATATTTTCGGTTCTCGCCAACAAGAGAGTGAGAGGGGGAAAACAAAAGCCTAAACTACGATGGTGTTCCTTCCGGTCAGCGCTAGAAAAATGCTGCGATAGGCCTAAATCAAAGTATCAAACTAGACTTACAGATGAAAATTTTGAAAACACTCTGCGCTTGTATATTAGTGGGATTAATGCCAACATTGATTATCTTAATTCTAAAATTCAAGCTCAAGCTTCTCATTAATTTCTGATGATTGTAAGTAAATACATAATCAGTTCGATATTGTTCTCATTAATGTAACTTTAGCATTATACTTTATAAATACAAAAAACCTTATCATGATTATTTTTTCACAACTACCTATTATCTACGGCCCGCGACTTCATAAATATCGTCAAGTTTAGCCCGCATCTTTCCAAAGGTTGCCCACACCTGCCTTACATAATCTGAGAGTGTTCGAAAACAGGGGGCTTAGGAAAATATTTGGGCGTAAGACAGATGAAAATGGGGACTGGAGAAAACTGCATAACGACGAGCTTCATAACCTGTACTCGTCACCGGATATAGTAAGGGTAATTAAATCACGGAGGATGAAATGGGCTGGACATGTTGAGTGCATGGGGGAGGAAAGACATGCCTCAAAAATATTGACTGGGAGACCCGAAGGAAAATTCCACTTGGAAAACCTAGACGTAGGTGGGAGGACAATATTAGGATAGATTTAAGGGAAGTAGGATTTGAGAGGGATGGTTGGATGGGTTAAAAAGCGGGCTCAGGTAAGCGCGGCAATGAACCTCCGAGTACCATGAAATAGATAATATTCCTTTAGCTTGCTGAGGAATTGTTTATTGCCATTGAGTAAGTAAGTAATTGATCTTTAAAATGGTGGCTGTGTAGTGTTATAGATAACATTTTATGTGTGCATTTCAGTCATCAGTAGAGGATATATAATATAGGCCTAGTATTGTGGACATTTATTAAACTTAGTTTTTTTAATTTTTGTAAAATTCAAAATAAATATAAGTCCCATAAAATACAGGCCGATACCCCAGCTAGATACCACGCATCACGGAATAGGGAATTCATTGCGTTCAAAATGTCTCATTTCACAAGAACACTGTCATTGGAATTGTATGTTAATATAGGCCTATTGATACGGGTATAGACATTTAACTATTATGTTATGTGGTGGTAATTGTTGCATTATATTTGGTAATCGTAGAATTTCCTTTGTTTAAAAAATAAATTAGCTACATATATAATACTAAAAAACTCGCGAACGAAATGCTGCGAAATAATGTATAAATTAGCCAGCGGTTATACTATTGCCAAAGCAATATCAAATTCAAGTTTACAAAAGATTCCTGTTGTTACTTTTCCGAAATACGTAATACTAATCAGAAACTCCTAAATCAAAATGACACTGGAAATAGTTTCATATGCCTAGAAGTAAACAATTTTTTTTTATCAACTTATGCCCGGTTTCTATAAACTTGTGGATTACCTATGGGTAAATTATCCATGAGCAAATTAGTTGCCAATCACCCACAATGATATAATGAGGAAGGCCTTGGAGTTGTACAGTTAATTTAATTCAGAAGGCTTTGATTCTCATTGCTTAAATTATTATTGATCCTATGATAGGTTAAATTTTATCCAGCCATCCATGAAAGGATAAATTAACCCGACGATTTACCTTGGAAAGATCTAGCCCGAGTTTGTAGGAACATTTTTTCTGTCATTTTCATATTTACCCAGAGGACATTTATCTAGAAACTCGCCACAAGTGTAAGTGATTGCTATCTTTAAATTATTTGTGTTTGTGTGGTGTTATTCTTGTGTAAATTCTGTCCATTGGATAATTTACCCATAGGTAATTCGCGAGTTTATAGAAACCGGCCATTAACCTATTTAATGTCTAATTTGTGTTTTCGAAATGTCTTTGTAGCCTATATCTGTTTAGCTGGTGTCCCTCGCCAGTTTAAACCGTGTATTGCATTATAACTACTTTATTCGAATATATGATACACAAAACACAGAATTTTTTAGCATTGCCCTTGTGTGGGTGCCGTTCAGTATTAATTGTAAATAGATACCATTATCAATCAATAATATGGTAAGTGATTATTAAGAAAAATTATGTTTAGTTTACAAAATAACTTGAGATAAAGACGGAAATTTACAATGTCACATACTGTTCACCAGAACTAGAACAAAGGAACCGTGAATAACACAATTAAATGTAAAACTTAAATTACAATTAAGAGAATATGTAAATAATACTAAGAAGTGGGTTGGATCTTTATGTATAGCCTATGTGAGTGTTCGAAACAGGGGACTTAGAGAAATATTTGAGCCCAAGAGAGATGAAAATAGGGACTGGAGAAAACTGCATAACGACGAGCTTCATAACCTGTATTCTTCACCGAATACAGTAATGGTAATTAAATCACGGAGGATGAAATGGGCTGGATTTGGGGGAAGAAAGAAATATCTGAAAAATATTGCAAAAGTTCGGCTAGGAGATGTTTCAACATCCACCCTACAGCCCGGACCTCGCTCCCAGTGATTTCCTTCTTTTCCTACACCTCAATAAATGATAGAGAATGACACGCAAGCGGAGATGATTGCCGTACAGTGTACAAATCCCAGGCGGCAGACTTCCACGACACAAGTGTTCAAATGTTGGTCCCACGGTATTACAAATGTCTCAATTCCTGTAGCGAATATGTTGAAAAATAGCTAACGACTTGCTCTATTTGTTGCTATAAATATTTCCACGAAATTTTGTTTTATGTAAACGACCCTAGGGTAACTTAGTTTATGGATGTCATTTAATAGTATTGTCTCGATCTAAAAAGTGCTGTTTAAATAATTCAATTTTAATATATTTTATCACATCTAGGCCTATCACATTTATCACATTTTATTCGCTAAATAGTCATTAGGCCTACTAGGGGGAGGATTTCTATGACATGTCATATTTTTCCCCTTTGCATTATTTCAGGTTTCCGACTAATTTAAACCCGATTCCAAGCATCCTGGTGAAAATGGAACGGCTTTTATTATTATATTTAAGAAATTTTCA
Organism: Ectobius pallidus; assembly: GCA_964059195.1. Classification (NCBI taxonomy): domain Eukaryota; kingdom Metazoa; phylum Arthropoda; class Insecta; order Blattodea; family Ectobiidae; genus Ectobius; species Ectobius pallidus. Next base: position 9,023,529 of record CAXKWD010000002.1, read on the forward strand.
ACTATTGTAGCATATTAAGTTTGAATATGCATATTTAGGTCATATTTTTGGCATAATTGTGTACATATTAAAGAAATTTTGAGGTTTCATATCATATTTTGTAAATTTTGCATTATAATTATACTTTCTGAGAATTTACGGATATTTTTAATAATTAACACTATATTTTAATAAAATGAATTGTAATGAAACTTAAATAAAATATACACAATGTGTAAGTGGTAAAGTCATATTTTAAAATTTATTGGTCATATTTAAATGTTTTCTAGGTCATAAATGCATGCATATATCATATTTTTAGGTCATAGAAATCCGCCCCCTAGTCATTACCAATGGACCTTTTCTTTATATCGGCGTTTTCTTGCCTGTGATAAAGATGTCGCTTGACGCGTCGTGACTTGGCGCCTTTTTGCATACACAAGTGTCATTTTTAAGTCTCCATAAATCCGTGTCACGATATCATCTCTGTTAAATCGTAATTCTTCATAGCCCGCTGCACCCGCCATTCTTTTCTCTTTAGAATTTCATTTTCATCGGCCTACCCTCTCCATTATTTTTCTTTGGCAGCCTCTAATTCATTAAACATGTCCTCTCCCGCTTTTTAATTCCATTCGAGAACTTCCTTGTTAGCTGTCGTCATCAGAGCAAAAGTCCTACTTCTATCATTTTCAGTGTTTAACTCTTCCGTTCTTGGTGTATCACATCCATACACTTGCTTCAATGATTCATCACTAGGGTTCGGATGTTTATGACATAAAAAAAGTGGAAAATATGACTGCAAATATGTCCTTAAAAATGACTAAATATGACCCAGATACCCTAAATATGACCTAATAAAATAACGTACCGTACTAAAAAAAAAAGTGTGCGTGGAACGCCACGTGACAGAAGTGAAACTTGTTTTAGTTTTTTAATATTTTCAATTTTCGATTATTTTTTTTTTTTTAATTTGGATTGTTGAACTTTTTAATATTGGGTTTTTGAACTTTTTAAATTTTGGATTTTAGATTTTTTAAATGTTTTATCTTTAATTTTGGAATTTTGGATTGTATAATTTTGGATTTTATAAATTTTAGATCTTTGAATTTTTTATTTTTTGGATCTTTAATGTTCGATTTTTTAATTTTGGATTTTGTTTTTAAATTTTGGATTTTTTAATTTTTAATTTTTCGATTTTTTTAAATTTTGGATATTTGGATTTTTTATTAATAAAATTTTGGATTTTTGGACTTTTTAATTTTGGATCTCTAAATTTTTTAATTTTGGAATTTTTTATTTTTAAATTTTGGATTTTTTAATTTTTGAATGTTTAAATTTTTTATTTTTTGGATTTTTTTATTTTGGATTTTCGATTTTTTAATTTTGGAGTTTTAGATTTTTAAACTTTGGATTTATTATTTATTTATTTATTTATTTTTTAATTGTTTAAATTTTGGATAAGCCTAGTCATTGAGTTGATTGTTTTCTGTACAGTCCGTTCCGTGACACCTTACTAATTTCGTGACGAGTTTGAGCGTTACACAAGCTATGGATTCACCCCTACCGCGGCTAAAGAAGTTTCACTTCCAAAAATATTTGCTCCTATTTAAAACGTTTAAAGACACTAAATTCGTACATTACATGAATTCAATCAGATAACTTTTTAACAATTTTGGTGATTTACACTTTAGTTGTAATAAACTTAAAGAATTTGCTCCTGTTTGCTCGCTTCAACAGGTCCGAATACTCCTAATTTTTTGTAGACCTTGCGTGTCCCTATAAATTATGAACAATTGCATTGATTTTTAAATTTAATTTGCCTATTAATTTGGCATAAACATTTAATTAGTGAAATAAATTTGAAATTTAACTCAACCATGTAGTACATATACTGTATAATTGTGCTCCTTTACCGAATTTATAACTGAAATATGATGTTAAATTACAAATGTGGTCAAAATATGACGAAGACCATAAAAATGTCCAAAATATAACTTTATATGCAAAATAAAAACGGTCCGATTACGAAAATAATAAGCATCCAATTCGTGTTTAATTGGTGTTTGAGGCGAGAATGGAGGTCAGGATAAAAATATGACAAGTCATAAACATCCGAACCCTAATCATCACTATTCTAATGTTTCTCAATCTTATAAACAAAATCAAAACAGGCCTTAGAATTAACATATTAGCTTCTTCGAAAAAGTACGAGGCGAGTCCATGAAGTAAGTTTCCCTGGGGCCCTTTACAGAAACAAAACACAATTTCGTTGGCATATAATATATTCCAAGAGATACAGCAAGTATTCAGCTATTATTCAACACATTTGCCACCATAGGCGTAGCCAGGCCGACCATATGGGGGGGGTTATAACATCCGCGGGGTCTGGCGAGTATGGAAGGAGAGGGGGGTCCGGGGGCCCTCCCCCGGAGAATTTTAAAAATTAAGATGCAAAATAACGAGTTTTAAGCTTCCGGGGGTTCTCCCACGGAAAATTTTAAAAATTAAGATGCAAAATAACAAGTTTTAAGCTTCCGGGGGTCCTTCCCCGGAAAATTTTAAAAAGTAAGACGCAAAATAACGAGTTTTAAGCTTCCGGGGGTTCTCCCACGGAAAATTTTAAAAATTAAGATGCAAAATAACAAATTTTAAGCTTCCGGGGGTCCTTCCCCGGAAAATTTTAAAAATTAAGACGCAAAATAACGAGTTTTAAGCTTCCCACGCTTTATACTTGTATTAAGCAATTTATGGGCAGACTTAAAAAAATTATACAATTTTCCATTTTTTATTCAATGGGGGGGGTTCAAACCCCCAAAACCCCCCCCTCGCTACGCCTATGTTTGCCACCGAAATTAAAAGATTTTTCATATCGTTAGACCAACTTTTGAATACCTGTGTCGCACAAGTCTGCCACAGTGGTTCAAAATCTGGGGGACATACAAGAATTTAAAACTACAAATTAAACAAAATTATAAACTTTATTTCTATTTAATTTAAAATATTAATGTTTTACCAGAATGTGCACGAAATGATTACTTACTTACTCAATGGCAATAGACATTTCCTAAGCAAACTAAAGGAATATTATCTATTTTATGGAACCCGGAGGTTCATTGCCGCGCTTACAAGAGTCCGCCATTCAACCCTATTCTGTGCTAACTCCATCCAACCATCTCTCGCAAATCATATTTCCCTTAAATCTATCCTAATATTGTCATCTCACCTATGTCTAGGCCTTGCAAGTGATCTTTTACCTAAGGGTCTTGAACCACTGTGTGACAACCATCTTCGCCTCTCTGTCATTCTTTGTCAATTCATAACGTGTAGGAAAAGATGGAAATCACTGGGACCGAGATCTGGGCTTTAGGATGAATGTTTAAACACCTCCCAGCCGAACTTCTGCAGGAGACTTGCTTTCCTAATATTGTCCAATATAACACAATACAGTTCAGTTAGAAACGAAAGGACCTTAAAAACGAAATTTTGAATGACGTACAGTTCTTGGGGAAAAAAGTCGCAAAAACGAAAATTATGATAACATAAACAGAATCTTTGATCACAATAAACAGCATTTTCTGGATGTATCAGTGTTAATCTGCATGGTACTTTATAAAAGTGATAACATTATCCGACTGGTAACATTATTATCCGCGATTACATTAAGCGGCGTTCACTGTATTATTAAATGCCTTTTAATAACTGTGCAAACTTTCCGAAGGAAAGCTAGTCATCTGAACCACAAGTTTAGATCGAGAACAACGGGTTTTTATGAGCATAAACCACTGAATGCGTACTTGTGCAATGTGGGCACTTGGTATGGGAAGGGAGAAAATAGCAAGTTTTAGTCCTTCATATGAGATATTTCATACTGAGGTACATTCTTGTCTAACTCCGTGTCAATGTGTCTTGCAAGAGAAACAATTTGCATTGTTCCGTTTTTCAATTATCTATTATTATAGCGAGATAATAGCAAACGTAAAGGTAACCTTGTAGTGATTCCTAGAAGACTTTGTTGCCGGAAACTTAATAAAATAGATCCGGCATTGACGAATCCTGGGAAGCCTCCACTACACTAGACAATACCTATTGTATTCCTTCCAGCTCACAACAGTGGTATTGTTTGCTGACGTATGAAAGAACAGTTTGTGATAGTCAGTATTAGCCTTATATTAGCCTCGCATACAGTGCAATAGTTTGGACCTAATAATACAGAGATAACATAAACTACAGGGTGTGACAAAAAGTTAGGCCTAAACTTTGAGGAAACATTTCCTGCATGTAGAAGATGAAATTACATTAGGCCTATATGGACATGGGTCCAAAATGCTTAATTTCCACTTAGAATACTCGAACACAGAACTGTGGAAAACATAAAATCATATGACATGGTACTTTTTTTTGTGCCCTCCTTTACCCCCGGAGTGCCAAGCAATGAAACTTATCACTTCCGGTCAAACCAAATTTTGGTAACCATTTGTTTGATGTGCCCTTATTATCCTGATGGGATGTGTGGTGAACGAAAAAAGAAAAAACTCCGGGTAACAGAATTTTAAACGAAATGTTCGAAATGCCCTCCGTTAGCACGGATACATCCGTCAACCCACCGTCGCATGGACTCCCTGACGCGCTGATGTATCCCTGGAGTATCTCGTATTATCTGGCAGCCTTACAGAATACGAGCTCGGAGAGTCTCTATGTCTTGCACCGGTGTTGCTCACACAAGCGTTTCTAAATCCCCCTACAAAAAAAAAAATCTAGTGGATTTAAGTCAGGCGAGCGTGGAGGCCAAGGATTTTATCACTAAAGGCGAAATGAGCAGGAGTTCCATCATGCATGCAGTAGGCTACATGTCTAGTCGTATTCGTTATGACCAGGGCCCGGATTCTAATGACATGTAATCTTTTTATTGATGCTGCATAGACATTGCCAACTTGCAGATAAATCCTACTCATGGCCTCTAGATTATAGAAATAATTTTTATTATGTCATTTTTGTCATGTTATGCAATTTTATAGTTTTAGGCATTTATTTCAATTTCATATTTTTTAGGGCATTTATTTCAATTTTAGGTCATTATTTTGTCATTTTCGTGTCATTTGCTTCCTTATTTAGTCATTTTCTTGTATTTACATTGAGTGTATTAACTTTCTGTCGTCGCTAGCGGTGCTGTCTTTGAAGTGTGAAGTGTTGTTTGTTTAATGCTAGATGGAAAAATTCGGCGTTAAAGTGTTGTCATGTCTCAGTCGGAAATGAGAATCAAAGAAACGCCAAAATTTTGTATTATATTACTATTGTTATTAGATTGACTTGGCACCAGAGTCTGCCATCTGCTTGGATTTGAGAGTGCAAACTACTGTTTACCCTCAATAAACAACAATATAATCCGGCAGACCACAAAAGGATGTGCCAAATTTTGACTCACCAGTGCCTCAGTGCCAGTATAAATCTCCGTGAAGAAAGAACATTCACAACATTGCGGTTATTTACAGTTTTTACAATTATGTACAAACTAGTATATAACTTTGTGTGTACAATAATTTTTTATAAATAAAATATCAGTTTTTAGGTAATTTTTTTATAATTATTAAGTCATTTTCTTTAAAATTTAGGGTCATTTTATAGGTCATTTTTCAATCAATCTTAGGTCATCAGAATCCGGGCCTTGGTTATGACTAGGGCCCGGGGGTTTAGCCACAAAAACATTACATCAGGTTAGTGGTGACTGGGATATAGCCGTATGTAAACACGAGAGAAGGGGTGACTCGCTTTCAGTGGCGCACTTTAATACGAACATTCAAGTTCAAGGGCAGTGCAGCTAGTCTAGTGAAATGATAGACACAGCACATTTAATCGTAAATCACAGAAACAAAATATATTTCCTAGTAAAACGAACATAAATATTCACAACCAATGCTTTATTTGTTAACAATATTCACAGTGAAAATTAAAAGGCAATTTATACATTACTAGCTTAAAAGGCCCGGCGTCGCCCGGGTTTCTTATTTTGTAATTGGAAATTAACTTATGAAGGACTTTAGATTTATAAATTCTAGGTCCTTATATAGGTATTTATAATTTGAAGTAGAAAGAACGACTTATCACACTCAAACTATCCCCTAAGAAAATGTTTTAAATAGCTTTTATGGCTAATATGTAGAATTTTGCATCCCATCGCTTGTACAGTACACAGTAAGCCCGGGAGGGGTTCTAATAAGAAGAAACCGAAATTCCGGTAACATAAAATTGTATTATCGTGGCTGAAAATTTTGTTTCTCACTGTCATGTTACCATAAAACCGTTTTCGGAATGAAATTAAACAGAAATACAATATCACTTTCATACATCTCTTCCCAAAACATATTACCTTACCTCGTATTGCTTTCTCTATGTCCAGGGTAAAGAAAGTTATGTGACTGCATTATTTTCGTGGATATTGATAGTTCTCTCATTTGTTTCTCTCATTTGTCAAATTTATTCTACTTTAATTTTTTTTCCAAGGCCCGCTGGTAACAATATGTTTTAATGTCAAATGTGATTCGGATTCGATAATTCTGTGTAAGAAGGGATTAAGTATTCTCAAAAACATTTGATTTTTGGCATTTAGAATCTGAATTTTTCAAAATCCTTTCTTAGTGAGCACCTACATTATGAAACGAAGGTACTGTCAAAATTCCAAGTCTCTACCTGTTATAGTTTAGGCTGTACGTTGATTCCTGTCATTCAGTCATCAGTCAGTCAGGACAAAGCCTTTTATATATATAGAGATAGAGATGTCTGTGCATACGCTTTGTTGCAGTGAATGGCAATATACATTTTGAAGTTTTCAAAAGAAAAATATCTTCTATTTTCCTCCAAAGAAGATCTTTAATGGTAAAAACTTCTCTCTACGTCTCATGACGTGACGGGGGGATGAGATATTAGTGTTTCCCTTGTGTGGGTACACATTATGGTCTTCTGTAGAACCTTCCAGTGCACCTCGAAAGGTAAAAATAGTAGAAAAATCCTGCATTTTTCTGGAGGATTTGTTTTTATTTCTGCTGCACCTGTAGAAGTACTCCATCTTCAGGTTGACTCTTACCTATGAATAATTCCTCCAGGAGTCTGATCGCTTGTACTATTTACATATTTTGTCTCTCTAGAAGAGTGATACACCTAGACAGTTGCCAAAATTATTTGCAATGAACTTGATATTACTTAGTAGCTTTTCTAAACAAAAGGCTAAACATTTTCTGGAGCAGCACCCCCACTCATTTTAGCTATGATCCGCCACTGGTTGTCAAGAACGCACAACACACAACGACGTCAACAGAAGACTAAACTGCCACATGCAGTGCAAGTTGTTTACTAACTCAGAGAACTTTCTATGCCTTGTGCACCACTAACTTGACGAATTATTGGCTAAACCCCCGGGCCCTAGTTATGCTTATGACACATGTTCCAACAGGTCGGCTCCCAACAATCCTTTACTCGAATCCGGATGCCCCTTAACGGCATCAGTTCTATTTAAAAAAAAATAAAAAACACCATCCAGTCTCAGCACTTCATTCTCCTCGATCGACCCCGAAACGTCGGAATTTTTCCAAGTTAACCACCTGGTTACAAGCCCGGGAAAATATCCTAACTTAAATTACCAGCACCAGGAAAAGTTCAAAGTACATTTCACAATTCCGTGGCTAAGTGGTAGAGAAGGCTAATAACGCTCCCAATTAAATGAATAAAATATAAATTAAGTATGGATATAGCCTATATTCATTCATGTCTTTGCTGGACATATGTCTTCAATCATAGGAGAGGTTCCATCTGGCGCTGTGAAATGAACTTTAGTTTCGCTCAGTTGGCACTCAGTATTGGCTCAGTGCCAGTATTACAGTAGTCGCTCAGTATTGGCACGAATAGCGAAAGGTCCTGGGTTCAAATTCGGAGGAATTTTTCTCCTATAATCTTCTCTATATATATAAAAGGCTTTGTCCTGACTGACAGGAATCAACGTACAGCCTAAACTATAACAGGTAGAGACTTGGAACTTTGATAGTACCTTCGTTTCATAATGTAGATGCTCACTAAGAAGGGATTTTGAAAAATTCTGATTCTAAATGCCAAAAATTAAATGTTTTTTAAAATACTTAAGCCCTTTTTACATAGAATTATCGAAACAAATTCACAGAACATATTGTTGCCAATGGTATAGGTGGGTTTGGATTAAATGAAATGGATCTTTGACAAATTAGAGAAGGTATCATTATAATATTCATATTATCTATATTAATAAAAGGAATTGTCCTCGATGTCCAGCGAAATCTACTGAACGCAGAGATATGAAATTTTAAACATAGGTGGGCTGAAGGGTCGGAAAATGCACCTCGAAGACGGAATTTTAATTTCAGTTTTCGTTCGTGAGTTATGAGTGAAAAACGGGCAAAAAACATGCATTTTTTGCGTTTTCAAAACATCAGTTTTCAGTTATAGGCCTACATTTCAATGTCAAATCAATTACAGTTGGCTTTGGCTGATTTTGTCATACCTTGAAAATAAAACTTTCGCGATCGCTTGAATGTTGTAAGCCCTAAATATGGTCAAACGTTGTTTTATTTGGACGAATCTCACTATACAGAGGTTTTCTGGGCCAAGAAACTCGAATCTGAGGTCGCTTTTACCAGACGATGCTATCTAATCGTGGTATGTAGTCCACGTGATTTAGGTGTTAATAAATATGATGATTTAACTATTATGCTCTTAATTTTTAATTTTTGAAATAATTATCGCGGGCGAAGCCGCGGGCACATGCTAGTATTCATATAATTAAGTAAATAAATAATATTCACTCTTACTAATAGGAAATTTTAATTTTTCGTTGCTTTCTTCTGAAGGAGTAAGCTTTTAAAATCTACGTAGTCAAACCCCCTTCCATTCTGCTTCTTCATGACATTTCTGACAGTAATCCCCAGACTAGACGTAGAAAGACAAAACATCACAGGAAGAAAACAATGAATCGTCAGGGGAATAAAAACTTAATAATAAAGGTTAAGCCCATTGGTTTTATAAAAAGTAGGAAATATGTACTTGTCCACCGCTATGGCGCAAGGGATGCGTTCGCTCTTTTCTTGCAGCGGGCCCGAGTTCGATTCCTGGTCGGGACAAGTTTCCTAGGTTTTCCGGGGTTTTTCCTCACCTGTGAGACAAATGTTAGGTAACTTTAGGCCCTTGTGGTTCCCGGATATCATCTGGCCGTCATTATCATCTTCATCCCATCCTCGCCTTGTTTGGAATGAGTGTGTGTGTGTATGTGAATGGTGTGTCTCGTCTTGTGTGTTCGTGTTGTCTCGGAGGTAGCCCCGGCATTGGGCTGATCACTCATTTTTTAATTTTTGAAATAATTATCGCGGGCGAAGCCGCGGGCACATGCTAGTATTCATATAATTAAGTAAATAAATAATATTCACTCTTACTAATAGGAAATTTTAATTTTTCGTTGCTTTCTTCTGAAGGAGTAAGCTTTTAAAATCTACGTAGTCAAACCCCCTTCCACATGGAAGGGAGGAGGCCCTCCATGTCCTTGTCTGGTCAAAAAAGTATGTATGTGATCCATAGCTAATTCCATCGATAATCCCTCTCACGACAGGTCGCGGCCCTGTAAGGCCCGGGTGGCTTTGATCGCTTAAATCCTAAATGGGAGAGGTATAACTAAGATAAAGAAAGAAAGAAAGAAAGAAAGAAAGAAAGAAAGAAAGAAAGAAAGAAATAAAAAATAAACAGTGTGTAAATATTGACAATTAAGGATGTTATTTATAACTAGTGTCAAATCGACACGTATTTCATTTATAAATAGACAGCCATGAATGTTTACGGCAGATGAATACAATAAAATTAGCAATCTTCTATCAGGATAAAAACTCTCTGCGTTTACGATTTGTGGTAGCCTATAAGGTGGTACATTTTGGATATAAATCAACGGATCTCTGTGTAAGATTTGACTGTGGAACATCAGATAGCTTTGCAAGCTGTAAAAATGAGTGGAACGAAAACACATACATGTCGCGGAGATCCATAGGGTTCCAGGAGGTTGAGGTTTCAAGATGTACTTTAATGAATGTCATTATGACACTGCTAAGTCACATGTAATAAGCATATATATATATACATATATATATATTGTATATACAGTATATAAGAGGCTTTGTCCTGATTGACTGACTGACTGACTGACAGGAATCAACGAAGAACCTAAACTAAAGGTAGAGACTTGGAATTTTGACAGTACCTTCGTTTCATAATGTTGGTGCTCACTAAGAAAGGATTTTGAAAGATTTTGATTTTAGATGCCAAACATAAAATGTTTTTAAGGATACTCAATACCTTTTTACACAGAATTATCAAATCCAAATCAAATTCCATGTCGGCTACAGTTCTCATGACAACAGTGTATTGTTGGCAGTGCTCACAGGCATAGGCGTAACCAGGCCGACCATATGGGGGGTTATAACGTCTGGGGGGTATGGAATACCCCCCAGGGAGAGGGGGGTCCGGGGGTCCTCCCCCGGAAAATTTTAAAAATTAAGACGCAAAATAACGAGTTTTAAGCTTCCCTCGCTTTATACTTGTATTAAGTAATTTATGGGCAGACTTTAAAAAATTATACAATTTTCCTTTTTTTAATCAATGGGGGGGGTTCAAACCCCCAAAAACCCCCCCTCGGTACGCCTATGCTCACAGGTAGCCTTGGAAATAAATTATACGGGACTTTTAAAATTAGAACAGCTACTGATAGGTCCTCAGATAACTTTCTACATTGGCTTTGCAAGCCGTAAAATGAGTTGAACGAAGACATAGACCCTAATTCACTGACTTGTTAAGAATAATATTACAGCAGGCCGTGGTTTCGAGACTCGAGTAACTTGATAGCGCAGCGCGACGCGAAGCCACTTGATTTATGCAGTCTGTTCAATAATTTCTAGATTCCATTTCGCGGTCGTAAAACACGCTCAACTTTATCGCAGCGTTATAAGATAAGACCTCACTTTTCATTGGTAGCGCCAAGCATTGATCCAAGCCGAAACAGGGTCGCAAATTATGCAAATAAGGCATCAAGTCCTCTTATATTTAATAAACGCCTAAAAAATAATGTGTTTGTTTATTCTCAACTTTTGTAATGAACTTAGAGCATAATAAAGAGGGCAATTAACTTTTCTTCAAGTGTGAAACGCTTCGCATTCGAGCTTCAGCTGTCAGAACGCTTAAGTTGGCAACTGTTCATGGAGAAAAAAGTATTCTACAAACAAATTATGCAAATTTGATTACGTCATTATCTTCTGTTGCTATGGTAACAATAAACAATGCATGTTCTGATCAGTCTCTTTTACTTAAGCATGGCCTCTTATAATTTTTATTTAAATAGAGGGCCATGGCTAACTTTAACCAAACAAATACACAGACACATACATAATGTGTGAATTTACATTTTATCATCTTATGAAATTTTGTAACTATATTTTCCCTGTCATATTAAATAGTCATATTTTCTCCTCAATACGTTTATAATAATTTGGAAATCCAAATACGAGATATGAGTGATCTGCGTTGTGCTCTGTCAAACATAAAACCTAATATCTCAGAGCTGGTGAAAGGAAAACAGTGCCAATCATCTCACTAATATTCAGTTTTTTAACTCTACATTGGACGTTTGTGTTTCTACATTTAACTTTTGTTATGAACTGTACTGAGACTCAAATAAGATTCTCAATGATTAGATATGCATTTTCGTGTTTTATGTGTGTCAGTGTGACAGCAAAAGCATCACAAGATAAATAAAAATAATAATAATAATAATAATAATAATAATAATAATAATAATAATAATAATAAAAGAGGTGAGCAATAATAATTTCATTTTTACAAGTATTATAGGGAACTTTTAAAGTACAAAAGTACTGACAATCACGTTTTCTTCTCCCCAACACTATCATAGGGGACGTCAGGAATTCATGATATTCGATGGTTGAAAAAGGTTGGGAACCAATGCTCTAATCCAGTGGTTCCCAAACTTTTCAATCCGCGGACCCCTTGAAAAAAATTAAAATTTTGCGGACCCCCTCTGGGTTTTGAAATAAAAAACTAAATAAATACTTTGATTCAAATGTATTAAATTCAATCGACAAAATAACAATATCAATGGTAACAAACAGAGTTTACTCCTTAATGTGAACAGTGAGGCTGCTTTTGATTAATTAGCTCGGCAATATTAGGTTTAATATCTGATAATTTCAATATTAAGTCACTTTCAACTTCATGTTTATTTCTCAACTTTGATTTCAAGTACATGAGGTGGGAGAATGCTGTTTCACGTAGATAAGTAGTGGGGAACACAGTTAAGCACTTCAAAATTACGGGATATCCAATTTCTTCTTAAACCGCCTGCGGACCCCCTGAAACACCATCGCGGACCCCACTTTGGGAACCACTGCTCTAATCCATCTCTTTTACTTAAGCATGGCCTGTTCTAATTTTTATTTAAGTAGAGGGCCATGACTAATATACCTCAGAAGAACATAGATCAGTGCGACACTGGCCACCGCTTCACTGGCCGTTAGCGTTGTATTCACAGAGTACAGAGGGAATATTGTAAACATGGCGGCCATAACAATGGACCCGGGCAAATGTCAACACAGCTCTCCTGATAATAAAACATGCGAGGAACTCAGATTTGCTGAAATAAAACCAGAAATCAATAATCCTAGTGGCCACGTGCAGAGGCAAAATAATAATAAAAAAGCAATGCCGCCATCTTTATGTTTTAAATTATTACCTGCGTGAAACTGTTAATATTCCAGTTACAATACTCCAGTGACTTCAACGGTGTTAAACTGCAGGATTATTTTTGGGGACACTTTGCCTCGTGAGGGCAATCGAGAAGCTACGAGACACGTCCATAAAGTAAGTTTCCATGTAGTCCAGTCAATAAAGGTAAAAATAAAAAAAAATAAAAAAAAAAAAAAAAAAAAAACTGAATAGGAAAAAAAATCGTGTAGTTTTGAAATTTGTCAGAGTTGTCCTGGGAAATTTCTTGAACAACATACCATAAGTCCCCGAGGGTGGGGGTTGAGCGGGGGGCAGGGGGGCCCGTAGAAGGCCCCTTTTATTGAGTTTTTGCTTATATCTCAACAACGGTGCATCGTACAGGAAATGTTAGTAGGCCTATATACAGAATTCAAGCTGATAAATTTTCCTACAAATTTGTTCTTATACATTTTTTTCTATTCCGAATAGCTTTCGAGATATCCGCCAGCGAAAATAGCCCATTTTCAAAAAAGCTCTTTCGCCTCACGCTTTGCGACACACTTTGCCTTCTAGCGCTTTAGCCCTTAGGCATACAGCAATAACCTCATAAGAGAAGTTGTAGGGTAATAAATTCCCTTCAAAATGAGTAGTCATTTGTTATTTTTTATTCAAATGTTCTAAAGTTATAACAATTTTAAGCTTCGGTCAAATTTTCAGATTGCGGAAGGAAACCGGCCATCGCACTTTCTCTATTTTTAGAGGTTATCTTTGTATATACGCTGTTTGTTGTGTATTCACATCGTAAGTGGAGAAACAACCATTAAAGTTGCATTTATTAAAAATCCAATCACGGCACAAGCACAGTACATGTAAAGGAAAATACATTATAGTCCAGGCAAGAAAGGAAAAATAAGGACAAAAAAAAAATGTAGTTTTGAAATTTGGCAGAGATGCGGAGGAAAGTGTCCTTAACAATATACTAAAAGTCCCCATGGATAGGGTTGTATAGTTGTAAGTCGAACTAAGCGAATTAGTTATCCAGCCATGAGTTTAGATTTGATTAATACTGAAGATTCCATAAGTGAAGGGGAATGTCGACCGGCCATTTGGGATGCCAAAAGCGTTAGCTAATTGTTTTATCATGTAGCTACTATTGGCAATACTAGCAGTGACCGTCACAAGTGACCCGGTTTGAAAAGGCCCTAAAGCCCTGGTTAATCGAATCGATCTCGAGCTTAACTCAAAGATCGATTACAAAAATTGCAACAAAATGAATGATGATGATAGCAATAGGGGTACCGATTAAACGAAAGTATTACATATAAAGTAAAGAATACAAGACTTCATCTAGGAGTTATGAATATAAAATGCAAGTTTCCAGATTTATTTGATAAAGACAGGAGAAGCCTTGGTTATTTGTAAACAATAAATATTAATTAGAGAGAATTCGTGTAGTCGTTGTAATTTTCTCTTCCGTTTTTAATGATTGATATCGGAAAGTTTAAGCGCCGAGGTTTGAGTCTGCTACGTTCTTGAACTCTATTTTGCAATGGGAGATAAGTTACAGCCGCACGAAAATCAACAGCAAGGTCCCCTCAGATACATAGGCGTAGGTTTGAACCCCCCCATTGATTAAAAAAAGGAAATTTTTTTTAAGTCTGCCCATAAATTACTTAATACAAGTATAAAGCGTGGGAAGCTTAAACTCGTTATTTTGCGTCTTAATTTTTAAAATTTTCCGGGGAAGAACCCCCGGAAGCTTAAAACTTGTTATTTTGCATCTTAATTTTTAAAATTTTTCGTGGGAGAACCCCCGGAAGCTTAAAACTCTTATTTTGCATCTTAATTTTTAAAATTTTCCGGACCCCCCTCTCCTTCCATACTCGCCAGACCCCGCGGATGTTATAACCCCCTCCATATGGTCGGCCTGGTTACGCCTATGCTCAGATATGTTGTGTATTTTGCGGGACCCTAACAGTTTCTTTTTAGTACACCCTCTCTGAAACAGATCCTTTGTTTTAATGTTAACACGCCGAAAAATATATTAAGCTTTCGGGGAGCTTTCGTTTCATTGTCTTAGAGGGTCAGGGATGGTAGTTTTATTTGACAAAGATAGGAGAAAACTTTGTTAATTGTAGAAAATAAATATTAATTGGAGTGAATTCGTGTAGACGTTGTAATTTCCTCTTCCTTTCTTAATGATTAATATCGGAAATCTTAAGCGCCGAGGTTTGTATTTGCTACGTACTTGAACTCTATTTTGCAATGGGAGATAAGTTATTATCGCCGCGGTCAATTCGTTGACAGTTAACATAAAAGATGTCGCCGCCGCTTGGAGTAGTTGCCACATGAGGACTTTTGGTATATTCATCCCAAGGTACCATTAAATAAGTGTGCAAAGTTTCAAAACTTTCGGATTTTTTTAGAGGTTGGGTTATTTTTTTAAGTTTTTTGACTGGACTATAACTCAAAGAGCGATTACAAAACCTGCATTTTAAGTGATTGATTGCCTTCAGTGTAGCTTACCGAATAAACGAACGCATGACATATAAAGTAAAGAATGCAAGACTTCATCTAGGAGTTATGAATATAAAATACAAGTTTCCAGATTTATTTGATAAAGATAGGAGAAATCTTTGTTATTTGTAAACAATAAATATTAATTGGAGTGAATTGGTGAAGACGTTGTAATTTTCTCTTCCGTTTTTAATGATTAATATCGGAAATCTTAAGCGCCGAGGTTTGTGTGTGCTACGTACTTGAACTCCATTTTGCAATGGGAGGTAAGTTACAGCCGCAAGAAAATCACCCACATCAGCAGTTTGTGGTACCAAGGTCCCCTCAGATATGTTGTGAATTTTGCGGGACCCTAACAATTTCTTTTTGGTACACTCTCTCTGAAACTGATGCTTTGTTTTACTGTTAACACGCCGAAAAATATGAGGCTTCATTTCAATATTATCTCTCTTTCACAATGTCTTAGGGAGTTTTCCCCATCATTTACAGACTCCACAGCGCATTCCAATTACCAAAGGGGCCATACTTATGTTTTGGTCGGTTCAGTAGATTTGTCATTTTATTATTAAGTGCCAGTATGGTACTTTATGAGATTGTGTGGTGGACGAAAAAATGTCTGTCCGTCTGTCTGTCCGTCCGTGTGTCTATACGCACCATAACTCAAATAAGCTTTTTCGGATTTTCATGAAACTTGGAAAACACATTTATAATGTCCATGGGAAGAACCCTATTGATATTGAACCAAATCGGTTCACAGGTACCGGAGTAATGCCCAATTTAGTGCCTATGGCGCCTTTCTAATAGAAAGGCGCCATCACTCAAATACGCTGTATCGGATTTCCATGAAACTTGGTATACCCATTTATGACGTCCATAAGAAGTGCCTTATTGAATTTGAACCTAATCTGTTGACCGGTACCGGAGTAAAACCCAATTTAGTGTATATTTTAAAGACGCGGTAACTCAAATACGCTTTACCGGATTTTTATGAAACTTGGTATACATATTTATAATGTCCATGGGAAGAGGTCTATTCATAATGGATAAAATCGGTTGACCTGTTTCGGAGTAATGCTCAATTTAGTGTCTATTTTATGGTAATATACGTATTCGAAAGAATTTATAAAAAAAATGAAAATCAGTTATCTTGACAACATAGCCTATTGTTTTACTGTGATCGTATAAGGCCTTGGAAATTAAAATACAGGTAGCTATGACAAAAAACATATTGATTTACATGCGCTTATCCAACTAGACCGTTAAAATGACCCAGGTGGCCGAGATGGTAGACCTTTCTTCTTCCGTAAGCCCTGCTTAATGAATAAATCTGGAGCTTAACTTGGAAATCAATTAAAAAAAAAACATATTCTGCATATCATAATTGCAGTCATAACTGATTAAAAAAAACATACTGGCACTTTGTTACATCAGTTTACCTGATTTTATTATATTAGGCCTTGCTTTAGATGTGAGGCATTTGTTGTAAGTTCGTTCCGTTATCCCACTTATTCCTTTATTTATGCTTATCAAAATAAGTTTAAATAAATATAAATTAAAGATTTTAACACATTTAGCCGTTGAATCAGCTGCTGTTGATATACAGAGTCCGCCAGAAAAATGTATACACGCTTTGTCAGACTGTATCGGGA
This sequence comes from Ectobius pallidus, assembly GCA_964059195.1. Lineage (NCBI taxonomy): Eukaryota > Metazoa > Arthropoda > Insecta > Blattodea > Ectobiidae > Ectobius > Ectobius pallidus. Next base: position 9,040,445 of record CAXKWD010000002.1, read on the forward strand.
TATTGTATCGGGATATTACCAGTATGTTGTAGTATGGTCTATCGCTCAACAGATGTCGTTACTTTCAACACTATAGTGACAAATAAAATGGCTGGAGAACGCTTAATGTTCGAGCAGCGAAAATGCATTCTGAAGTGGTTTATCAGGTTTGATAATGCCGTTGAAGTGCAGCGTCAGTGGAGGCGGGAGTTTGAAACAGAACCCCCAACCTGTCTAGCAATTAAATGCATTATTGGCAAGTTTGAGGCACATGGAACGATTTGTGATATTCAGAAAGGAAGATCAGGAAGACCGCGTACAGCTACAAGTCCTGCTCCGTCGGATCTCGTGTTGAAAAAGTTTGTTACTTCTCCACAAAAGTCTGCTACGCAATGTGCGCGTAAAATGGGGATTAGCAGTACAAGTGTACGACGAATTCTGAAAGGTGCTAAGTGAAAACCTTACATTCCACGATTACTGCATGTGATTAATGATGACGATCCTGATTGGACGAAGAGGGTCCATTGAGTTCCCTCCACGGTCGCCAGAATTAACCCCTATGGACTTTTACTTATGGGGAACCGTGAAAGATCAAATCTATCGACGTAAGCTACGCACGTTGGAAGGAACTTCGCCAAGAGATTACAGCGGCATGTGCTGCGATCTCCATTGAAACATTGACCGACGTAGCTGCGGCGACTGCTCATCGTTCAGTAATGTGTCTGGCCGCCAACGGCCAACATTTTGAATATCTAATGTAACCACTGAACTAAGAAAGGACTACCGGTACATGTTTGATTAGTATTTAACTTAGTATTTAACTTCTGTAACTTTCACAATCATTTAGTGGAATTCCCTGAATGAAGAGCAGAACAGCAGAGGGTGGGTTTTTCAAAGAAATTTGATTTTCCTTAACAATTGTCGCCAAAGGAATGCTGACTGACGAAGGAGGATTAGCTCTAAACAACAAATAGCAGGTATATAGCAGTAAGAAGGGACATACTCTGTCAATTTTTCATATAATCCAAAACTGTTTTTGATAAATATATTTTTAATTCTGTCTTAATTTTTCAATTATTTCTGTTAAGAATAGGTATACCACTTTTTGACAGTATAAAAAGATCACGTTACAGTTTAAGAGCTTATTGTAGCCTAGTATTTTAAAGTCTATTTTCTGTCTATTTACACATTTTTAAAGCATATTTTAAGTGCCTATTTTCTCCTTTAAAAGCCTATTTGCTTGTTTTAAAAGCCTGTTTTAGGTCCCTAAAAATAATTTTTTATAGCCTAAAATCCCAGGTCTACTAATTACATATAAAATTGAAATATTTAGGTATTAGAATTGCTCAACATTTAAGGTGATTACTCCATGCAGTTCCACGAAGTTCAGGCTTCCCCATCCACACAAATCATTACGTGTAATTGGGTTGATTAGCATTGTGTGTCATCGCGATATCATCTGCGAATTTGTAACAGGATCCGTCATGACGGCAGGATCGCGTAACAATCGGTGCCAGGGGTCGTGGGTTCGATTGAAATTGCAGGCAGTGTGCATTATGCAATTACAAGAAACAGAGCCTGCCCATTACCTCCCCCCCCCCCCGCAACCCGTCGTGTCTCATCATGTAGTCATTATCAAGCAAGAACACGCATATGGTTCTCCTCACAAAACTTTGAGTGTAGGGTAGGGTTAGGGTGACTATATAATAACTAGCATGTGCCCGCGGCTTCGCCCGCGATAATTATTTCAAAAATTAAAAATTAAAAGCATAATAGTTAAATCATTATATTTATTAACACCTAAATCACGTGGACTACAAACCACGATTAGATAGCGTCGCCTGGTAAAAGCGACCTCAGATTCGAGTTCCTTGGTCCAGAAAACCCCTGTATAGTGAGTTTCGTCCAAATAAAACAATATTTGACCATATTAGGGCTTACAACATTCAAGCAATCGCGAAAGTTTTATTTCAAGGTATGACAAAAATAGACAAAGCCAACTGTAATTGTCAAACTTCCATTTAATTTAATTCCAAACCCATCTGAAACCCCAACAATATGCTTTAATGTCAAATGTGATTCGGATTTGATAATTCTCTGTAAAAAGGGATTAAGTATTCTCAAAAACATTTAATTTTTGGCAGTTAAAATCAGAATTTTTCAAAATCCTTTCTTAGTGAGCACCTACATTATGAAACGAAGGTACTGTCAAAATTCCAAGTCTCTACGTGTTATAGTTTAGGCTCTACGTTGATTCCTGTCAGTCAGTCAGTCAGTCAGGACAAAGCCTTTTATATATATAGAGATAAAAAGTGTTTGTCTGTCAGTGTGGGATGCCCAGTCAAATCTAACTTACGAGGGAGAATCAAATGAAAACAGCAATTATTTGTTTCCATTATTTTACTGTAGGAAGAATGTTTGATTGTACATTATAAATAAAATTATGGGAAAATTATTTTAAATATTTACATGATATTTGAATGAAAAATTTGTAGGCCTACATCGTTTTAAAATTAAATCAACTTGCATATTATGTTTTTTCTTATGTTGGCTGGTTGGTTGATAGATAGTTATTTAACGACGGATATGTACTGCAACTTACTCCGGTGTGCAGGAATTGTCTCCCGCAGGATTTCTTTTAGATGCCAATAAATCTACAGACATGCACACATAAATTCCATCGTCCTGGGCTGAGATCGAACCCACAACCTTGGGCACAGAATTTAAAAAAAAAAGAATCACTCGAAAATATTGCCATTTATGGAAATTTTCACAAAACGTGGCTGCCATTTAGTAACGATAATTACCCATAACTGTATCAGTTCGATTAATTTTGAAAATAGTATGTAATTGTAGAAATAGTCAATAAACAGTATGTCAGATTGCAAAATTGTAGAGCAGTTCATTGCTGAAGAAAATATTAACGAAATTCACCTATTTCTCACCTATGAATTTCACCGAAAGCTGTATGCCCCCCCCCCCCCTTAAACAACTGATGAGCGCTCCCTGTTATTCTATATCAGAATGTAAAATAAGAAGACTGTTTACGGTAGAGAAAGTTATGTGTGACACGACAGATGTTTCAGCAATATCCTGGCTATTGTAAACACCACCAGGCTGCGTAAATGCTATGCTATCACATGACCTGGAATTTTAAGGCCTATTTTGTTCCTTAAGAAATAACATGAAATTTTAAAAAAATATGTTGACATTTCATGATAAATCACTGATATTTATAGAGTTTTGTAGTGCCTTAAAATGTCTATTTGGACCTCTGGAGCCTATTTTTACTATTTTAGTGCCTAATATGCCTATTTCGTACATTTACAATAAAAGTCGACTTCTGTAACTTTTACAATTATTTAATGGATACCTGAATGAAGAACAGAACAGCAGAGGTTGGGCTTTTCACAGAAACTGGATTTTCCCAGAACCTATCGCCAAACGAATGCCGACTGACGGGGGAGGATTAGCTCAAAACAAGTAGCAGGTAGGCCTATATAGTAGGCCTAAGAAGGGACATATTGTATAAATTTTTCATGTAATCCAAAACTGTTTTTGATAAACGTATTTTTAATTCTCTCTTAGTTTTGCAATTATTTCTGTTAAGAATAGGTATACCACGTTTCTTACAGTAAAGAAAAGATCACATTACAGTAGTATTTTAAAGTCTATTTTCATAATTATAACACACAACTGTTTTTGATTAATGTATTTTTAATTCTGTCTTAACTTTGCAATTATTTCTGTTAAGAATAGGTATGCCACGTTTTTTACAGTAAAAAAAGATCTCGTTACAGTTGAAGAGCTTATTGTAGTATTTTAAAGTCTCTATTTACACATTTTTAAAGCATATTTTAAATACCTATTTTATCTTTTTAAAGCATGTTTACTTGTTTTAAACACCTATTTTAGGTGCCTAAAACTAATTTTTTTAGAGCCTAAAATCCCAGGTCTAGCTATCACATGTTCCAGTTTTCAGTAGTGATGCCTGCAAGATTCATTTTAATAAGATCGGTGCAGACTTTCGGAAGATATTCGGAACAAAAGAACCCAAGTAAAGCGAATTTAATTGTAAAAGTGGAATAAAATGTACAAGTCTGTAACGAACTCGATCTGAGAAAGCTGTGTTATAAATTCTCAAGTAAATCCGTTGGACAGATGGAGCTCAACCTTGGCGCACACCGCAGATTCTCGCTATACAGCGTGCTCTTCTACAGGGTCTTACGGATTTAAGAAAATTTCTGACGTGTAAACTTCTTTAAGATCAGCCTTATGGGGGTTGGAGGTCCATTGCTAAAACCGCCTGAACGGAATCTGTAACTTGGTGTCTGTACAAATGAATACTAAAACCTTGGCCTGCCTAGACTTATTCATTTCTTGATGTTGAGCAGAGAAGGCCTTGGCTACAATACAGTCAGATGTTTACGTTTAATTTGTCAAGCCTTGCTCTAGATGTAGGCTATAAATTTTAATAGGGAATTTAAGGTAAATTATAGCTATATTCATTAAAAATATTATTGCCTAGTCACAAGGTTGTATTATATGGATGTAAGACATGGCCCCTTACTCTTCGGGAAGAACATAATCTGAGAGCATTCGAAAACAGGGTGCTTACGAAGGAAAATAGATATGAAAATGGGTTCTGGAGAAAACTGCATAACGACGAGCTTCATAACCTGTACTCGTCACCGGATGTAGTAAGAGTAATTAAACAACGGAGGATGAAATGGGCTGGACATGTTGCGTGCATGGGGGAGAAAAGACATATCTCAAAAATATTGACTGGGAGAAGGGAAGAGACCATTTGGAAGGTCTATACGAAAGTGGGAGGACAATATTAGGATGGATTTAAGGGAAGTAGGACTTGCGAGGGATGGTTGGATGGAGTTAGCACAGAATAGGGTTAAATGGCGGGCTCAGGTAAGCGCGGCAATGAACCTTCGGGCTCCATAAAATAGATAATACTTCTTTAGCTTTCTTAGAAATTGTCTACTGCCATTGAGTACGTAAGTAGTTAAGTCACGAGGTTTCAAGACATTTATTTCTTTGAATGGAAAGAAGAATATTAAAAAGTTTTCATCTAGCTCTACCCTAATATTCCACATTAATGTATATGAATGTGATAACCCATGTGGATTAAGGAGATGATTAACTTTCCTAAGGGCTTTATACCGTTTTCTATTTAGCGACATTATACATTCTGTATAGACTTCAATTAAACTACTTTGCGACTCACGGCCGAATGGATCTTCGCCCGCGCACAGAGCTGATTTGTAAACCACGGAGTTGCTGGAAAATTCAATCAGTATCATTAAAGTCGCCGTGACGTGTAATCTCATGAAAATTTCAAGTTAGGTGACCAGCATTACAGTAATTACAGTGAGGGAAGCTGTCGATAGCCCAACTAAACTACACGACCACAACAAACAGGTTGTAAGTAGCTCGGATCCTGTCTCCGGCCGGCCATCTATCTACTCGCTTGATTAACTTCTGTATGGAGTCCATTCCAGTCACTGCCACTATGATCAGACAAAGCCAACGTCGCTAAAACCGAGGTATTTGTTCGCTCCAACAAGAGTATCGCTTCTCTCTGCCACGGCCTCCCAGAAACAAAAGATAATAGGTTAATATATCTTCTTTAATTGAACACGGAGATTTAGAGAAAAAAAAAAAGGCAGAGAGAAGAGAGAAGAGTAGATGGGGAAGAGAAATTATGCAATTCGACTGCTAGTATACTCATAGGACCAGGGTTACATAAAAAAGAAGAAGGTTAATGGACGCCAATAGACGATAACTTTTTTCTTTCTACAGAAAAGGAAGTAATCTAAAAACTTAGTTATTATGTATGTTCTTTGCCAGCAAGGGTGAGGGGGGGGGGTGGCAGGAACTTAAATATGTAATTTATTGCAGACGGAAAATAGCATTTGGCTTGTGTTCCTTGAGAGTGGTCTCATTATTGAATCCCAAAGGAAATAAAAACTAAGTACCGCAAAGATTGTAGCGTTTATGCGAAACTAAGAAAATATATTCTGCGTTTCCCCTTTTCTTCCTCCTTTCTTCGCACATTTTACCCCCTCTTCCCTTGTCTTACAAACCGATGCCAAAAAGGGGTAAACTTAGTGAAAACTCTTGTGAAACATTGTCACGTATTTTTGTAGTTTTTCCAAACTTTTTAGATGAAAATAATAATAATATCCTTTTGTAGTTCGCGAAAGCCTTAGAAAATGCTGTTTTAATAGGATATCCAGATTGTTATAGCCCAGCAGGGGACATCGGCGATTTCAAAGATAGAATTTAGTTTAGGAAGGCCTACATATTATATTTGCGTGCTATAACTAATAGTTTTAAAAATGTTCTGTTGAGATAAGCAAATGTAATGATTAGGGCCTTTAATGACCATAAAGTAGTGAAAAAATGCAAAATAAAAATGAATATATGACCTAAAGATAGTGAAAAGATGACACGAAATTTTACCATTATTACTTATAATTTTTTAAAGTAATGAATTCCTAAAAGCAATTTAATGGATGACAGTGCGTTATATATGAATTCACAATTTAAAACGCACTTATTTTGTTACTGAAGAAATAAGTAAGTTTATACTACTTGGACACCCTTAGCGAAAAAAAAATCTTTCTGAACTGACATGCCCATCAAATTTCCCCTAGAAAATATGTGCCATTTAAAAAACCTTTATTGCTACAAGACAAACTGCTGTGGTGTTTACAATAAACATAAATTAAAATTTACTATGAACACTTGGCGGAGATTCTCAAATAAAAACAATTGTCTGTTGTCTGAAAGTAACGATTTGTACATGGAAAAGCTCCTCTCTACCTCCACTGAAACATGGCCTAAAATGCCGAACCTTACCTACAAATGCCGAAAATTACCTAAAAATTACCAAGAAACGAATGACCTATCTCTTGAAAATTATGTAAAATGCAAAATAAAGCAAAAAAAAAAAAAAGTACCGTACGCTTGTTATCTCAATCGGTCCGTTTTTATTTTGCATATAAAGTCATATTTTGCTCATTTCATAGCCTAGGTCATATTTCGGTCATACTTGTAATTTAACGTCATATTTCAGTTATAAATTCAGTAAAAGATCACAATTATGCTGTATGTGCACTAAATTGTCGACTTAATTTTTTCCGAAAAAGAGTCACGAATATTTATGTTTTACTGTAAATGAAATGTGAAGGGACAATAACAAGTAATAGCACAATTACCTCTTCCTCCTTGTTGTTAACAACTTCCAATAGACATGTTTTGAAAATATTTTCAGTTCACATTTGCAGTGGTATCTGGAAACATTAACAGATTAGAAGTTCTTTACAAGTAAAGCTGTAAATCACCTGTAAAATTGCTAAAAAAGTGATTATCTGATTGAATTAATGCGATGTAATTATTTATCGTCATTAAACGTTTTAAATTCGAACATTTGTTTTTAGAAGATACGTCCTTTTATGAGGTCATATTTAGGATTTTTGGGTCATATTTAGTCATTTTTAATGTCATATTTGGAGTCATATTTTCCTCTTTTTAGGTCATAAACATCCGAACCTTAGTGATGACTAATTATGTACAGAACGAAAATGTCAATATCCTTGTGAGGAAGAGAAAGTTATGTGAATGCAATATATTAATTGTTGACTTGAACGTGTTTAAAGCGACGCATTTTAATAAATCAGCGTGAAGTGAATAGAGGACACAGAGGAGGCCATGGCAGAGAGAACAAAAATGTGGGATGTCATGAGCTACTCTAATTAGGTGTGTGGCAATACGATAAAACGAATCAGTTGTGAAGAAGAGCCCTTCAGAGCTGCAGTTCATTTCCAACCAGTGCCATTTACAAGATTCGCTTTCCATCAAGAACAAAATACGGTTCGAAGTGAAGGCCAATCATAATCCTGGAGCCATTTTGATTTCAATTACTGTCCATGTGCTTAGTTTATTTGCGATTTATTTTTAACAAGGACTGTTATTCATTTATTTTCAATTCAGCTTTATTTATACGCCTTTGAACATCGAGTTCTGGTTCTGTGTATATAAGTTACTAGATGGCCATGCAACTATTGATGTGCAATTATTTTCTATTATTAAAGTCCTTATGACATGTTTATGGCGTCTGTCAAATGTCAAGTGATATTAAATTTTAATGAATATGATACAGAATTAAATAGAGGCTGTTTTGCTCATGGTAAGTAAATATCCAATTCAGCATTTGCGTTTACGACTAGGGAAGCCAGGAAAACTAAATGTCAAATTGGCCGGCCACGGGATTTGAATGTTTTATTTTGTTAATACACTAGTTGATATATTTTTTGGAAAGTGGGAGAAACCTTTTACGATTAAAAAATTTCAAGCAAATTCATTTAACCATTTTACTAATACTGATGTATACATGATGCCCGGTTTCTATAAACTCGCGAAATACATATGGGTAAATTATCCAATGGACAGAATTTACACAAGAATAACTTTTACAAACTCAAATAATTTAAAGGTACAATCACATACACTTGTGGCGAGTTTCCAGATAAATGTCCTCTGGGTAAATATGAAAATGACAGAATAAATGTTCCTACAAACTCGGGCTAGATCTTTCCAAGGGTAAATCGTCGGGTTAATTTAACCTTTCATGGATGGCTGGATAAAATTTAACCTCTTTGTAGGATCAATAATAATTTAAACAATGAGAATCAAAGCCTTCTGAATTAAATTAACTGTACAACTCCAAGGCGTTCCTCATTATATCATTGTGGGTGAAATGGAACTAATTTGCCCATTGGTTATTTCACGAGTTTATAGAAACCGGGCATAAGTCATCTAAAAATTGTATGAAAGAATTTTAAGATCATTGCAGTAATGTTTTATTGAAAAAACATGAATATTTTTATCAGAATAATATGGTTGTCATTCACAAAAACCAGTTATTCTGAAATTTTCCCTATTAATTTCAAATTGATAATCTCACAGTGTTCGAAAATAGGGTGCTTTGGAAAATATTTGAGCCTAAGAGAGGTGAAAATGGCGACTGGAGAAAACTGCATAACGACGAGCTTCATAACTTTTACTCGTCATCGAATATAGTAAGGGTAATTAAATCACGGAGGATGAAATGGGCTGGACATGTTGCGCGCATGGGGGAGGAAAGACATATCTAAAAAATGTTGAGTGGGAGACCCGAAGAGAAAAGACCCCTTGGAAGACCTAGATGTAGGTGGGAGGACAATTAGGATAGATTTAAGGGAAGTAGGATTTGCGAGGAATGGTTGGATGGAGTTAGCAGAGAATAGATTTGAATGGCGGGCTCATGTAAGTGCGGCAATGAACCTTCGGGTTCCATAAAATACATAACACTCCTTTAGCTTGCTCAGAAATTTTTTATTGCCATTGAGTAAGTAAGTACAGTCGGTCAAATAAAAAACGTCGGGCGGTATTTGATTAAGTATCACGAACGAGCATAAGCGCATGTACAGGAAGGCTTAAGGTTAGATTCACAACTGCCTCTTGTCTATCCATGTATTTTCTTGATTATTTAGTCAGCTTTGTTCCAAAATGAACGTGTATAGAAGGCTGTGGCTATATGTCTCACATCCGCCATATTCTTCGTTGCAATTTCTTATAATATTAATAATTAATAAATTCGCAAGGAATATGATTATTCAAGGAGCATTTTTTAAAGATTTTATTTTATAATACCGGTACTTGTAGTGCAAAATCAATAACTTACGTTCAACTTCTGCAACCAATCAGATCCTATGAAAACTTCCGGTCGCATTATACCAGTGAAGTACCCACCTCTTTAAGAAACATGGAACCTTCTCGCTGCTTCAGAGGCCGAAAAATGCAGTTCAATTACAGCCCTAACTACACTTTCTCTCAAGCTAGCATTTGCATGTGGTCCGATGACACAAAGCAAAATGAATTATGACAATACATTAAGTTGAATATCGTGTATTGCGCGTTCCGCGTTTTTCATTTTTCCCTCGTTCTTCATTTTTTCCCTCCTGTCGCATGGCCTCATATGTTCCGAAAATGACCTGTATTTTATGTTTTTTATAGGAAACTTGTGAACTAATGCGTTAAAACTTTAATTTTTACTGCATACGAGTCCCGAAGTTTTTTATTTGACCGACTGTACTTATTTCACGGAGTATATAAGACGCTCCGGACCATAAGACGCAGGTTGATTTTAGGATGGATATTTAAAGGGAAATAAATTTAATGTGATTCTAAAAGAAAATATTTAAAGGGAATTTACTTCGTTGCATAAACAAATTATAACCTTGTACAATGGAATCATTGTAAAACACTTCTAACTTAAAACCTGCATTGTACGAAAATCTCTTCTGTACAGGTGGCAGTGATTTCCATATTTTCCTACACGTCACGAAATAACAAAGAATGACAGAGAATGGCAGAGAGGCGAAGATGGTTGTCACACAGTGGTTCAAGACTCGAAGGGAAAAGATCACTCGGAAGACCTAGACATAGGTGGCAGGGCAATATTAGGATAAATTTATAATAATTTAGGAATCGCGCACAATGTGCTTTATCTTAACCTAAGACTTAACCTAACACCCAGTCCTGAACCCGGGAATCGAACCCGGGCCGCCGGAGTGGAAGGCAGGCGTGCTACCGACTCACCCACGGCGGCGGACTTAGGATAAATTTATGAGAAGTAGGTTTTGCGAGGGATGGTTGGATGGAGTTGGCACAGAATATGGTTGAATGGCGGGCTCAAGTAAGCGCGGCAATGGACCTTCGGGTTCTATGAAATAGATAATATTCCTTTAGCTTATTTAGGATTTGTCTATGTCCACCGCTGTTGCTTAGGGAATGCGTTCAATCCTCTCACGCAGCGGGCCCGGGTTCGATTCCTGGTCTGGACAAGTTACCTAGGTGAGGTTTTTTCCGTGGTTTTCCCTCACCTTTGAGATAAATGTCGGGTAACTTTAGGCCCTTGTGGTCCCCGGATATCATCTGGCCGTCATTATCATCTTCATCCCTATCCTCGCCTTGTTCTGAGTGAGTGTGTGTGTGTGTGTGTGAATGGAGTGTATCGTCCTATGTGTTTGTATTGTCTCGGAGGTGGCCCCAGCATTGGGCTGATCACTCATCCGGGGAGGCCCTCCATGTCCTTGTCTGGTCAAAAAAGTATGTATGTGATCCAAAGATAATCCCTCTCGGTCGCGGCCCTGTAAGGCCCGGGCGGCTTGGGTCACTTAAATCCTAAAAGGGAGAGGTAAAACTACGAGAAAGAAAGAAAGAAAGAAAGAAAGAATGAAAGAAAGAAAGGATTTGTCTATTGCCATTGAGTAAGTAAAGTAAATAATCTCACTTGATGATTTCTTACATGGTCGGCCCATACGACATGTGGAATGCACTAGTCTCGTGAAGGAACCACTGCCTTGTAAAAGCGCTCTGTTCTTACTTCTCATTAAGGTTAACAAACAGCTTTCCTGGTAGTCACAATAAGTTGTTAAAATTTTAACAAACTCTTAATGAACGTCGCTAATGAAGGTAATTTCTCACAACAAAAATAACTGTTCTCTGTAAGAGATCTTTGTACCCGTGCCATTAACTGCTTTGACCATTCTTCACACAGGTGTATCATAGCATGGTGATGCAAGTAACACCCTCATAGGTAATATAACGAGAGGTCCAGATTTTACTGACTACTCCATTGATGGCCGGTTTCTATAAACTCGCGAAGTACCTATGGGTAAATTATCCAATGGACAGAATTTACACAAGAATAACACCACACAAACACAAATAATTTAAAGGTAACAATCACATACACTTGTGGCGAGTTTCTAGATAAATGTCCTCTGGGTAAATATGAAAATGACAGAAAAAATGTTCCTACAAACTCGGGCTAGATCTTTCCAAGGGTAAATCGTCGGGTTAATTTATCCTTTCATGGATGGCTGGATAAAATTTAACCTCTCATAGGATCAATAATAATTTAAACAATGAGAATCAAAGCCTTCTGAAATAAATTAGCTATACAACTCCAAGGCCTTCCTCATTATATCATTGTGGGTGATTAAGAATTAATTTGCCCATGGATAATTTACCCATAGGTATGTCACGAGTTTATAGAATCCGGGCACCAATCATGTAGTTCCAAATGTTTCAGGAATATGTAGGAGGAGGTCCCCTGAACAACTAATAAATTCCCACCGATTTCAGGCGCCGCGGGGGGTTGGGGGAGGCTCAAAATTCCCTATTTTATTTTGTTTGGCACATATGTCGAAAACGGTGCGTCGAACAGAAAATTGTATTCTTGTCAAAATTAAAACCTATTAAATTTCCTACAAACTGGTGTATTCGAATTTATCTTTATACGTTAACCGTCTCCGAGAAATGAGTCGGCGAAAATGGAAAATTTGTAACTCCTCACCTTTTTTATCAAACTTGTCCTTCCAACTCCTTTTTCTTCCATTTTACAGGAAACTCGTGAGAAAGGAAGTTGTAGAGCATTAAATTTCCTTCAAGAATATATCCACATTTGCTAATTTATCTTCAAGCAGTTAAAAAGTAGAGCGTTTTCAATTTTCGGGGTAAATTTCGAGATTCCGCTAGTAAACCGTTCATCATTTTATTTCTCTTGGTTAGTGCCATTTAACTCGTAACTGAGCTCTGAGATACGTGGTTAACTACTAGATTATTCAACCCACATCTATCATAATGATGACGTCACTTACCGCCACTGCATACTGTAAAGGAGCCTACCTGAAACAGAAGGAAAAATGTTAGTATCTAAAATTCTATCATAAAACAGAGGGGCTACTTGATAAAGAAGTTAAGTAAACCATCAGTAACAGCCGTGGGAGTCAACATGCTGACCACATGCCCCAGAACAGGGGTACAAATTGTTTTTAAACGGGGAAAAAAAAAGAGCTGATAGAATTGTGAAAGGCTGTGGCCCATGTCAACCTATTGTTATTGAATTAAGTATTTTAACCTGGGCCTCACCTTATGTTCTATCAACTATTTCATTCGTTCATGGAAATGATTTTAATCCTGTGTACTTTAATGGCGAAAAGGTAGGGGGGAATAAAAGCGGACCGACTAAAATATCTAAGTTGCCGATATGAGCCACTGCGCATCCCTAGCGGCATTCACAGGATAGCAGAGAATGCATTGAAATTTGTTCTAGTGTCCTGTTGACTTAGCCCGTTTCGAAACCCAGAATATGGTTTCTAAACGTATTGTTTTATAACTGAACATATTAATTATTAATATTATTATAAAATACTAACACAAATTATATTATATTCAGCTACAAGAGTCGGTCCGCTTTTTTTTCCTACCTTTTCATGACTTGAGGGAGATATAATTTGGTTTCTCCACAGTATACCCTGCAAAATTCCCTTAACAGTCATAATGCTTTAGGTATTAAGTTTCTATACAGTCCGTCAAAGCCCCGCTACTTTCGTGACTATTTTCTTGGTAACGCAACTTTGGGTTAGCTCTCGATTTACTCTTAGCGCGCCTAAAGAAGTTTCACTTCAATAATGTATAGCACAACAGTGTTATAATGAAAACCTGTATCGAAATGGATGTCATTAAGAAACCGTTACGTCACATGTATAAGCGTCTTACACAATGGCAGAACAAGATTTTTTGTTTTGAAGATAGCAGGGCTACAAGTTGCAGAATGGTTGTTCTAATGACACCAAGTCCCTCCCGGCTAGCATACAGACAAATTACCAATGTTATGCCTTTACCTATCTTCTCGTTCTCATAGAAATATAAGATAAATCGCCTGCAGGTAGTAACTAGAAAACCCGCAATACTCTGTTGCAATGCGGGTTGTCTAATTGCGACCTACAGGCGACTTCTCTTTGGAGGCCTTGCTCCAGAATATTATTCTTACGGTAGTGCTGAAGGAACATACATGTCGTGGAGATCCATAGGGTTCCAGGAGGTTGAGGTTTCAAGATGTACTTTAATGAATGGCATTATGACACTGCTACGTCACAATGTAATAAGCATATTATACAGGGTGTTAATGAATAACACCGAAATATTTTACCTATGTATAGAGAGGATTTTTTTGTGTGCCCACCCTCACCCCCGGAGTACCCAACAATGAAGTTGTCTACCTCCGGTCAAACCAAATTTCATATGCAAGCAACTTTTACTAGGAGAATTTTGCTCTATGGATTCAATTTTTCCTCTTACAACATAAAATATCGCAGGCAATGGCCGCCACTGACGTCTAACGTGTCAAAAAATGCAAAACAAAGGAACTTCATTGTTCACACTGGAGTTATGAATAAAAAAAAACTAATGCAGTCGCGGCCAGTCATGTGATTAGTCTGTAAATTTTGTATATTATGATAACTCTAAATTATGATATAGCTGTTGTTGAATGATTAAGAATCAGTTATTTATCGATAATTAAGAAGGTATTTAAATATATATATATATATATATATATATATATATATATATATTTTTTAACAAAAAATAATAGGCTATTCCAAAAAAATGAATTAAAAAAATACTTATACTGAAGATATTTCAAAGATCCTAGATTAACAAACACACAGAAAAATAATCACTCAGAAATATCTATATTTGTTTAAGTTATCAGGGTAACGGCTGTTCAGTGCATGAAACGTGGCAGCCATTTTGAAACGATGATTACCCGTAACTGTAACAGTTTGATTAATTTTGAAAATAGTTTGCAATTGTAGAAATAGTCAGTAAAGAGTATGTCAGATTGCAAGACTGTAGAGGAATTCATTGCTGAGAAAAAAAATAATGAAATTCACATATTTCTCACGAAAGAATTTCATCGAAAGCTTTATGTCCCCCCTTAATGCCTTGGAGCAAAAATCTCGAAATAAAGGCTGCTTATCTATGTCCCCTCTATAAATAGGTAAAATATTTCGGTGTTATTCATTAACACTCTGTATGTAAATATATATATATATATATATAGGGTGTTAATGAATAACACCGAAATATTTTACCTGTGTATAGAGGGGACATAGACAAGCAACTTTTATTAGGACATTATTGCTCTATGACGTAAAATGTGTATGCTACAGGGCATTAAAGTTCTTAAAATTTGGTGCTCATAAGTCAATAATTGAGCGAAATAGGGTTAACATTTTCATTAAATTGACTTCATGCCTTCTTAGCGATCGATAAAAACCTGATTCTTAATAATTCATCAACAGCTATACCATAATTTAGAATTTTCATAACCTGCAAAATTTACTGACTAATCACATGATTGCCCGCCACTGCATGATGTTTTTATTCCTAATTGCAGACGTAACAAAAATGTTTCGTTTGTCTTTTTTTCCCTCAGAGTTGTAAGATATCGATCGTCATTTTTTACAATTTTCCCGACCACTACACAATATTCACAGTTCCTTTGTTTCCCATCATTTCAAGTATTAGAAGTCAGTGGCGTGCATATCCTTGGGAGATTTTATGTTATAACAGGAAGAATTGAATCCATAGAGGAAAAATCTCCTAATAAAAGTTGCTTGTCTGTGTCCCCTCTATACACAGGTAAAATATTTCGGTGTTATTCATTAACACCCTGTATATATATATATATATATATATATATATATATATATATATAACTTTTACTGAATTATCAATGAGAGGTTAAGGTTGATGAATTCTATGTTACAAATCCCTACAGTTGTTGAAATAGCTGATAGACCGCTGTGCAAATAGGGAGGAAGAAATTTACCTAACGTAAACAAACACATACACAAAAACTATAACAATAGTTGACAGGTTTGTTGAGTTGGTAATGCTTGTTTACCGTCCCCAAGTTGCCTGCCCTGTACCTATACACAGAGGTCCACAGTCAGTCGTAAAAAACTGGATGTGAAATGTTAAAACAAGACACAAAGCGTTGATTGTGATGTCCTGTATCAGTCCTCATTGTGTCTGTCTCTCATGGGGCAACGCGTCCTGATAACTTTTTTTTGTGATTAATGTGACTTTATGAACACAATGATACTGTATTGATACTCCACTCTTTTCAATCTCTTCCATTACTGGAATTATTCACAGGATGCTAACCAATGCGATTATTATTATTTTCATCATTATTATTATTATTATTATTATTATTATTATTATTATTATTTACACATGATGCGTCATACATGATCAGAAAGTTGGTAGAAGAGTACAGGATATGGGGATCAGAAATAAATTTCAATAAAACTTAATATTTGGCAATGGGTTTGGAAGAAAAGTTAATATGTAATACTGAAGAAATTGCACATGTTGAATATTTTAAATATCTAAGGTCTATTATGCAAAAGGATGCAACCACAAATTTAGAGGTTCAAAGAAGAATAACGGATGGGAAGAGAATTATAGGAATGCTAAATTCAATCTTATGGAGTAAAAATATTTTACATAGAACTAAAAAATTAATATATCCGGCATTATTCCAAATTACAGCGTTATATGGCGTTGAAACTTGGACCATAAATAGACAACAAGCAAACAAATTAATGGTATTAGAAATGGATTTTTGGAGGCGTTCAGCAAGAAAATCCAGGAAAGAAAAAGTTCGGAATAAAATAATAAGGGAAATGACACTCAAGTTCCCACACAATGTAATTATAAACTCTTGTCGGACTTTTTTTTTTTTTTTTTTGTGTGCCCACCCTTTCCCCCGGAGTGCCTAGCAATGAAGCCAAAAACTCCGGTCAAACCAAATTTTGGTGACCATTTGTGCTGTGTGTTCCTATAGTGCCCTTGTGTGCATCCATGTGGGATGATTGAGGTTATGTCGTTTTGGGCTGTGTGCTTGTACAGGTGTCTTTATTTTGAGTTAGTGTTTGCCTTGCGCTGATCGGCTTTTAGTGCTGTGTTGGGTAGTGTGCTGCGTGTGTTTATGTTAGGATCTAAGTTGTTGTGCTGTGTTATTGTGTGAGGGGATTTTGGTCCAGCCCGGCATTTGCCTGTGAGCAGGGGAAACCTCTCTAAAACCCTGCTCGGGCTGGGTGGAGGGTTTGCCCAATGGGGCTTGCCCTTCACATGGTGTTTAATTTCCGTCTTCGTCTTGTTTCTCGAGGAGCGCTTGCTTGGCGAAGGCTTTTAGCGCTGGGAAGGAATTTTTTAGAGTCCAGAACTTGAGATCAGGTGCCCAGACTTCGTTTGCATTTCTAGCAGCTTCGTGTAAAAGTAGTCTGGCGTCTGTGTACCGGGGGCAGGTGTAGAGCATGTGGTACATGGTATCCTGCTCGCTGTCTTCACATGCACAAAGATCATCTTCGGCAAGATTGAAGCGTATGAGATTGGCAGCAAAGTTCCCGTGACCTGTTAGGATTTGCGTAACATAGTGGTCGGGTTTGATCCAGATCATTTTGAGTCTGCTTTGGACGTTTGGGAAGAAGTCCCTTGTGATTTTCCCTTGAGGGGATTCCGTCCAGTTTTGTTGCCAGATGCAAGTGAGCGCGTTGAAAAGTTGTTTATAGAGCTGGTGTTTATCGAATGTTTCGAACTCATTTTGTTCTAATTGTAGGTTGTCCAAATGGATGGGGATTTGTCGTCGAATCTTATACCTCAGTGATCGTGCCTGTAGGAGGAGTTCGACCGGAAGGACACCGGCTATTACATGCAGAGCATTGTGAGACGTGGTAGCGTAGGCCTTCGTGGCTCGGAGGAGTGATGATCTTTGGGCTGATCGGAGTTTCCGAATGTGGTGCGCGTTGATCTTAGGTGCCCAGGCATTGGCAGCGTAGGTTACTATCGGGACAAAAACGGCATTATATAGAATTCTATAGTTGGTGAAGCGGTAGCCCCATTCATGGCCAGACAGTCTGGCTAGAGCTTGAGTTAGGTTGTTTGCTGTTGCGGCTATTTTTTGTACGTGTGCGGTGACTTTGTATCCTTCCTGGAGGGTTATGCCTAAATATCGTACTTCTCTGGTGTAAGGGAGCCGGGAATGCCCCATGCGTACCCTAGGGGGGTGTGTAGTTAATTTGCCTTTGAGAAGCATGGTCTGTGTTTTAGTTCCAGAAATTTTGAGTTTTGCATCTTTCGACCATAGGTCGAGAATGTTTAGCGCCCTGTTTGATTTAGCCTCGAGTTCTGCTCTGGACTCTCCTTCAACTATCAGTGCAGCGTCGTCGGCATAGGCTATTACTTCGGCATCATCAGTCTGGTCTATTCGTCTTAAGGCTTCATCAAACACCAGGTTCCATAACTTGGGTCCCAGTACTGAGCCCTGGGGGCACCCTTTGGTTACGGCCTTTGTGTGCGTATGCAGTCTGTCGCGTAGCGTGATTTGTCTGGCTCGGAAGTAGTCACGTATTACGGCGTAAGCGTCTTGTGGGCAGTTTATCCGACGCAGTCTTTCCAAGGCGTGTGGCCACCAGACATTGTCAAAAGCTCCTTCAATGTCTATAAAAATTGCTAACACGTACTTTGAGTTGGATGTTTCTACTCTTTGTCGGAGCAGTGAAGCTGCGTCTTCTGTGCATTTTCCTGGTCTGAAGCCGAACTGCCTAGGAGAGTACGAGTCTTCTAGAAGTTGGTTAATTTTGAAGAGGAGAAGTTGTTCGAAAACTTTTCCCATGACTGGGAGAAGACAAATTGGGCGGTACGATTTGGCCAGTGTTGGATCTTTATTGGGATTTTTAAGGATGGTGATCAGAAGCCCTCGTTTCCAAGAGTTGGGAAATTTACCTAGGCTGAGGCACGCATTGTAGATGAGAAGGAGATGCTCGTGGAGGACGGGCCCTCCTTTCTTGACAAATTCTGGGTGTATTTCATCGATGCCCGGAGCTTTGCGATTTTTACATCGGTCGAGAGCGATGTGAAGATCGACGATGTCAAAAGGGTCAGTTAGATGGCCGTTTTCAAATGGGCGCCTAGCAGCGCGTCGGAGAATTTCGTGATGGAGAGTGTCGTCAACAATCGAATCGTCGGGGATTAGTGTTTCGGTCATTGTGGTGGCCACAGCATACCACGTGTCGGCAATTGTGCCATCCGGGGCTCGGAGACTGCTAATGACGGGGCGCGAGTGAAGTTTATTTGTTTGGAGTTTGTAAGCTAGCCCCCACGAGTTGAGGGCGCTCTGTTCCGAGACGAAGTTCTGCCAGGACTCTACTTTGGCTAGGTAAATAGCTTGTTTGTACTCTCGCCTGGATTGTGAATACTCTGCGTAGAGTCTGCCTCTATTCTGAGGGTTACGGGTAGTAGACTTCTGAAATTTCCGCCTCTTGGCATTCGTGGCGCGTCTTAGGTTGTATAGTTCGTCATTCCACCAGGCGACTGGTTTCGTTCTTGGGAGTGTTGCAGGTATGCTCTTCCTTGCCGCATAGGCAAGGGCGGAGGTGACCTGTTCAACCCGCGATATTAGCTGCGGTGTTGTGGTCACTCTTGTCGGACTGCAGAGAAAACATTTAACACAACGAATAGTAAAGTAATGACGTGAACATTTCTTTTCCATCATTAAGATTAAATTACTTATTTAAGCCGAACTATTGGATACATTTTATGAATTATTTAAGAGTTAACAGTAAATCCATGGAAAGCGTTGCCTAAATGGGTAAACATCGTTCGATTTGGACGAAACTCATTATGCAGGGGTTTTCTGCGCCAGGGAACTGAAATTTGAGGTTGTTTTTCCAATGCTGCGCTTTCTAATCGTGGAATTCTTTTCAAAGCCGGATTTTTAGCTGTTTCATCAATTCCGGGGTGCGCGGGCAAACAGAGTTAAGTCCACCATCCTAAAAAATTGAGATATGTCCATAGAGTTATAGATAAAAATGTTGTCTACATTTGTGTTAAGTCCAGTAAGTCATATTCAAAATTGTACGGTAGTTATGGATGTGTGCCTCATGGGTTTATCCATCTCTAAAGCTATGTTGGGCTGGTATAGTGTCTTAAGTGACTCTAATTCTCAGTAACTAGAAAGTGGACTTAACTCTCTTTGCCCGCGCACCCCGGAATTTATTGGAAAAGATCAGCAAGATAATCTCTATATATAAAAGGCTTTGTCCTGACTGACTGAATGACAGGAATCAACGTACAGCCTAAACTATAACAGGTAGAGACTTGGAATTTTGACAGTACCTTCGCTTCATAATGTAGGTGCTCACTAAGAAAGGATTTTGAAAAATTCTGATTCTAAATGCCAAAAATTAAATGTTTTTGAAAATACTTAATCCCTTTTCACATAGAATTATCAAAACAAATTCACAGAACGTATTGTTACCAGTGGTATCAGGTGGGCTTGGATTAAATTAAATGGATGTTTGACAAATTAGAGAAGGTATCATTATAATTCATATTATCTCTATTAATAAAAGGAATTCTCCTCGATGTCCAGCGAAATCTACTGAACGCAGAGATCTGAAATTTTAAACATAGGTGTGCTGAAGGGTCGGAAAATGCACCTCGAAGCCGGAATTTTAATTTTAGTTTTCGTTCGTGAGTTATGAGTGAAAAACTGGCAAAAAACGTGCATTTTTTGCGTTTTCAAAACATAAGTTTTCAGTTATACATTTCAATGTCAAATCAATTACAGTTGGCTTTGGCTATTTTTGTCAAACCTTGAAAACAAAACTTTCGCGATCGCTTGAATGTTGTAAGCCCTAAATATGGTCAAACGTTGTTTTATTTGGACGAATCTCACTATACAGAGGTTTTCTTGGCCAAGAAACTCGAATCTGAGGTCGCTTTTACCAGTCGATGCTATCTGATCGTGGTATGTAGTCCATGCGATTTAGGTGTTAATAAATGTAATGATTTAACTATTATGCTCTTAATTTTTAATTCTTGAAATAATTATCGCGGGCGAAGCCGCGGGCACATGCTAGTAAAGTATATATTCGTAACTTCGAGGGATTATCTTTGGATCACATATATACTTTTTTGACCAGACAAGGACATGGAGGGCCTCCCCGGATGAGTGATCAGCCTAACGCGGGGCCACCTCCGAGACAACACGAACACATAGGACGGGACACACCATTCACACACACACTCACTCCGAACAAGGCGGGAATAAGATGATAATGACGGCCAGATGATATCCGCGGACCACAAGGGCCTAAAGTTACCTGACATTTGTCTCATAGGTGAGGGAAAACCCCGGAAAAAACCTCACCTAGGTAACTTGTCCCGACCAGGAATCGAACTGAATTGCGTGAACTGCAAAGAAAGCAAAAAAAAACCTAAGCAGGTTAAGCTACCAGCATTCCGTGCAAGAAATTCAAGTTTTCACTAGGTAAGCATGAAAGATAAACAGACAAAGAAAACACTATCCTTAAAAAATGAAATTAATCAGAGCATTCATTTGTTGTTGTTACTATAGCAACAGATAATGACAGCCACGCTTTGATCTTGGGACAATCTTGAATTGAAAACGCTGTATATGCCTACGTTGTGGCCTGGAAACCACAGACTGATACCACGCGGCGACTGAATCTGTGGTCAGCGGCCTGGCACGAATCAACATCACTAGGCCTGTATTGAATGGTGGCGAACCAAGGACTCCAAGTAATGAATCAACACTGTTCGTGTCAATATGCATAAGTTAAAATCGAAACCAGGACACCAGTACAGCGTGCTTAGTGGTGCATGAAGACTCAATTAACCGACGTGTGGGGGGATCTACCCCCCCCCCCCCCACGCCCCCCTCTTATCTGCCGGCGCACACTCCCTCCCGGAATTATAGAAATGCTCTGAAAATTACCATTTCTCTGCCTGGCTTCACTTCTGTCACGTGTGTGTCAGTTCTTTCTTCCGGGAGGTTTTTTTTTTTCCTGTTGATAACAGGCAATCCCGCTGTTGAAGTAATCTCTTATGGGAACGAGGCGGAATATTGATGGGGAGGGATTACACCAGATGCAAGCGTATTCATTATTTAGATGCTTTTTCCTCTCTCCCACTTTAATGTTTTCCCTCAGGGATCTTGTTGTGTGATTGCGGCTTCTAATGGTAAAAAGGTGGTTTAATGTATTCCCAAGCAAACAAAACCATATTGATGAAATCCGAGTTAAAATTTATACAAAACTGCTTTCTAGAACTCACTTTAAAAAATTCATTTATGAACGTAATGCCTTATCTAAATCCTGTCGTTCGATCTACTTTTTATTTTAATAAAATAACCAGTGATCAAAAGAGCTCATATAAAAGAATCCCTTTAGGCAGACCTACAGGCTGAGGTAGATTTCGAAGTGCTTTTGGTTTAATGTATTGTCGCTGTGCAGCACTCTTCTTCTTTACTATCCTTGATAGTAGCATTAAATAGTCAGCTATTGTGAGCTGAACGAAACGTTAATAGTTGAGAAAATCCGAGTTAAAATTTATTCAAAACTGCTTTTTAGAGCTCACTTTAAAAAATTCATTTATGAACGTAATGCCTTATCTAAATCCTATCGTTCGATCTACTTTTTATTTTAATAAAATAGCCAGTGATCAAAAGAGCTCATATAAAAAAAATCCCTTTAGGCAGACCTACAGGCTGAGGTAGATTTCGAAGTGCTTTTGGTTTAATGTAATGTTTGTCGCTGCGCAGCACTCTTCTTCTTTACTATCCTTGATAGTAGCATTAAATAGTCAGCTATTGTGAGCTGAACGAAACGTTAATAGTTGAGAAAATCCGAGTTAAAATTTATACAAAACTGCTTTTTAGAGCTCACTTTAAAAAAATCATTTATGAACGTAATGCCTTATCTAAATCCTATCGTTCGATCTACTTTTTATTTTAATAAAATAGCCAGTGATCAAAAGAGCTCATATAAAGAAATTCTGAGTCATTTTCAATAAAACGCGAAAATTAAATTTTATTTACCTATAGGCCCACTCCTAGGAGAGTAAGATAAAGTCGTAGATAATCTTTACTTCCTCTTCCCAGATTATAAAAATAAAAATATAAATTTTTAATATGATTTTTCGTTCTCGTTTTATGCAGTTCAGAAACTCTTATCTTCTCGTCTTCTGTCCAGAAATCTAAAAATAAACATTTATAAGACTATTTTCCTGCTGGTTGTATTATACGGATGTGAGACATGGCCCCTTACATAATCTGAGTGTGTTCGAAAACAGGGTGCTTAGGAAAATATTTGGGCCTAAGAGAGATGAAAACGGGGACAGGAGAAAACTGCGTAACGACCAGCTTCATAACCTGTGCTCTTCACCGGACATAGTAAGGGTAATTAAATCACGGAGGATGAAATGGGCTAGACATGTTGCACGCATGGGGGACTAAAGACATCTAAAATATATTGATTGGGTGACCCGAAGGGAAAAGACCACTTGGAAGACCTAGACGTAGGTGGGAGGACAATGTTAGGATAGATTTAAGGGAAGTAGGATTTGCAAGGGATGGTTGGATAGAATTAGCACAGAATAGGGCTGAATGGCGGACTCAGGTAAGCGCGGCAATGAACTTAACTTACATCTCTTCTGTGTTACTAAATTTTTTATTCACATAATCTCAAGTGCAAAGTAACTTACCACTCATATCAGGAGGTCATGGAATTGGATTTCTATCGGCAAGTTAATTTTAAAATATGTTTCTCATCTTGACCCAGTTGAGTTGGCTTTCATGTCCTCTTCACGTTTGGCGTGAGATTTGTCCCAATCCAAAACAACACCTCCATGCATGCCAATGGGCCGTTACAAACTTCCCAGCATGCAATACAATCTGAAAACTTGCCTGTTTCTATTTTTACGGATAGACTTCTGAATTATATCAGTTCTTGTTAGAAATATTACACAAACCCCAGCAAGATACTCACATAACTTTCTGTTCCCAGGAGAATTTAATACATTCTGCACTGTATTATCATATTTTGTCTATCTCTTTCTGCTTTATATCGATGGTTGAACTTTTAAAAACTTAAATACAGACGCGAGAGAAAACTAAACTAAACTAAAAACTCCGTTACTCTGCATCCCTGAAGGGACTAGCCCTACCATACGACCATGTCATCGTCTACCATACGCAGATTGTGGGCTGAGGTGTAACTTCATTGAGAAGTAGCGGCTCCCGTCATGGTAACCATCATTTACGGCCGTGGGTGTCGGCATGCTGACCACATGCCCCCAATACTGCCATATGTCTATAGTAGATGACACAGCTGTCAGGTGGTAGGTTTAGTCTCTCCAGGGATGTAGCGCCAAGGAGTTTAGTTTTAGTTTAGTACTAAATTACCTATAGCAAGATTACCTATTACCTATAGGACCGATTCATCCCAAGGTGCGACTTATATTTGAATTTTCCCGTAGTAGTAGTACTAATAATATGCAGTTTTACTGCCATTGGTTATTATTGTTATTGTTGTTATTATTATTATTATTATTTCACGGTAAAAACATTGGACATAAAGATCGACCCTGATGCTTTCCGCTCTAGATAGGCCTACTTGTTATTTTTATGAAAATGTAATAAGTAAAATTTAATTGTCTTTTAATTTACTTTTTTCTGTGCTAGCCTTTAACACGTATATGCGAGAAAGTTTGTGCAACATATTTTTGCACCATTTATTTGTTATTGCTATACACACATATTTATTCGACTTTCAAAATATACACATCATTTAAGTCCGTTAGTAAAAATAGACCTCTCTAAAACCGAGATTTCTCTTGAAAAATAAAATTTTATTTTAAAAAATAGCAACAAAATGAAAATTTCATGTTTAATTGCGACAATATTTTGGCCTAGTAGTGTTTGGGAAGAAAAAACTTTCACTTTAATTCATGCCCGTGGCCCGCTGTTCAGCAGTAACAAAAGACTGCGCACGTTACCGAAGCAGAGCTCTGATTGGCTGCTTTTACGAAGGCTGTCCAGAAAGTACCAGACGTTTCGAAATAAAAATAAACAAAGTGAAAAATAATTTATTATACATACATTTTGAAGGTAGACTCTTAGGCTCTTTTTCTACTTAATCGCCATTCAAATCAAGGCATTCGTCATACAGTGGCACAAGCTTTTCGATACCCTCTCTGTAGAAATCCGCCGCCTGCGATTTCAACCACTTCAGAGAATTTATGGGATAAAGTGTTTCAGAAAAAGCTTTAGACTTTTGTAATATGCAATTCCTGCAGAAAATTGAAACAAAATCTTTAAAGCCGTTTCCGAGAAAATCGCGAGGGGTTAGTTTCCCATTCTACTGGATTCGTTAACTTTGTTTTTTACTCACGTAAAACGGCAAAATTTCATGTAATATTATTCTCCAGAAGTTTTAGAATCCATATAAGGGCACCTTTTGTTTCTAAGAATATTTTAAGTATGGGTAAAATCGGTAAGAAGTTCACAAAAAACTAACCTAAATGGCGCTCAGAATGGAATCACAATAATACAGAATCAGCTGCTAGAAACAGCGCAGGTGCATGCTGGGAAGAAGCCGATGGGTCACGTGGTGCTGGAATCAGCTGCCAACGTGATAATGGTCAGACAACCCTCCAGAAGATATAATATGCCACATTTTCGAAACCGACAAACAGTGTATCGTACATTATTCGAAAATGCAAGGGCGCTTCGCTTCGGCTGCCGCCTCCGCTCGCGCACTTAACTAATGTGGTTAGTGTTTTGCATTATTTAGCTTTATGTAGAGGTTGTAGGACCGTATGGAACAGACCAATGGCATGCAAGGTCGTTGGCAGCCAATGGGAGTGTTGGTCTGCAAGCCAGAGCCCGCATACCAACGCCGAACATCGCGTGCCGAAATCCAGTAGAGTGGGAAACTAAACCCAATCGCGAAAATGAAATTATCTTCAAGTAGAGTGATTGTAAAAATTAAGAGAAAGTCGTGTTATTGGTCCAATGAAAATCCGTCACGTAATTGCATGAAGATATGTACAGGTGTAGTGCTACGTTGAGTAGCCCAGACACTGGAGTGTGTGTTTTACTCTGGCTTCTGCATTCTGTAGGGATTTCCCGAGTCTTTGATGCCGAATTAACTCCAAGCCTCTTGTGAACCCGATGCCATGGTGATAACTGACAAGTCACAGAGATTGGCTTTCATCAGATGTAACAGAGTTAGCAGACATCAGGAGGCCTAGACAATCAGGCAGAAGTGACGTGCAAAACTCAGCAATGCCCCAGTTTTAGTGAAATCTGAATTTAAAAGAGGACGTATCATTCAAACACTGTATGAAGTATGACACATTATTTTTTCCACTCTTACATGACTCGTTATTGAATTAAAGTTTTGTATGATTACTAGCATGTGCCCGCGGCTTCGCCCGCGATAATTATTTCAAAAATTAAAAATTAAGAGCATAATAGTTAAATTATTATATTTATTAACACCTAAATCACGTGGACTACATACCACGATTAGATAGCATCGTCTGGTAAAAGCGACCTCAGATTCGAGTTTCTTGGTCCAGAAAACCTCTGTATAGTGAGATTCGTCCAAATAAAACAATGTTTGACCATATTAGGGCTTACAACATTCAAGCGATCGCGAAAGTTTCATTTCCAAGGTATGAAAAAATAGACAAAGCCAACTGTAATTGTCAAACTTCCATTTATTTTAATTCCAAACCCATCTGAAACCCACTGGCAACAATATGTTTTAATGTCAAATGTGATTCGGATTCGATAATTCTGTGTAAGAAGGGATTAAGTATTCTCAAAAACATTTGATTTTTGGCATTTAAAATCAGAATTTTTCAAAATCCTTTCTTAGTGAGCACCTACATTATGAAACGAAGGTACTGTCAAAATTCCAAGTCTCTACCTGTTATAGTTTAGGGTACGTCCAAGATGCACGCTGGTTTTCTGAGTCAGACAGTCGGCGCCGATCGGCGCTGAGTCAGCGTGCGTAAATTCCTGTGTTGCTAAACGGGACTGGCCATAATGCACCTGCGCGCAGACTTTCTGCGTACTGGCAATCTGACTCCGATTTTTACCGGAATGATTTCTTCATTCTGGTTTCAGACAACCTGCCTCTCTGACTGTTGATTTTCGTTCATGTGTTGAGTGTTTTTCATTCTGTTACGATGGATATCGAGGATTTTATATCAAAAGCTCAACTTAATCAGGGGTGCCCACCCCCAAACTTCATGACTCACCCACCAAACTTCAAGACTCACCCCCCAAACTTCATGACTCACCCCCCTCAAACTTCATTGCTCACCACCAAACTAATTGGCTGTCGACAAGGGCGCCAATATGATATTTTCTAGGAAGGGGCAATTTTTTTAATTAATATATTTTTTGTCGCTTTAACTTCTTGGGCCACTTTGTAACATTATATTAATAATATGATAAGTGCAACAATGACGTAGCCAGAAAATAATTGCGGGGAGGGTCGAAAGTGCCGGGGGGGGGGGTTTGGAATACGTCCCAAAAAGGGGGTCGGGGGTCCATCCCCAGAAAATTTTTAAATATTGAACTAATGAAAATAACATTTTACGCTATTTTAGCACTATAAAACTACATAGTTAGGAAATTTGTTTACCATACTCTAAGACATGCCAATGTAAACAAGAAAATATTACCTAAGTCAGATGTCCACCCCCGGGAAATGTTTAAATACTGAACTAATGAAAATCACATTTTACGCTATTTTAGCACTGAAAAACTAGTTAGGAAATTTGTTTACCATACTCTAAGGCA
Source organism: Ectobius pallidus (assembly GCA_964059195.1). Taxonomy (NCBI): domain Eukaryota; kingdom Metazoa; phylum Arthropoda; class Insecta; order Blattodea; family Ectobiidae; genus Ectobius; species Ectobius pallidus. The sequence goes on from CAXKWD010000002.1 coordinate 9,068,028, forward strand.
TATCAATGTAAACAAGAAAATATTACCTAAGTCGGGTGTCCACCCCCGGGAAATTTTTAAATATTGAAATAATGAAAATCACATTTTACGCTATTTTAGCACTGAAAAACTAGTTAGCAAATTTGTTTACCATACTCTAAGGCATGTCAATGTAAACAAGAAAATATTACCTAAGTCGGGTGTCCACCCCCGGGAAATTTTTAAATATTGAAATAATGAAAATCACATTTTACGCTATTTTAGCACTGAAAAACTACCCGGTAAAGTAGGGTTTAGAAGATTCGGAGATTCAATAATAATAATAATAATAAATACAAATATAGAATTTTAGGCTTCACTTTTGGGGGTCCAAACCCCCTGGACCCCCTTTCCTAATCCACTGTGGGTTCTGCTTCCATGTTGCCGATTTGGTAAAACTTCTGCAAACTTTTTATGTCTTAACTGACTTTCAAATAATTGTCTTAAAAGAAAAACACCTGACTATAATAATTATTAATACACATTTTTTCCTTGCGCCCCCCCCCCGCCTCCGGGTATGGGTTCCCATGGCTGTCGAAATTCTTCATCTTTATCTTTATAAAAATCGGGGATTTGTAAATATAAACAGCGCAGGTGTTCAACAATCGAAATTTAGTATTGACTCTGCGCTGACAACCTGCTTGCATAATGGCCACATCCTATCTGCCGCTCGGAGTCCGATAGTCGGCGCCGAGAATCTGAATCTGACTACCTGCTTTTACCAGCGTGCATCTTGGACGTACCCAGGCTCTACGTTGATTCCTGTCAGTCAGGACAAAGCCTTTTATATATAGAGAGAATATACAGGGTGTATCGTAATTAATAGCGCAACCTGAAACTATTGAAAGTATACACGGGTCCGCAAACATGTGCGAGATACGAGGGCCGTCCATAAAGTAAGTTTCCCTGGGGCCATTTACAGAAACAAAACACAATTTGATGGAAACGTGTATTACAACAAATACAGCAAGTGTTCAGCTACTTTTCAACATATTCGCCACCGGAATTGAAACATTTTTTATTTTTATCATATAAAATGCTTGCTATTAATATGAGGAAGGGATTTTATCTGACAAAATCGTCAGCTCATTAGTGGACACGTAAGCATCAATGTGCCGTCATTAATACGTCACACGCTGCAATTAAGTAGCACGAAAACAGATTATTTTATATAACTTAACTTGTTTGGAGATTGAAGTAATATAAATGAGCATTGATTAAAAACACAATTTCGATTCGGTGCAAGCCAGTTCTTGTGCTTTTATTCTGTTCTGCTGTTAGCTTATCTGAATGAAGTTAACTATGTCTTATATGCACCATTGGTAGCACTGATTACACCATGGTAACTCGATCGATTCATGGATGGTTGATTCATAGTATGCCGTGATCTCGCAGGTGTTACTTTTATTTTTATACAACAAAGCACGAAAGTAATTATTATTTGTATCATCCGTTACATTTTTATTCATACAGTAGTCTTAATAAATCCAACTCGAGTTGACGAGTGTTATCAGATAAATTCGTAAACTCTCATGGGGTTAACTAAATAAAATACTAGTCATCAATTATAGTGCCTAAACTAATTCCCCGCATTATTTTAGTAGGAGGATTAATTTTGTTTATTACGAATTTTATTCATGTAAAATGTTTTGTGTTTCAGATGTTCCGAAATTCGGGGAGCTGATAAGCAATGTGACTGCATCAGTGGGACGCGAAGCCACGCTCATCTGCGTCGTTGAAGATTTATCTACATATAAAGTAAGTCTGTTTCTAACACCTTTTCTATAATAAAATAAGTAGACTTTAAACACCATGACCCTGGGGTTGACGCAGTCTTTAATGGAAATTGCTTTATTTCCTTGTTAGACCCCTTTCTCGACCCCTGTACCACTTAGAAGAATACTCGAAAACAGAACTGTGGAAAACAAAAAAATCGTATGAAATAGTACTCAAAAATAGAACTGTGGGTAACAGAGCATCAAAAGAAATGTTCAAAAAGTTCTCCGTTCAATTAACCTATACACTTTATGTTTCAAGTTTCCTTTCTTTCTTTCTGTCTTTCGTTCTTTCTTTCTTTCTCGTAGTTTTACCTCTCCCTTTTAGGATTTAAGCGACCCAAGCCGTCCGGGCCGCGACCTGTCGGGAGAGGGATTATCTTTGGATCACATACATACTTTTTAGACCAGACAAGGACATGGAGGGCCTCCCCGGATGAGTGATCAGCCCAATGCCGGGGCCACCTCCGAGACAACACGAACACATAGGACGATACACACCATTCACACACACACACTCACTCAGAACAAGGCGAGGATGGGATGAAGATGATAATGACGGCCAGATGGTATCCGGGGATATCCTCATAAATGATATTCACATACTGTTAGAAGGACTTAAAGACAATATGACAAGAGAAATTACTCTATCTTGGAAGCTGAATTTACGCGTGTGAAACAAAATTTCTTAAAAAGGTGCCAGTATTGTGTGGATCCAAGAGGAGGACATTTCTAACATCTCTTATGATGAGGTACATGTTTATTTTCAAAGTAATTACAACTGTAAATGTGAGAAACTTAATCATTACACCGATCGCGGCTTTATTAGCGTAGATATTTCATCCGATCGCTCGGGAGTTGGAGCTGTGCCCGCCGCGACGCAGAAACCCGCGTCATTGGTCAACTCTTGCGTGGGACTCATTGTATATATTTCAGTAACTTCTCCACTTTCTTAATGTTCGTATTTCCTGTCCGTATAAAGCAATGCTACAGACGTAGCACTTTCTCAATGTCTTCCTCAAATCCAAGCTCTGCTGTGTTACCATGGCAATTTGTGATCTGATGTAGGGAAATGGATACTGCGTTTTAAAACCAATTCTACTTCCGTTGAATTGTACAGTGCCTCGTATATTTTATTTGTTTAATTATCCGTATTCCGGTTACATTTTGTGGGGATGAGGGAAAACTTTAAATGGCTTCCAAGAACAGCAGCGTTAATTTTTAATTTGCTGGTAAACGGAAAACTCGCAAAATGCATTAGATATAAGTGACTTAATTAATGTAGTCCATTATAATTGCTTACCATTAGACGCAACCTTTTCTGTGAATTTATATAAAAATCATAATATTTTGCCTACAATTTTTTTTTTTGCTTCCTCTCCCGTACCATAGAAAATAGCTACACGTTTTGAGGCCTCCTGAATCCAAAAATGCTATTTTCAGAAACATGTCCATTGGTCGGGAAAATCCGGGAAGAGGCCGAGAATTTTGTATGGTCGGGAAAATCCGGGAAAAATCAATGAATTTGTTAAAATATCCGGGAAAGTTCAAAAATTGCAATGGAAGGTTTAGAGCAACTTTCCATCACTAAAGGCGTAAATCCCTCTAAGAGAAATGCCAATGAAATATACAAATAAGCACTTCAAAGTAATAAGTTGAAATGTACAGAAGAAGACAAGGCGAAAGCAGAAAAAAGGAAAGCAAATTTTCTGGCCAGAGAACTAGAAAAGAAGAAAATAAAACTACTCTTAGAGTCCGAAAAAGCTGCAGCTGCTCTTGATGAACAAATTAAGTTGCTGAAGAAGAAATAATTGGGATCAAAAAGACTTCTAGACAATAATAGGCCTATATGAAGGTATACTTAATTTATTTTACTGTTCCTAATTTTTGTATCTCTTATAGCCTAAGTAATTATTGTTTGCAATTACTTTTGTTACTAAAAGTTTTTCTTATTTAAAGTATGTATAATCCTATAACTGTTCTTACACAGTTATTAGAAAGTGCTTCATATTTTGGTCGGGAGTTTTTGAAATGATCAATGAAAATCAGGGAATAAGTCGGGAATTTCTTCAGCATTACTTGGTGGACACCTTGATGTATGTGGGTGTATCTATGTTTCTGTGAACAGCCTAGCTCCAGAACGGAAAATCGTATTAAAAAAAATTGTATTTGAGTTAGATACCTTCTGAGGATGTGATAGGAAGATTGGACACGACTTTCTCTTATTTTTAAGGGGACTTTACATGAAGAAAATTCCTTTTTTTGCGATTTTCTCTAGAACTTCTGTAACATTTTTTGTTAAATTTTGTATTTAAGGTGCTTATAATAAGAGTTAAAACTTTTATTTGAAACATTTTTAGAAAACAAACTCTTAAGGGTAGTTATAAGCCATCCACTGTGTGTAGAAAGTCAGTCTTGCCTGAAGAATAACTCAACGTTTTCTGAATACCTGCTAATACCATTTAGAACTAAAATTAACGCCTGCTATGCAGGGGTACGCTACACGCAACACACGAATGTAAGAGAAGTGGCCGTGCGAATGTGTAGACGGCGTTGGTTTGCTGCACCTTGGATTGAATGCAACCCGCGATGGATTTCTTACCGATTTGACTTTAGGACCCTAACAGAAGGTAGTTTATGGACTCCTGGTTCTGTGTACTTATCATGGCTAACTAATCCTTCATGCTATGTGGACTACAGATTCATTACAAAATTCCCCGAGTTATATGACATTAATAACGTTCAGAAAGAGACCTTTTATACTACTGGTGATAGATCCCATCCCATTTTCACTTCCTCTGCCCATACCATAGGTACTACAGGTAGAGGAAGTATTGTATTCGACCCCCCAAATTCGAAGTTGAGTTTTTAACATAAATACACGTTTCAAGGCCTCTGAATCCAAAAATACTATTTTCAGAAACATGTCTGTTTGTGTGTCTGTGAAAACGGTAAATCGTATGAAAACAAAATTTTGTATTTGGGTCAGGTACCGGGGCAATTTCCCCTACTTGCTCTTTGCAATATGACCTTCTGTTATATATGAGAACGTGAAGTGAGAAAAATGTATTGGCTATGCTTTAAGTAAAGAAAGGTACAAGAGTACATTAATCAGATCTTATTCGGGTTATGTATCCTTCGCGGATGCGATGTGGTAACGACATTCCCTTCATGTTTACAATGAATTTACACGAAGAGAATGTCATACATAACAATTGAAGGGGCTAGTTCCATAAGGGCGTAAGGCACACGAGCATAGTTTTGAGAAATCTTGATGTTTTTAAACAATGTTACCACTCACAAGCACAGGTCTTTTCTTATGCCTGAGCAGAGGTTTAAGGCATAAGAATAAATTGTTCACTGAGTATTTAAGAGATATGAGGAGAAGGTATAAATGTTAAAAGCTCAAAATTCAAGATGTGCCTTACGGCCTTATGGAACTAGCCCCTTCAATCTCTATATATATAAAAGGCTTTGTCCTGACTGACTGAATGACTGAATGACAGGAATCAACGTACAGCCTAAACTATAACAGGTAGAGACTTGGAATTTTGACAGTACCTTCGTTTCATAATGTAGATGCTCAATAAGAAAGGATTTTGAAAAATTCTGATTCTAAATTCCAAAAATGAGTGAAAAACGGGCAGAAAACGTGCATTTTTTGCGTTTCCGAAGCGTAATATATTTCAATGTCAAATCAATTACAGCTGGCTTTGGCTATTTTTGTCAAACCTTGGAAATGAAACTTTCGCGATCGCTTGAATGTTGTAGCTCACGCTGGTCGATTCATTTGTTTTTAATGTCAAGGCACGCATACATATGAAATTTTCAACCTACACGGAAGAGGGATAATCAACATAGGCCTAAATATGGTCAAACGTTGTTAGATTTGGACGAAACTCACTATACAGGGGTTTTCTGGACTAAGGAACTCGAATCTGAGGTAGCTTTTACCAGGTGACGCTATCTAATCGTGGTATGTAGTCCACGTGATTTAGGAGTTAATAAATATAATGATATAACTATTATGCTCTTGATTTTTAATTTTTGAAATAATTATCGCGGGCACATGCTAGTTGTATTATATACTAAGAGGCTAACTTTTATTTGGGCAGATGAAGTTAGGCCTATGTGAATTTCACATCAGGTTTTAGAAGTGAAACTTCTTTAGGCGCGCTAGGAGTAAATCGAGAGCTAACCCAAAGTTGCGTTACGAACAAAATCATCACGAAAGTAGTGGGGGTAAGTAGCAAGCATAGAGTTGCTATGGAAAGAGTGGGGCCACGGGAGCGCGCGGGGGAAAGGTATCATGCATTGAGTGGGGGGCTATTACTGCTTAGAGCTAGTGGCGTGGTGAGCCCTTCAACATTTTAGATGGCTCTACGCGTTGCGTGAGCATCAGTGACAGTTTGATATTCGTTCAACTCAGCTATGTTATTGTTTTATATGTACGATTCGTATTCGATTTAAAATCCGAAAAAGTGAATTTCTTATTTTATTCAGATGATTTATTTCTTCCGTTCGATATAATTATATGTTTTCCTCTATTTCACTCTCAACGTTGCCAAAGAAGTTTCACTTCTGTCGCGTGGCGTTCCACGCACTAAATTTTTTAAATTGCCTCTACCTTCCGCTATCTCGTTATTTTCTGATATTGATTATTAGGCCTATCTATTAACATGTAAATAGGCTTGGTTTGTGGTGAAAGCAAATGCCTGTTTTAATTGCACGGCTGAAATTTAATAAGAACGATATCAAATGAGCGGCCGGTTTGGATAAAATCAATTGCATTGACCAGCTGGGGATTGAATTATTTCATATTCAATTTCATATTGAAAAGGTTGAAATTAATTGAGCAAATCAATTTGTGTTGATGATTTGCTGTAAGCCAGTAGGGACTACATTATGCGGTCTAGATTTAATGAGTGTAGTTCAGTGTTAGTTTTGTTTATTTTCATCATAGCTATGAGGCTGCACTGACTGGCACCTGGAACGTAAAAAACGTAAAAGCGATTTTAATGAATAACACCGAAATATTTTACCTATGTATAGAGGGGACATAGACAAACCATTTTTTTTTAGTAGATTTTTGCTCTATGGATTCGGTTTTTCCTGTTACAGCATAAAATCTCCTAGGGCATGGCCGCCACTGAGTTATAACATTTGAAAAAAATCAAAACAAAGGAATTTCGTTGTTAACACTGGAGTCATGAATTAAAAAATTAATGCAGTGGCGCCCAGTCATATAATTAGTTTGTAAATTTTACAGATTGTGGAAACACTAAATATTATGATATAGCTGTTGGTCAGTGATTAAGAATCAGGTTTTTATCGATCACTAAGAAGGCATGAAGTCAATTTAATGAAACATTTTAACCGTATTTCAGGTAATTATTGACTTATAGACATCAAATTGTAATGACTTTAATGCCCTATAGCATACACATTTTACGTGGTAGAGCAAAAATCTTTTAATAAAAGTTGCTTGTCTATGTCCCCTCTTTACACAGGAAAAATATTTCGGTGTTATTAGTTTACACTCTGTATATATATTTATATACTAATTATATATAGCCTACTAGTTATAGCCTATATAGGCCTATTATATATATATATATATATATATATATAGTTACCTCTTTAGACCTTGCTTAGGCTACAAGTGTTTAGTGTGTACGCTTTGAGCCTCGATTACTGTAAGGAATTTTCTCCTTGTATTTGGACCATTTTCCATTTTATACTTCGTAACATGTCGTTTTCATATTGAATTAATTAATAGTGAAAAATTGCAAAATGTAACCTATTGAACTGGAAAAAAACCTACAAATAATAATTTTATGAAAAATAAGTTACCTACACTAAAATCCGGACTGTTCAAAGAAACTATTGCTATTGTTATTAGAGTAGGTCTATTCATATTGCAAAACTGTATCAAGTCGCGCTGTGGCCAAATTGACCGACTCTTCACACAAACATTCATACAAGAAAATAAAAGAAAGCTAAAAGGCAAATTCCAAAGCCACCCTCCTCTTCAAATTTCAGAAGCCAGGTATAGTCTACACACTTTATCTTAAGCTGAAAAAATGCGGGGGTGAGGGGAGCTGATATTGCATGCAGTATAATAGAATGACTATTGCAGAAGGTGTTGAGTTGAAATTTACGTCATTTCTGAAGGGTTGCCAACTATTTGAAAATATAACGTGTTTAGTTTTATGCTGGTACACAATGGATCTAACTGTAGTTCGTAGCAATTTCAACTCTCGCTACCAAACTAAAGATTTTTTTATTGTTGTAGATATTACAGTAGAATAGGCCTATATCGCTGGAGAAAGGAATTAAGTAATAAATTTCTTTAGACAATCTCTCTCACCGTCTTCAGAATATAGAAAATCTATTTAATAGTATATTGTGATACAAGTGCCGTAAGTGGTGCAAACCGATCGAGGAAAGAGTTTGAAAAAACGTTGTGTAACATTTATGCCGAGTTTTTTCAATTTCAGAGATCCGTTATGCGCTTACGGCACGAGTATTGCATGCTATTTTTTGCACGATGATTATTTATATCAATTTGCTTATATTAATTGAGATATTAGCTGAAAATATTATGTATATACACTATTGAACCTGGATGTTATATTTCAGAAATTGATTCGCATGTGTTTGTTGTTATGAGAACCGAATATTTGTCCTGTTAAAGTCGCCACAAACTAGGGGGCCTTGGTTCCGGCCTTCGATAAAGGCTTGTATTGTGATGATTTTACTTACGGCACTTGTGCTTTTTGTAATTTTTACCGCACGGAAATTGTTTTGTTTCCATAGAAACAAGATTGCATGCAGAAATGTCAAGTTACGATCCACGGCAAAGTATTCGTAAGTACCACTAATTAGTTACGTCGTGTGAAAAAAATAAAATAAAAAAAATAAACAATAGTTCAAGAATGCCGCTACGGAATGAGAATGGGCCGCTATCTTAATTTTTTCAAGCGAGGCCTTCTTGATATGGACTATTTTCAGCCTTATGGAGTGTTTACCTCAAGATAAAGTGTGTGATCTTTAGCAAGCCGTGAGGTCACTGGATACTCATATTTTGTTAAGAATTGAAACTTTACGGTCCTTTCCACCGCGACGCGACTCCTAAAGGTTAAAATAGGGTTTGCTTATTCTTTTTTTGAGGTTTAATGCATTTAAATCATCACACTTGAGCCCTTTTGAATTGTGACAACATCCGAGCCAACACAGTTCACAAAGGGCCGTGTCTACAGAATCTTAACGAGTTCCCCAGCCCCCTGTGTACAAGAGTTTCCGGCGAATTCATTGAAGGCAAATTGTGGACATTGTGAAGATGAAGTGTATATAGGCTATAAGTAAAACTTCCTGAGAAGTGAAATTAAATTTAAAATACGTAGCTCTTCTCTTGTGACGTAACAGTGGATAATTAAATTTCGTAGCCAGAAGGCGTTGGAATACATACAGCGCGGAATGTATACAGGGTGGGGGGGCGGAAAAGTTAACAGATCTTGAGAGTTAGGGGAATGGGGTTTGCGGCTATGTAGTGAATTGATTGGGATCGTTCAGAAAAAAACTAAATTGGAGTTTTATTAATGTAATTTATTCATACAAGAAATAGAGAGGAAGTCTTTTACTATATAATTAACTCTATGGCAAAATTATATCCCTGTTTTATAAATCTATACAGATGTAAACGTAATTAATGAATTTCATGTTGGCCAACGAGGGGCTAATATCTCTATATATATAAAAGGCTTTGTCCTGACTGACTGACTGACTGACAGGAATCAACGTAGAGCCTAAACTATAACAGGTAGAGACTTGGAATTTTGACAGTACCTTCGTTTCATAATGTAGGTGCTCACTAAGAAAGGATTTTGAAAAATTCTGATTTTAAATGCCAAAAATAAAATGTCTTTGAGAATACTTAATCCCTTCTTACACAGAATTATGGAATCCGAATCACATTTGACATTAAAACATATTGTTGCCAGTGGGTTTCAGATGGGTTTGGAATTAAATTAAATGGAAGTTTGACAATTACAGTTGGCTTTGTCTATTTTTGTCATACCTTGGAAATTAAACTTTCGCGATCGCTTGAATGTTGTAAGCCCTAATATGGTCAAAACTTGTTTTATTTGGACGAAACTCACTATACAGGGCTTTTCTGGACCAAGGAACTCGAATCTGAGGTCGCTTTTACCAGGCGATGCTATCTAATCGTGGTATGCAGTCCACGTGATTTAGGTGTTAATAAATATAGGCCTAATGATTTAACTATTATGCTCTTAATTTTAAATTTTTAAAATAATTATCGCGGGCGAAGCCGCGGGTACATGCTAGTAGCTTATAAAGTAAAGTATGCCCTATACAGGGCCATGGAGGCCCAGAGGGTTCCAGGAGATGAGGCTCCCAGATTTTAGACACTCGGCATGTGAAGGTGGTAAGGTTGTCAGCCTTACGTACCGGCCGCCTTTACCTACTCATTTCTGTTAGAGGCTGAGTCGACCCCAGGGCCATAGTGCCACCAGAAGGATTAAGCCAGTTGAAAAACTCCAACGACCTCATCGATGATCGAACCCGCGACATTCCAGTTTGTAGCGCAGCGCCTCAACCACTACGCTACGGCGTACCCCTGATATAATTTATAGACGTAAAGAATCCACCTTGTACCCTCGTTAATATAGGCCTATGCTCAGCCTAGGAAATTATATTAGAACATAGTCTGAGAGTGTTTGAAAATAGGGTGTTTCGAAAAATATTTGGGCCCAAGAGGGACGACAATGGAGACTGGAGAAAATTGCATAACGATGAGCTTCAGGACCTGTACGCATCACCAGATATAGTAAGGGTAATTAAATCGCGAAGGATGCAATGGGCTGGACATGTTGCACGCATGGGGAGGATAGACATGTCTCAAAAGTATTGACTGGGAGACCCGAAGGGAAAAGACCACGTGGAAGACCTAGACGTAGGTGGGAGGACAATCTTAGAACGGATTTATGGGAAGTAGGATTTGTGGGGGGTGATTGGATGGAGTTAGCACAGAATAGGGTTGAATGGCGGACTCAGGTAAGCGCGGCAATGAACCTTCGGTTTCCATAAAATAGATAATATTCCTTTAGCTTGCTTAGGAATTGTCTGTAAAATTTAGTAAGTAAGTAAGTAAGTAAGTACTCAATACATTTTTACTTCCTCTGTCGAAACCATAGGTACTATAGGTAGAGGAAGTATTGTTTTGAGCCCCCAAATTCGAAGTTGAGTTTTTAACATAAATACACGTTTTGAGGTGTCTGTCTGTGTGTCTGCATGTCTGTTTAGGAATGACCCAGAGGGCCTAAAACTCATGATTTTGATATTTAGTTTTTTTTTTTTAATTTTCGTAATTCCCAGACCGCTTGTTTCTTGAGGATATTCTATAGCCCCAGTATTTGCAAAATTTTCTTATTGTCGCCCCCCCCCTTTCAATAAGATGTGGATCTGCCTGTTAGATGTATAAGGAGTTCTATTCCACGTGCCCTGTATTTATGTCCAGTTGGGAAGGTACGTGTATCTGATTGTTCTAAAGGATCCTTCAGGCGACAAAGTGTCTGTTCAAATCGCTTTGACCAATAAGCGTCGGGCACAATTACATCCAAAGTCATGGCTACCTTTGATGCTGTCCAATTAACTCCGGCGTAATGTTTTAAACAAATCACCGAAACTGTCAAACTGCTCGGTTCATCAACTGTAAACACCGAGCAGGTCACGGCAACAGTGGTCTAAGACACTTTAAAAAATCTAAAGGTTAGCCTCTTAATATATTATAATGATTTTTATGTATGACTATTCCACTCATACGCCGCGTGTTTGATATTGAACAATAACGTTTAGCAGTTCCTCGGATATAGATCAATCACGGCCGTTTATCTTACAATATTCTTGTAGGAATCGCGAGGATGGTATTTTATCGGGTAAAACTTCTGCTCATTACTGGACATGTAAGCATCAGTTTAAAGTGATTAATACGTCACATGCTGCCATTAAGCAGTACGAAAACACATTATTTCATACAACTACCGCCGTTTCGAGAATTACACTGCCTGTCCTATGCTTTATTTTAAGATGGAGTTTAGAGTATTGCTCAATTGCCTAATTTCTCCAGTAGAGGCTACACAGTTCACACCCAGATTGCATGAAATTCCAGCATATTTCAGTTTCCGAGTTTATACTTCAGAGGGCAACACAGAGTATGCAAGCAATGTAATAGGCGGTAGGTGCTGCCATCCGTAATGTCGCCGCGTACGCAAAATTAGCCATATAGGACAGGCAGTGTATACACGAGTAATACAGTCTAGAAGGCAGTGCATACAACATAACTTGTTTGGAAATTGATTAAAAACACAATTTCGATTCGGTGCAAGCCATTTCGTGTGATTTTATTGTGTTCTGCTGTTAGCTTACCCGAATGAAGTTAACTATGTTAACTATGCACCATTGGTAGCACTGGCCACAACATGGTAACTTGAATCGATTCATGGATGGTTGATTCATAGTAGGCCGTGATCTCGCAGCTGTCAGTTTTGTTTTTATATAACAAAGCATGATAATAATTATTATTATTTTGTAAAATCTTTTACATTTTTATTTATTCATGGAATAAGTTAGTCTTAATAAATCCAACTCGAGTTGACGAGTTAAATCAGATAAATTCGCTCCTGCTGCGCAGTCGCGAATCTATCGGTAAACTCGTCAACTTTCGTGGGATTACCTATGATAATCTCTTCGTGTAAATTGGATGTAAAAATTAATATAATGTTACCACTTCACATCGCATCCCTGAAGGATACACACCCCAAATAAAATCTGATTACTGCACATGGCCTACACGAGTATGAAAGGAAGATAGGGAGAAATACCAACAGACGACTGGGTAGCGAACATAACAAGAGCTGCGGCGAGACTTTTTTATAGCACTGAATTATAAAATAGTATGCATAACATGTATATTTTGCAATGTGTATAGAACATTTAAACAAATTCGTTAGAGCCGTTTTCGAGAAAATTTCGTAAATGAAACTTTCTTTCTACAAAATGATAGTAAAGATAAGAGAGTCCTCGGGCTACATACCGGGAAGGCAGAACATTCTGTGTAAGGCAATGCTCCTGTGAAAGCTTAGTTTGTAGTATGTGGTATGATGAATATTTTGAACATTCTGTGTAACGACACACTGTATACAGGGTGTTAATGAATAACACCGAAATAATTTACCTGTGTATAGAGGGGACATAGACAAGCAACTTTTATTCGGAGGTTTTTGCTCTATGACGTAAAATATGTATGCTACAGGTCATTAAAGTCATTACAATTAGTGCTCATAAGTCAACAAATAAGTGAAATAGGGTTAAAATTCTCATTAAATTGACTTAATGCCTTCTTAGTGATCGATAAAAACCCGATTCTTAACATTCATCAACAGCTATATCATAATTTAGTATTTCGAAAATCTGCAAAATTTACGGACTAATCACATGACTGCATTAGTTTTTTTTTTTTATTCATAACCACTGACTACAGTGTTAACAACGAAGTTCCTTAGTTTTGAATCTTTTTCTAATGTTAGAAGTCAGTGGCGTCCATGCCCTGGGAGATTTTATGCTGTAACGAAATATTGAATCCATAAAGCAAAAATCTCCTAATAAAAGTTGCTTGTCTATGTCCCCTCTATACACAGGTAAAATATTTCGGTGTTATTCATTAACACCCTGTATATTAATGTTCCCGTAATAAGAGTTTGGCAGTTTTGAGATGTAGTGCGACATCGTTACATGACAGCGGTTAGAGCGATCGTAAACTTGCTTTTACAGCTCCGTTACTTAGAATTTCATTTCCAGTTAACTTGAACTTTGATGGTGATCACTCTATGTGAAATAAACACCGCCTTCATCGTCACATAGTATGAATTCAGAGTGTCTCATGCGTTTCAAAATGAAACGTTTAAAAACCACCAATACTTCCACTGCAGGTGAATTCCAAAGCCTACTTTGAAAACATACAGTCAGCTGCATAGGCGTACCGAGGGGGGGGGGTTTGGGGGTTTGAACCCCCCCCCCCATTGATTAAAAAAAGGAAAATTGTATAATTGTTTTAAGTCTGCCCATAAATTACTTAATACAAGTATAAAGCGTGGGAAGCTTAAAACTCGTTATTTTACGTCTTAATTTTTTTAATTTTCCGGGGGTTGACCCCCGGAAGCACCCCCGGAAGCTTAAAACTAGTTATTTTGCGTCTTAATAATTAAAATTTTCCGGGGGTGAACCCCCGGAAGCTTAAAACTCGTTATTTTGCGTCTTAATTTTTAAAATTTTCCGGGGGAGCGCCCCCGGACCCCCCTCTCCCTGGGGGGTATTCCATACCCCCCAGACGTTATAACCCCCCCCATATGGTCGGCCTGGTTACGCCTATGGTCAGCTGCGAAAAGAATGGGTCGACCCTTATTTGTTAGAAAATCAAGTTCTAAGGAGCGGTTCACAAGTAGCCTATCATCGCTGTGATGTTTGTTGATTGACAGAATCTCTCCGCCTTCTTTACCATAGGTTCTGAGTTCGCGTCCCCTTAATTATTCAAAAAAGTGTCATGCTAGTGTTTTAAAAATCTAGTGGGCTGCTGATAGGCCTGTAAAAAGGTAAAATACATCAACAGGATCTATCTTCTTAACACAAGTAGAAGTAACAGGCAACACGAAAGAAAATACCTCTTGCTCGCTTGCTAGAAGTGTGACCAGAAATTTATATTTATATATATAAATTTCTGTGGAACGCCACGCGACAGAAGTGAAACTTTTTAATTTTTTAAATTTTTTCGATTTTGCATTTTTTAATTTTAATTTTTTTAAATTTAGGATCTTTAATTGTTTTATTTTTTGGATTTTTTAATTTTGGATTTTTTATCTTTTAATTTTTAGATTTTTCAATTTTGGATTTTTTAATTTTGGATTTTTTATTTTTATTTTGGTTTTTTGGATTTTTTATTTTTTAAATTTTGAATTTTGTTTTTTTTATGTTGGATCTTTAAATTTTTTATTTTGGAATTTTGGATTTTTTAGTTTTGTATTTTTTAAACCTTGGATATGTGAATCTTTTTATTTTTTGGATTTTTTAACTTTTGGATTTGCAATTTTTAAAGTTTTTGATTTTTTAAATTTGGATAAGCCTAATCATTGAGTTGATTGTTTTCTGAGCAGTCCGTTCCGTCACACCCCACTAATTTCGTGACGATTTTGTCCGTAACGCAAGTTTGGGTTAGCTCTCGATTTACTCCTAGCGCGGCTAAATAAGTTTCACTTAAAAAAAAAAAAAAAAAGATAATTTGAGATTCGAATATAGAGCCAGTATTTCCCACTGAAGCCTTTTTTCTTGCTAATATAGGCTATTAAACATAATATTGGCTCCAATGGATTTTGTGTTGTTAAACAACACTCTTATTTAATTCTTTAGATAAATTGGTGTATCCACAATCGACTCTTCATTCGATGAAAAACAAATATCAGACTCTTAAACAAATACAGGCAATTTCAGTGGTTTAGTTATATGCTATCTTGTGTTTGCAGGCGATGACGAGACAAGCATGCGCAGTATTCTATATCTGGAACTTAAAAAACTTTTTGCAACCGGCTGTTCATAAATTTCAAAACATTTGAGTTTCTAAAATTAAAAAGACTTAATATTTTCGTTGGACAGCGTTTAAACTAATTTTCGACGTTAGAAGACTCCTACGCAGTTTCTAAGATTCTGAAGAAGATCTTCACGCAGGAGATGATGGATTATCTCCTATCTCCATAAGCAATGTGTACATGCATGGACACTTGCATCGAACCCTTGAAATAGCCCATATGAGGTAAACCGTATCGTATTTTTCGGACTATAAGACGCACCTCAGTTTTAAGATGGAAATTTAAGATAAGTAATTAATTAATGTGATTCTAAATGAAAAATTTAAAGGGAATAATATACTTAATTGCGTACGTAATTGCGATTCAGTGCTCAATATTAGGCTGTTAATTTAGACCACTCCACAGAGACAACTCCTTTTGTATGAAAGAACTCAACATTCCTTTCTTTTCACCTTGTAAGTTATACCTGGTTTTTTGCTACCCTCATTTTGCCGGCTGTGATAAGTGCACTGACGTACAGTTTGTGCCAAAATTTTCAACTAACCTATCCTTGCAAAAGTTTATGATTATGATATTACAGGAAATATTTAACATAATTTGTAGAAACTCTGTCTTACCTGGTTGAACAACTCAATACGCGGACATTCACGGCCTCTTATTCTATTTAAGCACGTGAAGTGAGAAAGATGTATTGTTGGCCGTGCTTACAGTAAAGAAAAATCTGAGGGGAATATTCGATAAATTTCGGAAATTATTCTTAACGGGGGAAATTTCAATAAACGTTTGCAGTCACTTGTTTTTTCTTCTTTTTTTGTTTGTCCATAGCCTGCGTTTTTAGTCGCAAGATTCAAAGAAGGGGCTATGAGGTATTTATAACATAATTAGCGTAAAATTGCGTCTTGCGATTCCGTACAAGGATGTGAATACTGCTAACTTTTATTTGGGCAAAGGAAGTTATGTGACTTTCACATCAGATTTTTAGATAGATTTCGAAGAAAAATCTGCCTATTGCAATCGTTACCATGTCATGACTTTCGAAAAATTCTTTCATATCTTTACGTTTCATGCCTCCCTAAGGACGAAACCACCGCCTGTTCAAAAAAAAAAAAAAAAAAATTGTGATATATATATATATATATATATATATTTACACGCTAGCGGCCGTAATTTTGAAGATATTTGAACCATTATGTTATTTCTAGGCCCAATAGTTCGGACAAGTTCGTTAATGAGCAAAATTCGCCCAAGGGGGTGGTCGGGGGAGGGGGTTGAAATTTTAAATCATTTATATCTCGGCCCCTATGAAGTATAGAGGGAAACTATAAACTTTAGCCAAGGCTAAAGAAGAAGAGTGCTACGCAGCGACAGTAGATTAAACCAAAAACACTTCGAAATCTACCTCAGCCTGTAGGCTTGCGTAAAGGGATTTTTTTTTAAGTTTACATCTGGCCATTAGACGGACGTAAATTTCAAGACTGTGTTTTCAAAGTAAATAGTGCGTCTTATAGTCCGAAAAATATAATAAGTACTGAAAACAATCCATCAAAAGAAATCAAACAAGGAAATTAGAAATATACCTTTTGAATCTTCTGTTGTGTGAAAAGGAAATAATAAATAATTCATCATCTGACAGTATATTGCAAGGCCATTAGTGAAAAGTGTCGAGGAGCATTAAAAAAGCTTTAACTTAATGAAATATTAAATGAAGCCCTTTGTAACGTAAGACTGACAATTCCTCTTCTAAAGCAGAGAAACGCCAGTCTAATATCTCTTATTTTTCAAGAGAAGTTAATATGAAATGGAGGCAGTAAAAAGCCTCGGGATATGATGTGTTGAAGGATTTTTTTGTTGCCTCGACACAATACTAGAGGGAATCAAATAACCCCTTACGTACTCAACACTTCAATAATAAAACGCTTTTATTATAGCGAACATTTTCAGAAGTTAATACGGAAGAAGTGGAGAAAACATCTGAGGGTTTTAATGCGTCGCCAGCGGACGAACATAGAAATGACCACTTAAGACGGTCCAGTCTACTATAAAAGCTACGACGCAAACATATGAAACGAGACAAGTTCACAGAAGGCCATGGGAAGGCATTAGAATATCCAGACTTTATAAAAAGTTATGCATCCCTAACTAACAAAACCTTGTATTAAGTGCCAGTATGATACTTTATGAGATTGTGTGGGGGGACGAAAAAATGTCCGTCCGTCCATCCGTCTGTCTGTACGCGCTATAACTCAAATACCGGTACGCTTTTTCGGATTTTCATGAAACTTAGAAAACACATTTATAATGGCCATGGGAAGACGTCTATTGATATTGGATAAAATCGGTTGACCTGTTTCAGAGTAATGCTCAATTTAGTGCCTATTTTATGGTAGTATAGCCTACGTATTCGAAAGAATTTATGAAATGCACATCAGTTATCATGACAACATAACCTATTGTTTTACTGTGATCTTATAAGGCTTTGGAAATTAAAATACAGTTAGCTATGTCAAATAACACTATTGCATTACATGCGCTTATCCAACAAGACCGTTAAACTGGCCCATATGGCTGAGATGGTAACGTCTTGGACTCACATTTTGGAGTTCCATGGTTCAAATCCCGAAACCGGCCAATTTGAATTTTTTTTGTATTCTGCATATCATAATTGCAATCATAACTGATTAAACAAAAACATACTGGCACTTTGTTACATCAGTTTACCTGATTTTATTGTATTATGGCTTTGATCTTAAGGAATGCACCAGCATTTAATTGCAATATATTCCTTCTTATAGTCTACTGCTGCCGAGATTTTACTGGCAGCATCTCCAATTCAATGCTTCTGGCTTCGATTGAAATTTCCTCGGAATTATCACTCATATTTTCACAAGCTTTTTCATAAATACTAGTTCGTATGCATTATTGTTTACAAAAAAGCGACTCATATATAATGCATCTATACCGCATTTCGTATTGGTACGGTCCATTGTTGTTCTGCGATTCAGGTTGTTGTGAGATTGTGTGGGGGACAGGAAAATGTCTGTCTGTCCGTGTGTCGTACGCGCGATAACTCAAATACGCTTTATCGGATTTTCATGAAACTTGGTATACGCATTTATGACGTCCATGGGAAGACGCCTATTGATTTTGGACCAAATCGGTTCACCGGTACCGGAGTAAAGCCCAATTTAGTGCCTATTTTATGGTAATATAATAGAAAGAATTTATCAAATGCAAATCAGTTATCATGACAACATATTGTTTTACATTGTTTATATACGGCTTTGGAAGTTGCAATACAGTTAGATCTGACATATTCCTTCACATGATATGCTTGTCAAACTAGACCGTTAAACTGAGCGAGGTGGCCGAGATCGCAACGTCTTGGACTAGCATTCTGAAGGTCCCTGATTCAAATCCCATATCCGGCCAATTTGACATGTTTTTCTTTTATGTGAGTGTGTGATTGTCAAGGTATGACAAATCTGTATATTTCTGCTGATGCTAAACGATGTTAATCTGATTTTTTTTAAAACTAGACCTTTGTTCTTCCGTAAGCCCTGCTTAATGAATCGATCTGGAGCTTAACTCTGAAATCGATTACAAAAAAATAACTTGTTTTCTGCATATCATAATTGCAATTATCACTGATTAAACAGTAGCATTCTGGCAGGTTGTTACATCAGTTTGCCTGATTTTTATTCAAGTGTATGATTAATTCTAATGATGGTTTCACGGGCTATAAGCCGAGTAAAAGGATATATTGCATCCAAGCTTTCGGTCGCTGACATCTCTGCGGCCTTCCTCAGGGAAATGAGTGTAGAAAAAGGGAAGAGAGAGCTTATATATGTTTTTGAGTGAAAAAGAAATTCTGTGATTGGATGAAATGGGTTGGAGTGTATCGGCCAATCAGAGTGCTTATTAATAATTAATTTTCCTCCAATCACAGAATTTCATTTTCACTCAAAAGCATATATATAAGCTCTCTCTTCCCCTTTTTTCTACACTCATTTCCCTGAGGAAGGCCGCAAAGATGTCAGTGACCGAAAGCTTGGATGCAATATATTCTTTTACTCGGCTTGTAGCCCGTGAAACCATCATTAGTAGGGCAAGGCATTTAATGACCATAAAATAGTGAAAAAATGCAAAATAAAAAATGCATTTATGACCTAAAAATAGTGAAAAAATGACCCAAAATTTAAAAAAAAATGCCCAATAAATTTACCATTGTTACTTATAATTAGTTTTAAAAAGAAGACAATCTTTATTGCCACAAGACAAACTGCTATGGTGTTTATAATAAACCTGAATTAAAATGAACTATGAACACTTGGCGGAGATTCTCAAATAAAAGCGATTGTCTATTGTCTGAAAGTGACGATTTGTACATGGAAAAGCTCCTCTCTGCCCCCACTGAAACATGATCTAAAATGCCGAAAAATGCCGAAAAATACCTAAAAGTGCCGAAAATGACCTAAACATGCAGAAAATGACCTTAAAATTGCCAAAAAATGACCTATCTCTGGAAAAACGACGAAATATGCAAAATAAAGCAAAAAAATGCAAAAACAAATTGCTCTTATTTAATCAATTATTTCATGATACACATTTATATATTCGAGTTATCTTTTCACCTTCATATAAAAAAGATGAAAATCATCAAATGTCTTGCCCTAATCATTAGTAATCAACGCCGACAAAGCCTCAAGTCTTACGTATGATTAATTCTGTTATTTCGTTTTTTTTTTATTGGAATGGTGTACACGGCCATCACAATAGAGAAAGTCGCGTGTGTCACTTGATTTATTTCGGGACTTGTTCACTTTTCTCCCTAGTCTATAGATATCGCAGAGAACACGGAATAAATCAAGAGTGCGAAGTGTTTTCGCTCTTCGTGCTATGTTTAATGCAAGGTAATTGGCAAAGAAATTATTAATAGGCACTCTGTATACAGGGTAATCACAGCTTTAAAGCTCGGATTCGGTTTCTAAAGCATTGCCAAATTAATATCACAATATTTAAGGTATATGTACAAGCATGCAAATTTTATTTTTAAGCATTAGGACTCTCAGTTTTTTATACAGGGTATTAATAAATAACACCGAAATATTTTACCTGTATATAGAGGGGACTTATGCCTGGTTTCTATAAACTCGTGAAATATCTTTGAGTAAATTATCCATGGGTAAATTAGTTCCATTTCACCCACAATGATATAATGAGCAAGCCCTTGGAGTTTTACAGTTAATTTAATGCAGAAGGCTTTGATTCTCATTGTTTAAATTATTATTGATCCTACAAAGAGGTTACATTTTATCCAGCCATCCATGAAAGGATAAATAAACCCGACGATTTACCCTTGGAAAGATCTAGCCCGAGTTTGTAGGAACATTTTTTCTGTCATTTTCATATTTACCCAGAGGACATTTATCTAGAAACTCGCCACAAGTGTATGTGATTGCTATCTTTAAATTATTTGTGTTGGTGTGGTGTTATTCTTGTGTAAATTCTGTCCATTGGATAATTTACCCATAGGTATTTCGCGAGTTTATGGAAACCGGACTTTAGACAAGCAACTTTTATTAGGGGATTTAAAAAATATATATATATATATGAAATGAAAGAGAAAATAACTGTCTATCTAATTACGTCATTTTCCAAAAATGAAAATTTTCAGAATTTTGTTTTTGTTTCTTGGGTGTACATATACCTTAAGTGTTAGAGAGATAAAATACAGAATTGGGACTTCTGTGTTGAAATCACAAGTACGAAATAAACTTGTAGATTGTATTTGTGGTCAAGGAAAAAGGACGGTGAAAAATTAGCAAATTAAAAAATAAATGATTTACCATGTAACACCGCTATATAGAATTTAACAGGCAAGCACGAAGTTAACAAAACTATACCTGGGCCGCTGTAACATTGCACTTTCCAGTTTCAACTATATGCATATTTACGTTGGCTGCACTGCACTGCAATTCTATTCACTGACAGACAGAAGCCATTCAGCTTCGAACATTGCATGCTTGAATTAGGGGATTCTATCTCATTTTTCCGTAATTAATGTATTGCGTCTCAGTATTAATAGTATTTATACAAATACAAACACAAATACACTATTAATAAAAAATCGTATTGTTCATATACAAAGGCTAATGGTATCGGAGAAAGCATAATGCTTTACATCCCTATTATTCTCGTTCCTTGACAAAGTTATAAGTGGTGTAATGGTTAAGATGTTAGATCGTGGAGCTTGGGGTCCTAGGTTCAAATCCCATCCTATGAGGTAATTTTTTTTATTTATTTATTCACTATATTTTTAAGATTTAAATGCAGTGTTTAATTTTAAATTTTTAAAATTACCTGCCTTATACTTTTTGTCACATCTATAAATGCAGATCCAGATTTCACGTACTTTGCACCTTGGGCAAAACTTTGTTAATAGCCCGTTTAATTTTTTACTTTTACCACCTACCCAAAGTTACTGTTTTAGTGTTAAGTTTGAGTTTTACCGAAGTATAAACCAATAGTATCCCGATAGCGTTTTATTATTGCAAGTAATCCCAGGCTTCACAACATTTATTAAAAAATAAAAGTAATTTTGTTTTGGAGAAAAATGCATGATTGCTATTGCAGTTTCATTTGCAAAACAATTACCTAAAACCTCTGACCATATTATGTAATATAATCGATCTTTGAAACTTTCAAAAATATTTAATATAGACTAGGTTATTTGGTAATTATAAAACATATGCTAATTTAAATTAAGATATGTTTATAAAACATATGTATTACAGGTACCATATATTAAAACAAATATTTTAGAACAAAATAATTAATGATCCAAATGTTAAAACGAGATTTTTAATTGCGAGTTTGCTATGTTTGCGAAACGAGCCCTTAAGAGCGAATGCAGCAATCCTACGAGCAAAATAAAATAATTTTTTCACGTGTATCGTACACTATTTTTTAGACAATCGTTAAAATTTGTCAAATAATAATAATAATAGATGCTAGATTTATGATAAAGAATTACGCCCTGTGGAGCCAGCCATACAGATTTTCTACAATTTCTGAGAACTTTCACATTTAAAAGGGCTTAGTGAATTTTAACATTTTTATCAAACTGAGTCTATTTCATAATCATATGTAAATATTTTTAACAAAAAGAGTTTTTCCATGTGAAGCAATCAAAGTTGGTTACTCTGGAATGTTATAATTTTATACCACCCACTTTCTTAATTTCATACCATGCAATCTAATAAGTTCAACTTATTAAGGAGGGCCGATTACATAATATTTTAGGCTCTTGAAAACATTCCTTAAGCAGTACAGTTAGTTTGTGGTAAAGTAAAAAAATTCTAGTAACAATTTAAATATTTTTTCCAGTTTTTCAAGTTTGTTTTTCTAAATTATTGTCCTTCAAATAAATATGCATTTCAGGTTTTTTTTAAATATATTTTAAGCTCAGACATTTTTAAATGTACACACTCATTGGACAAGTCACAACTGATATCTTTGGATAAAAGTTACAAAACTTTGAAGTATCACTCTCAACTTCTGATAATTCTGACGATCTATTCAACAAATCTTGAAGACACCATATTCGTCTTGACAAAATTGCCATGAGTTATTTTCAGGAACACACTGTTGTTATGTAATAAAAGTTTGTTAATTTGTAACAGTGGTGACGTCAGAATTTTTCCCGCAGATTGACCAAAAAATGTGAAGGAGGGCCATGAGTGATGTATTTGTCTGATAAATAATTGAAATCACTTTTGTTAAATATTTTGCATTGCAGGATGGTCGAATAAGCAATTAGAATTCCTCACAAGGACTATGATTCCTGGGATTGCGTACTGCATTACAAGAGTTAAAATCTCACTAATACACTCACATAACTTATTTTACCCTAGATACGAAAAATGCTATATTTTCTCTTTATATCCTCTTTTATCTTATATCTCTTTCACGTTTGAATCAGGGTCCGCATTGCGGGAGTGCGTATTCATACACATCGGAAATTTGTTTGTTGCAATTATATCAGTAGACAGATATAAACATATTATTGTGCTAGGGTAACCAGAATATCCAAAATAAGCATGGCCCAATCGTTACGTTGTTACTACCATCATCCTATAAATAGTACAGGCACTAAATCTGAGCCACAAGTCATGCAAGGCCTTATTGTTCACTCGCGAATCTGAGTTTCTACAAAGAGTGGACGGATTATAAATACCCTAAAGAGATTTATTTGAAAAATGTTTAAAATAAAAGTTTTAATTCATAGTATAAGCATCCCATCTACAAAATTTAAACAAAATCGTTACAGCAGTATTCGAGAAAATCGCGAAAAACTAAATATTCTTCAAGTAAAGTTCCCTTAAAATAATAGAATTTCGTCGCCAATCTTCGTGTCACATCCTGAGAAAAGTACCTAACCCAAAAACAAAATGTTGTTTTCATACAATTTTCCGTTCTGAGCTAGGATGTTCACAGACATACACACACACACTGAGATACACACACAGTCATATTTCCAAAAATAGTATTTTGTTTTAATTCAGAGGGCCTCAAAACGTGTATTTATGTAAAAAACTAAAGTCGGACTTTAGGGATCGAAAACAACACTTCCTCTACCTATAGGACCTAAGGTAATGGGCAGAGGAAGTAAAGAAGGAGAATCGTGCGAAAAGAGGAACAACTTGTCCCTCTACCTGAAAAGAATTTTAATAGGTTCCGCCGCTTAAGGCGATCTTTTAATTCGCCGAGGGTTTCACTACTGATAATAAGGTTTTATACGCTACAAATTATATTATACAACAAAATATAAGACAGCTAATTTTAAAAATTAAAAATCATAAACTGTATTTGCGTTTGAAAATAGTATGAAAAAAAATAGTACCCTGCCTAGGATCGAACCCTAACTTTCTGCATAACTATCCAGCACCATAACCACTGAGCTACGATACCACGAAGCAATAAAGTGAATATTTATCATGTGAAGGTGCACGATGTTCCACACATAACAGGATAAATCTTTGTGTAAAGGAACGATACGGTTTTTTTTTTGGTGAAACTATGGGTACGGAATAATATTACATTACATAAATATAAAAAATTACTGAATGGAAGAACTGAAAATTGATAATTGAGGGATTAGACATAGTTTCGAATGTTCAAGGCCGAATACAGCCGAATAATGCCGATCGGCACCTCCTTGTCAGTACGCAACGAAGTCGAGTAGTTCATTTGTCAATCTTTGATACTGGCAACTTAACTTGTAGAATGGAAAGTGCAACCTTACGACGGCCCAGGTATAGCGCTATCTCTTATAACGGTAGAACATTGTACGGCGTTTTATGTTGTTTTGAATCGTAGATTTTGAAAGGGAAATAATTTCAGTTCGTTTGGGCATAAAATAGCAATCGAAATAATTTTTCGTAATTTCGTATGTAATGGAATTCAGGCCCTTTTGGTTGGCAACAATATTGTTTTTCCGTAACAAATATAAATATTTAAAACGAATCTTGTGCTTCCGTATGTGTATAAAGATTCGAAATGAAACGATTAAAACGTACCACAGACTCATAAACCTTACAATTGATGATTAAAAACTAAAATCCCGGTTTCGATGTACATTTCACGATTAAAATGCGATGCCCGGAAAAAAAATACCTCAGATTCGAGTTCCCTAGCCAAAAAAAAAAAAAAAAACCCGCATAGTGAGTTTCGTCCAAGTCATGCTCTTTTTTTCCGGTTGCTATGACAGTTAATCTCACATTTGAATACTGTCTTGTTAATAGGTGGCGTCGGCTAATCATGACATACTCAAAGCACCACTTATGCCCGGTTTCTATAAACTCGCGAAATACCTATGGGTAAATTATCCAATGGACAGAATTTACACAAGAATAACTTTTACAAACACAAATAATTTAAAGGTAAAAATCACATACACTTGTGGCGAGTTTCTAGATAAATGTCCACTGGCTAAATAGGAAAATGACAGAAAAAATGTTCCTACAAACTCGGGCTAGATCTTCCCAAGGGTAAATCGTCGGGTTAATTTATCCTTTCATGGATGGCTGGATAAAATTTAACCTCTTTGTAGGATCAATAATAATTTAAACAATGAGAATCAAAGCCTTCTGAATTAAATTAACTGTACAACTCCAAGGCCTTCCTCATTATAACATTGTGGGTGATTAGGAACTAATTTGGCCATGGATAATTTACCCATAGGTATTTCGCGAGTTTATAGAAACCGGGCATAAATAATATAGATTTAACATCAATATCCGCTTCCTATCTGAAATTCGTCAGCCATATGAGTAAACAATATGGACGCTTAGGTCTACATATACAAGACTAGGCTACGTAAAATAGATAGGCTCTAGACAGCATTATAATTAAAATTGTTGGTAAATAGAAATGAGGTAATATTTGATAAAGCACATGAAAACACCCGCTTGACGGAAAGCAAATAGAAAAGTAACAGATGAATAATATACGTAACAAAAGAAAGTTTGGAAGCGCAGGAAACCTCAGAGAACAAATGAATGCATGATGACGTAAGCAGGGTGCAGGTGACATGTGACATTTCACCTTAATCATTCCTCACGGCCTCCTGGATCTAATTCCCAGAGTCTCGCTTCTTCTTATTCTCCTTTTCCTTTGCACATTTATGTTTTTACTGCGAGCACTTTCATATTTTACGATATGGCGGTGGCCTATATTAAACAACTTTCTAAACTGGCAGTATTTCAATTTTTTTTTTTGTTTTGCTTCGCCATTTCCACGGCCTTCCATCAATCCTTTATTATTCTTTTTCTTCTCCCTCGCGTTGTATGACACAATAAAATGTGATTGGTGTCGCAATGCTGTATTCTAATCTAGCCAAGCTCTGGATTCGGTTTCCCGAAGGATCCGATCTGTCAAGATTGCGATCCACAAGGCATATCTGTATATTGCAATACGCACTGGGGTACTCTCAAGCGAAATCTCATCTCTCTACAGCTTCCTTGTTACTTCTGTCTTTGTTTCCTAAAGGCGTAACAACTGAAATGTGCCAGAAATACTGGTTTTATTAAATACTAGCTTAAAAGGCCCGGCGTCGCCCGGGTTTTTAATTTTGTAATTGGAAATTAACTTATGAAGGACTTTAGATTTTTAAATTCAAGGTCCTTATACAGGTATTTATAATTTGAAATAGGAAGAACGACTTATCACACTCAATCTATTCCCTCAGAAAACGCTTGATATAGCTTTTTATCAAGGGCGCCCATATGACATTTTCTAGAGGGGGGCCAATTTTGTTAAGTAATTAATTTTTTGTCGCTTTGACTTCTTGGGCCACTTTATAACATTATATTAATAATATAATATTTCAATAATGACATAGGAAGAAAATAATTTCAGGAGGGTTCAAAGTGCCGGGGAGTTTGGGGGTATGGAGTACCCCCAAAGAAGGGGGGATCGGGGGATCCGCCCCCGGAAAATTTTTAAAATATTAAACCAACGAATATAACATTTTATGCTGTTTTAGCATTGAAAAATTAGTTAGCAGATTTGTTTACCATACCTTAAGAAATGCCAATGTAAATAAGAAATCATTACCTAAGTGGGGAGTCCACCCCGGAAAATTTTTAAATATTGAACTAATGAAAATCTTATTTTCCACTGTGGTGTCGATTTGGTAAAACTTCTGCAAACTTTTTATGTCTCTACTGACTTATAAATAATTGTCCTGACTATAGAAAGAAAAAAAATACCTTACTCTAATTATTAATGTACATTTTTTTCCTATCCCTGAGAACTAGGGGGGGCCGCGGCCCCCCCTTGCCCCCGGGTATGGGCGCCCTTGCTTTTTATGTCTCATATAGGATGTAGAATTTTGTATTCCATTGTTCCATTGCTTCTACACACCAAGCCTGGTAGGGGTTCAAATAAGAAGAAACAGAAATTCCGGTAACATAAAATTCTATTGTCTTTGCGGAATATTTATTTCTCACTCTTATGTTATCATAAAACCGTTTTGATGATGAAATTAAACAGAAATGTAATATCACTTTCATACTTCTCTCTCCAAAAACCTGCGATATAATAGACAGATATATAAGCATTCATGAGCCACAGATTATTGTCTCTGTTGGACACTACATGAGAAATATTATAGGAGAAAAATTCCTCCGGCACTGGGACTTGAACCCAGGACCTTTGGCTATTCGCGCCAATGCTCTACCAACTGAGCTAAGCCGGAGCTCAATTCACAGCGCCAGATGGAACTTCTCTCCTATGACTGCGATATAATAATATACGAGTACACATTATCATACCTCGTATTGTTTTCTCTATGTCCAGGGTAGAGAAAGTTAAGCGACTGCATTATTTTCTTGGATATCATTCTTTAATATTTATTTATAACATGGATTATATTGATAGTTCTCTAATTTGTCAAGTCTCGTTTCATTTATTTCCAAAGGCTTATGTGAAGACTGCCAACAATACTGTTGTCAAGTGAACTGTGATTTGGATTTGATAATTCTGTGTCAAAAGGGATTAAGTATTTTCAAAAACATTTAATTTTTGGCATCTAAATCAAAATTTTTCAAAATCCTATTTTAGTGAGCACTTAGGCTACACTGTGAAACGAAGGTACTGTCAAAATTCCAAGTCTCTACCTGTTATAGTTAGGCTCTACGTTGATTCTCTGTCAGTCAGTCAGGACAAAGCCTTTAATAAATATATAGAAATTCCAATAAACATTGCATCTACATTATGAAACAGTGAGTCAGTTTAAAAGTGTAACTAAGCAATGGAATTCTGGGTGACAGTGGCGTAACCATAAAATAATTTCTGGGAGGGTTGAAAGTGTCGGAGGGAATGGAATACCCCCCCCCCCAAGAGAGGGAGGATACGGTGATCCACCCCTGGGAAGTTTTTAAATGCTGAACTAATGAAAATCACATTTTACACTTTTTCAGCACTAAAAAGCTAGTTCGCAAATTATTTTGTTAACTATACTCTAAAACATGCCAACTTAAACAAGAAATTTTTACCTAACACTTATCAAAATTAAAAAGAAAATTTAAATAACTTCAAGAAATATTGCAAGGAATGATTGACAGGCTGGTGGAAACAGGAAGAAAGTATGGAATGGAAATCAACATAGGTAAATCGAAGGTGATGAGGATATCGAAGAGAGAAGAGCCGCTTCAAATTATCATGGGAAATCAAGAATTAGAGAACGTGAACCAGTTCAAATACTTAGGAAGTGTACTGACGAAAGATGCCTATTGCACCAAGGAGATAAGATCAAGAATTGCCATGGCCAAGAAAGCATTTATGAAGAAGAGAACTCTGCTAACTAGTAGTCTGAACCTAGAGCTACGTGAAAACCTGGTGAAGTGTTATATTTGGAGTATTGCTTTGTATGGATCAGAGACATGGACTTTGAGGAAATTAGAGAAGAAATATTTAGAAAGTTTTGAAATGTGGTGCTGGAGACAGATAGAAAATATAAAGTGGATGGACATGGTGACAAACGAAGAGGTTCTGAGTAGAGTGGGTGAGAAGAAGTCAATCATACACACAATTCGTCAGAGGAAAGCAAACTGGGTTGGGCACATTCTCAGAAGGAACTGCTTATTACATGATGTCGTAGAAGGAAGATTGGAGGGTACAACTAGACTTGGAAGAAGAAGAATTCAGCTGTTGGACGATTTAAGGGAAAAGCGGAAATATTGGATGCTGAAGGAGGAAGCAGAGGATAGACAGTTTTGGAAAACAAAATTCGCGTACCAAGTTTGAAAACCTGCCGGAAGGCAGAATACTTACTACTACTACTACTACTATAGGACAGTGGAAATAATAGGCCTACGTTTACTATTAAATTAAATTAAATCAGGTAAACTGATGTAACAAAGTGCCAGAATGCTTTTGTGTAATTGAAATTAAAATTGCCATTATCATTTGCAGAAAATTAAGTTGTTTTTTTTATCGATTTCCGAGTTAAGCTCCAGATCGATTAATTAAGCAGGGCTTAGGGAAGTTTGAGGCTAGTTTGATAAGCATATTTAAAGGAACATGTGGGTAGTGTTATTTGTCAAAGCTTAACTATCGCAATAATATTTTCATATCGTAGGGATTCTATGAACATGGACAAGATAATATATCGACAATATTGTACTTATAGATGGATCTGATTGGGTGGAATCTTGACAGTGCATAGGCGTACCGAGGGGGGGTTTTGGGGGTTTGAACCCCCCCATTGATTAAAAAAAGGAAAATTATATAATTTTTTAAGTCTGCCCATAAATTACTTAATACAGGTATAAAGCGTGGGAAGCTTAAAACTCGTTATTTTGCGTCTTAATTTTTAAAATCTTCCGGGGGCGGACCCCGGAAGCTTAAAACTCGTTATTTTGCATCTTTATTTTTTAAATTTTCCGGGGGAGGACCCCCGGACCCCCTTTCCCTGGGGGGTATTCCATACCCCCAGACCCCGCGGATATTATAACCCCCCCATATGGTCGACCTGGTTACGCCTATGTGACAGTGTACTGACAGATGGTTCATGAGCTATATAAGACAGCAGAATAACTTTAGGAAAGCTTAATCACAGCAAATGTGAGAATCTCTCCGCTAAATCTGGCTGTGTGAGTTTCCGTCTTGCGATGTCTCCAAGTTGTGAAAAGTTGTTGGGAGTCTCCAACTCGATACAGAAACTTTCCCTGCGAGTTTCTTGATGACACTAGAGTTTCCTATGTGCGTGTTGCCACCTGCTGGTTTGGCTTCTGAGAATTAACAGCAGTTGCTGGAAGCTAAGTCTCAATACACCACACACACACTCTATTTCTACTGTTTATACCAGAGGTCTCCAACTTCAAGAGGTCCTGGAGTTCGTACACAAATGAAGAACATAAAATAACATTTATACGAGAGTCATTCAATAATTAAAGAGACAAACTGACCTGGAGAAAAAAACAGTTTATTTTTACAAAAGAAGACTTTTCCTACTTTTCAACATAACCCCCATCAACATTTATGCACTTAAAATAAATAAAAACGAAATAATATAAACAGTAGAACATACTATTTAAAACACTATGGCTGTCCGGGTTTAGCCGCGTCACTTTGTTAAGAACTGACGTTTCGGACATTTCTGTGATGTCCTTCTTCTGAGAGACGACGAAACTGAACTACTAGTCTGGTGTGCTGTGTGTATTACTATCACTCCTACCAACTGACGTCTGCGGTGTCACGTGTCTGTTTATCCCATGTTTCTGAAGTGTGTCTCGCCAGATGTTATTCATTTTCCAGCCGTCTTCTCTATTAATGTTGTGCGGATTCTTCATAATTTCTATTGCCTCTTTTATTAGGCGAGGGAATTTTCTGTCTTCGTGGTATATCAGTTGGTAGGAGGGATAGTAATATACACAGCACACCAGACTAGTAGTTCAGTTTCGTCGTCTCTCAGAAGAAGGACATCACAGAAATGTCCGAAACGTCAGTTCTTAACAAAGTGACGCGGCTAAACCCGGACAGCCATAGTGTTTTAAATTGTGACTCCGGCCGCGGAAGCCTACGTATTCATCTTAGTAGAACATACTAAATCAATAAAATGAATAAAATATTGCATACACTGATGTTCCACTAAGTCAAAGTTCTTAAAACGCAGGACTAATTTCGGGAGTTTGCTCCCATCCTCGGCTGCTGGTCAACGGGTTACTAGCTTTTTTATACCGGCTGCAAAGAACTCTTTGCCTTTGCGTCGGAGCCAATTTCCCAAACATTTCTTGACATCCTCGTTATGCTGGAACTTCTTCCCACAAAATGCCTCCTTCAGTGGACCAAACAATTCCAGTTTCAAGTGAGGAAGTTGCGTTTTCAACAGGCCGGCCAGAACAGTGTTCGTCAGTCACTGATTCTCGACCACTTTTGAACTGTTCTTACCCACTTGTAAAAATTTCCACGGTTCATACAACTTTCACCATATACTTGAGTCATTCTAGAGTATATATTAGCTGGTTTTTCACCTTCAGCAATCAAAAAACGAATCACAGAACGTTTTTCAACCAATGTGAAATTTTCAAGAAGACCCGACATCGTTAAACTTAATTTTGAGGCTATAAGCAGAGCAATACTGGTCCATCAGCTGATTAGAACTCATCCCAGTGATGCCAACTTAAAAATCCTAAATGTAACAAACTTGTACTATCCTCAGACCAGTTTGTCTCTTTAATTATTGAATGACCCTCTTACATGAAATTTTGTTTCTATTAAGACCATATAGCTAGTAGTTCGGTGAGTAATAGACTTCGCCCCTACCTCCAAATTGCTATTCATCGCATTCTTTAAAGGTCGTTTGCTAAAACGCGGTTCGTAACAGCGGTTTTCAAATGTTGACAATTTTATCCCCCTAAACACTTTACAACTATGGAAATTCAAAAGGTGTGTTTACTATTGGTCAAAAGTGGTGGTTTTTTCCCCACAAAAGGGGTGTTATTAAGTGCCAGTATGGTACTTTCTGAGATTTTGTGGTGGACGGGAAAATGTCTGTCCGTCTGTCTATCTGTCTGTCCGTCTGTTTGTACGAGCAATAACTCAAACACGCTTTATCGGATATTCATGAAACTTGGCATACACTTGTAAAACTTCCATGGGAAGAAGCATATTGATTTTGGACCAAATCGGTTAACCGGTACCGGAGTAAAGCCCAATTTAGTGCCTACTTTATGGTAATACAATAGAAAGAATTTATCAAATGCAAGTCAGTTCTCATGACAACATATTGTTTTACGGTGTTCATATACAGCTTTGGAAGTTGCAATAGAGTTAGCATTGACAAATAACACTACCCACATATTCCTTCACATATGCTTATCAAACTAGATCTTTGTTCTTCCGTAAGCTCTGCTTAATGAATCGATCTGAAGCTTGACTCGGAAATCGATAACAAAAATAACTTACTTTCTGCATATCATAATTGCAATTATAACTGATTAAACAAAAATATTTTGGCCCTTTGTTATTATCAGTTACCTGATTTTGTTTTTAATGCAATTTTAGTAATAGTTGAGTTAAAGAAGATTTCGAGGACAAGCCTTTTATTAACCTATTTCAGCATATTAATGTTTACCCATAGCATTTTAATGTTTACCCATATGAACATTAAATTAGACAGATGTCTGAAACAAAGTGCAGCATCGTGCATTTCAGCAATTTTCGAAAATGTAATGAAAAGCGCTTAAATTTGTTACTTTTAGTACCGTTATCAGCAGGGCCCGGATTTTGATGACATGTCATCTTTTAACTGGTACATCATTGATGTTCCCCACTGTTGCAGATATTCTGATCATGACTCTTAGGTTATAATAATTGTGATTTTTAAGGTAATTTTTTTTGCCATTTTTCACAACTTTTTATTTTTAGGTTATTCTTTAGAAATGTAATCTCATTATTTGGTCTTTTTTGGTCATTTTATGGTATTTTTTTTATTTATTTATTTCATAATAATAATAATAATAATATTGAACATTACAGGTATAAAACTCAATTGCAATGTCCATGCCAAAAATACAATGCATACATACAAAATAATAAAAACATTTCAAATTTTTAGGTAATTTTTTTAAATGTCAAGTAATTATTTTCTCATTATTGTGTCATTTTGTGTTGTTTCTTGCATTGAATAATATCAGAACTCTAAATAAGCATAAATAAATAAATAAATCCGTTATAATTATAATTTGGATACAGAAAGACGGTGTTTGCATTTAAACGTGTGTACCAATTAACTAATTACAAGCCTGTAATTGGGTCAACAACACGAATATAGAATGGACATAAATCTGATGCATAAAGTAGTATTTTCATACAAATTGCTGAGCCGTTTTTGTTAGTTTTCGGGTCAGTTTTTTGTATATTTGTAGTCATTTTATAGTTCATATTTTAAGAATTTTAGGTCAGGAAAATCCGGGCTCTGGTGATCAGCAAATGTGATTGTCTGATATAGAAGTAATCGCATACATGATTGGTCTATATTTTTCATAGTATGAGAGAAGTAATGCTAATAATAAAATGGCTGTACACTGACATAATCTTTGTCTCTATCCACTTTGCATTTCTTATTACATTTGTCAGAAAGATGGAACTAGCAAAGAACCTTGCAGTTAAAATAAGTCAGATGTAAAGTATGGCAGATATGAATAATATATCTTGCAAGGATAAAAGCAAGGAGGAAGAAAAAAGTGAAGTGGATATATAGAGAGAGCAATCCTTCATTCCTTATGTCTGTATTGTGAGATTGAGTTAGATTTGATTTCACAATATAAACTGACATATATTGAAATATTAAGCCTGACTTCATTATAATTCACTTCTCCTTTGATATGGAATGCAAGATTCTATTTCATGATCTGTATGCAAAAACTTGCGCCATAATTCAGATCAGAAGATTCCGTATGCTTTGGTAGAATAAGATCTTCCGTACTGCCGGCTTTATTTGAAATAGCTTGTGGCATATTTGGAAGGAAACTTGGCCTAATAACTTTGATGTATTTATCATCTTTATTTATTAAGTATCAGAATGGTGCTTTATGAGATTGTGTGGGGGACGGGAAAATTTCTGTCCGTCTGTCTGTCTATTTGTCCGTGTGCCTTTACGCGCGATAACTCAAATACGCTTTATCGGATTTTCATGAAACTTGCTATACGCATTTATAACGTTCATGGGAAGAAGCCTATTGATTTTGGACCAAATCGGTTGACCGGTACCGGAGTAAAGCTAAATATAGTGCCTATTTTATGGTAATATTTAGAAAATTTATCAAATGCAAATCAGTTCCCATGACAACATATTGTTTTACAGTGTTCATATACGTCTTTGGAAGTTTCAATACAGTTAGCTTTGACAAATAACACTATTCCTTCACATATGCTTATCAAACTAGACCTTTTTTCTTCCGTAAGCCCTGATTAATGAATCGATCTGGAGCTTAACTCGGAGATAGATTAAAAAATAACTTATTTTCTGCATGTCATAATTGCAGTTGTCACTGATTAAACGAAAGCATTCTGGAAGCTTTGTTACATCAGTTTACCTGATTTTATTTTAATCATATAGAATTAATTTTAAGCTCGACGGACGAGGACAATGTATGAAAGGAGGAGACTGACTAACACATGACCAATGAAATAACGTTACGGGCGGAACGGTACAAATGCAATATTTACATGCCCTTACATACTCAATGGCAATAGACAATTCCTAAGCAAACTAAAGGAATATTATCCACTTTATGGAACTCGCAGGTTCATTGCCGTGCTTACCTGAGCCCGCCATTCAACCCTATACTGTGCTAACTCCATTCAACCATCCCTCGCAAATCCTACTTCCCTTAAAACTATCCTAATATTGTCCTCCCACATACGTCTAGGTCTTCCAAGTGGTCTCTTCCCTTCGGGTCTCCCAGTCAATACTTTTGATATGTCTTTCCTCCCCCTTGCGCGCAACATGTTCAGCCCATTTCATCCCCCGTGATTTAATTACCCTTACTAGTTACTACATCCGGTGACGAGTACAGGCTATGAAGCTCGTCGTTATGCAGTTTTCTCCAGTATCCATCTCTGTTAGGCTCAGATATTTTCATAAGCCCCCTGTTTTCGAACACTCCCCCCCCCCGTTCATTTTTTACTTCCTCTGCCCGTACCATAGGTACTATAGGTAGAGGAAGTATTGTTTTCGACCCTAAAATTCGAAGTTGAGTTTTTAGCATATATACACGTTTCAAGGCCCCCTGAATCCAAAAATACAATTTTTGGAAACATGTCTGTGTGTGTGTCTGTGTGTGTGTCTGTCTGTCTGTGTGGAACTTTGTGAACAGGCTAGCTCCGAAACGGAGAATCGTATGAAAACAACATTTCGTATTTGGGTCAGGTACCTTCTGAAGATATGATTCGAAGATTGGCGACAAATTCCTCTTATTTTTAAGGGGACTTTACATAAAGAAATTTTCGTTTTTCGCGATTTTCTCGAAAACGGCTCTAACGATTTTCTTTAAAATTTGCACATGTGTTCCTTTTACTGAGAGCTAAAACTTTTATTTGAAACTTTTTTTCGAAAAAATTCTCTGAGGGTAGTTACAAGCCACCCACTGTTCACCCACTGTTTGTAGAAATTTTGTCTTGCGTGATGAACAACTGAATACGCGCTCTTTCACGGCCTCTTATTCTATATAAGAATGTGAAGTGAGAAAGATGTATTGTTGGCCAGGTATAGACTAAAGAAGTATCTGAGGGAAATATTCGATAAATTTCGGAAATTATTCTTTACGGTGGAAAGTTCAATAAACGTCTGCAGTCACTTTTTTAAGTTTGTTTATAGCCTGCGCTTTTAGTCGCATCATTGAAAGAAGATGTATTTATAGGATAATTAGCGTAAAATTGTGTCTTGCGATTCTGTAAAAGGATATGTGAATACTGCTAACTTTTATTTGGGCAGAGGAAGTTATGTGACTTTCACATCAGATTTTTTTTTGTATATTTATATACCGGTATATCTTTACACGCTAGCGGCCGTAATTTTTAGGATATTTGAACCAAATTTTATTATGTTATTTCTAGGCTCAGTAGTTCGGACAAGTTTTTTAATGAGCAGAATTGGCCTAAGGGGAGGGTCGGGGGAGGGGGTTGAAATTTTGAAATATTTATCTCTCTGCCCCTATGAAGTATAGAGGGGAAACTTTGTTTGAATAAATTACTCTCTATGGAGTTCACAGTGACACCAACGATTCGGGGGTTTTGGGAGTACGAGAGGGAGTGGGGGGTGGGGAGGAATAGAAATTCGAAATTTTTGAAACCACTTCTTGAAAAGCTCTTGATGAGTACTCTACAAATCAATAACTAGTTCCTCGATAGCTCTCATATAAGGCGAGATTTGAATGTTTGAAAAAGTGCTCTTTCCTCTTTTTTTGCAGTTATTATCGCGGGTTTGTCATGCCAAGGCTAAAGAAGAAGAGTGCTACGCAGCGACAGTAAATTAAACCAAAAGCACTTCGAAATCTACCTCAGCCTGTAGGCCTGCCTAAAGGGATTTTTAAGCGTTCAATCCCACTCAAAGGAAACATGAAATTTATTAATATAGAAACATAATCTGTTGAAATGGTCAACCGTAATATGAATAATTTATTATTGACCTATAAATTGTAATATATACCGCAGTATTCATTAGCTCTACGTCTAGTGTAGATATGAAAACGCCATACATAAATTAAATTGAGGTTATGTTATATCATTGTACAGCATAACAATCAAGTGGGGGTGAGTAAAAAACGGTGAAGATGGACAATGGGTGGTGTAGGTACAATTGTTCTTTTTTTTTTATTATGGCCGCAGGTGGTAAAGAGGGCGGAAAATGTTGAATGATATTATGGAGTGTTAATCATTTTAATGCGCATGTCTAATGGATGACACAACAGCTGACATTTCTGCGGAGTGGTTTCAACTGACATTTTGATAAAATGGCGAGCCATTATTATTGTGCCGGTGCGTGAAGAGCGAAATGTCATTTCACACGTGAAACCTTCGCTGTGCTTAATTCTATTACAAGTAATGGCTTTAAAACTAATAGACCGCGTTCATACTGCAACATAATATTAGCGTTAATGTGTTAGGCGTGGGGCAAATTCACACATCTATACGGATACTGTATGTAGATTTTATTCTAAAGCGTTTTATATGTATAAAAGTTTCCAAAATCGTCCTTATGGGTCATTTGATAAAATCGCGTAAGTCAAGTGTGGACAGATGAATGTAGAAACCAAGGCCCTAGTTGTTTTATTCCATTCCTGATAGTCAATGAGAGGGCCTTGGCTACTGTGCAGTCAGATGTTTGTAAATTATGTTAGATTATAGCTATACTAGCTTAAAAGGCCCGGCGTCGCCCGGGTTTGTATTTTCTAATTGGAAATTAACTTACGAAGGACTATACATTTTCAAATTACAGGTCCTTACATAGGTATTTAGAATTTGGAATGAAGAAAAAGACTTATCACATTGAAATTATTTGCTCAGAAAACGTTTGATATAGCTTTTTATGGCTCTAGATGATGTAGAAATTTGCATCTCATCGCTTCTACACACCAAGCCTTGTAGGAGTTTAAACAAGAAGAACCAGAAATTCCGTAACATAAAATTGTATTGTCTTTGCGGAATATTTTATTTCTCACTCTCTTGTTACCATACTTCCTTCCCCGAAAACCTACGATATAATCTACTCTTATACAATTCAACGGCCCTAAATAGCGTGCTTGCTCGCTCGCCCGCTTCGTGAAACATTAGGTATACTCGGCGATGTTCGTCTCTCGCAGTGTAAACTTTCACGAAGAGTACAAAATTACGAAAACCCGTTTCTTCATTATATAAGGCCTAAGTTTAATGGACACAATGAACAAATATTCTAATTTTATTTTTACTTACAATTTTCATAGCTCTGAACCAC
The DNA here is from genome assembly GCA_964059195.1 of Ectobius pallidus. Lineage (NCBI taxonomy): Eukaryota > Metazoa > Arthropoda > Insecta > Blattodea > Ectobiidae > Ectobius > Ectobius pallidus. The sequence continues at coordinate 9,105,983 of CAXKWD010000002.1, forward strand.
AAACATTTTTAATAAGCTGCCAGTGCAAATTTATTAAAAATCCTGGAGTCAATAAAATTAACAATGGCGGGCTAAGCCGCGGGCACCAGGTATAATATTATTGATAGTTTAACCAAGGAAGTATCGTGGACAATAAAAACCCAAACAAACCATTCCTTCCCTTGAAAAATTATATAATTTCTGAAAATTACACTGAATTTATCAAATAAAATTCACATCATATTCATCTGTCAACAAACAGTTTAGAAACAATACGTATTATGTGTTCACAGATTCCTTTGGAACTGCATAATCGAAACTGAGATCCTTTTCCCAGGGGGCGCTTTCTAATCGTGGAATGTAGACCTACTCTAAAGCCAGAATTTTAGCTGTTTCATTATATGAATGATTCAAGTCCAAGTGTTAATAAATATAATGCTTTAATATTTATTATACTCTTAATTTTTAATTTTTCAATTAATTATCGTGGGCGAAGCCGCGGGCACCTGCTAGTAATGTACATATTACCATACCTCGTATTGTTTTCTTTATGTCCAGGGTAGAGAAAGGTATGTGACTGTAGCACATTGTACATTATTTTCGTGAATTTCATTCTTTAATATTTATTTATTACATATAACATAATATAGTCCACCGCTGTGGCTCAGGGGATGCGTCCAATCCTCTCACGCAGCGAGCCCGGGTTCGATTCCTGGTCGGGACAAGTTACCTAGGTGAGGTTTTTTCCGGGGTTTTCCCTCACCTATGAGACAAATGTCAGGTAACTTTAGGCCCTTGTGGTCCCCGGATATCATCTGGCCGTCATTATCATCTTCATCCTCATCCTCGCCTTGTTCTGAGTGAGTGTGTGTGTGACTGGTGTGTATCGTCCTATGTGTTCGTGTTGTCCCGGAGGTGGCCCCGGCATTGGGCTGATCACTCATCCGGGGAGGCCCTCCATGTCCTTGTCTGGTCAAAAAAGTATGTATGTGATCCAAAGGTAATCCCTCTCCCGACAGGTCGCGGCCCTGTAAGGCCCGGGCGGCTTGGGTCGCTTAAATCCTAAAAAAAAGGGAGAGGTAAAACTACGAAAAAGAAAGAAGAAAGAAAGAAAGAAAGAACATAATATTGCTTCTCTAATTTGTCAAGGTCCCGTTTCATTTATTTCCAAACCTACTTGAGACCACTGGCAACAATACACTGTTGTCATCTGAACTGTGATTTGGATTTATAATTCTGTGTAAAAAGGGATTAAGTATTCTCAAAAACATTTAATTTTTGGCATTTAGAATCAGAATTTTTCAAAATCCTTTCTTAGTGAGCACCTACATTATGAAGCGAAGGTACTGACAAAATTCCAAGTCTCTACCTGTTATAGTTAAGGCTCTACGTTGATTCTCTGTCAGTCAGTTAGTCAGTCAGGGAAAAAGCCTCATATATGTATATATACATATATATGCATTGTATGGGGCAACCAATGAGTTAAATGATTTATGGCAGCCAATGATATTGTGCAGATTGCGTGCAGAGAAACAACGAATTTTTAGGTTTGCTTGATACAAATTTTGAGTTTTAGTAGTAAAAACCGACATAGCACGTAATTTAGCACTATTGATTTACCAGAAAGCTTATTAATACGGTGAATTTACTTTATAAATTGTGGTCTGCATGGAAATACGTTATTCATGTCCTTTATACAGCAAAATGGAGTCTTGTTTTATGATTGCGAACTTTGCCATTTGAGTCTAGCCCATTCTTTTAAAATAAAACGTTTATTGGGAACTACAGTAGGCAGTGAATAGGGAGCTACTTTATGCACATCCTACGCGATCTCTTAACAAGCTTACTGTGAGCCGCTGTGTTCACAAACTGAAATGAAACGATGCTCATTTTATAATGAATAACAGGAAGTCGAGGTTGCGTGGCAACGAACCATGGCCTACTCCAAACAAGTCTTGCAGGAGATCAATTCAAATATGACAAGTGCTGGCAGCCAGAAATCTCTTCTTTTACAAGAAGCGACAAAGGTTAGTTTTGTTGATCTCGTAGCAAACTTTTTGTTGGACAAATTTTTCAATCTGACCTTTGATGTCACTCGAAATTACAATAATATTAATGTCAATAATTTTGTTAGTTGTGGTCCAGCGGTTAACGTTCCTGCCTACGGAACTAAGGGCCTGGATTCGATCCTCGGTACATCTTTAATTTTTCTGAGGCCTGCAAGAGGGTGCACTATACCTATATTTTTGATCAACTGAGGATCAACTTGTCGGCCTCGTTGGAACAGAAGTAGCGTGCGTGACTTTGGATCCGAAGGTCGTGGGTTCAGAACCCCGCGGAAAATTGATAAATGTTGTTGTTTGTTCCGAGTTGTTCTTCAGCTGGACAGCTCTAGTCTTACCGTATAGTCATGCCTTTACCCTATAACTTGATCCAAGATGTATACGGAGCAAAAGTAAATAACTAAATGCGAAAGTACAAAGCACAGTTCACAAGAGTTCGTTTTTGAGAACGTTTAGTCGATTACATACAATAAAGTCAATTGAATTTTATTTTTTAGATTAAGCACCAAAGGTCCCGGGATCGATGCCCAATGTTTTTTTATATATTTACAATCTGCATCTTCGCGCCGCTGGACAAACCTTTTACACGCACGTTTGTTTATTGGTGACGACGTTCTGAAGGCCGCATCGTAATTTTCTTCTATGATATAAATTATTAGAGGTTATGCCTATTACTTTTGCTTACAATATGTGGTGTACTTCATCACATTTATGTAAATGAAAATTACAACGAATTAATTAATTATATTATAAAATACGTCTTGTTTTTAATAACTTATGTCACTTGTTTTTCTTCAGAATCAACAAATTTGCCAAGGCAACGATAAAAACAAATGAAACCTTGTTTGTTAGACATACGTTGTAAAACATGTAAGCCTATGGTATAAATAAGAAAGCAATCAACTCACTTAACAGAACTTATGTTTTCAGATTACGTAAGATATAAATAATTATATGATGTGGGTGGAATGGAAGTAAACATCTGACTGAGTTTGTCGCACTATCGTGAAGTATGCACTGGAGCGATCAACCAATGAAACGACAGGACACAGATAGTCAAGGCAAATTTATTATTATTATTATTATTATTATTATTATTATTATTATTATTATTATTATTCCGAATAATAGAATAAGGGAAATATGCAAGTTGAAAAGGATATTTTGAAAATTGTAGAAGAAAGACGCTTGAGATGGTATGGACATGTACTCAGAATGACAGAGGATAGAATACCAAAGAAAATTTTGGATTGGAAAGTAGAAAGAAAAAGAATAGCACAAAGAGTGCTGGATGGATGGGATGAAAAGGAGTATGGCGAGAAAAGGATTAAGTGAAGAAGATGCTATGGACAGGGACTTATGGAGGCAAAAGATTGCTGTGGGATGATGGAAAACCATTGTATTCTGGAATATTCCTTAATAAAAATATTATTATTATTATTATTATTATTATTATAGTTATTTTCATGTTGAAGAGCAGATCTTGGAACTTTTTGGAAGCGAGGTCTAGTATTCATAGCACTACTAGTGTAATAATATGTCTAGTGAAACCAGATCTGACAAAGTGGCTACGAAAAAAAGCAAATTGGATAATAGACATTATTATGAACAATAGACAGACGAACATTGATTTGTAGGGCATTTGGATTACCCAGGAAGCTCCTTATGTTTACAAGTGAAAATTTACAGGTATTTTCTTGGTCTTTGTTCCAGTTAAAACAGACATGGGCAAACCCCTATCCATTGACTCGCAACCCGCAAACTTTTGTCAACTTACACATAGTTCGAAAAGAACGGATAGATGGAGACACAAGCAGACAAGAAGTGCTGTGGCGGTTGCTCATTCTTGGGGAAACACTAATTTCGCTTTAAAATGTACACTACAAGAAACAAATAATACAAACAATCTTGTATTTTTAATTATTATTTTAGTGTGCAATTATGTTATTATACAAAGGCTTAGAATGTGTCATAACGCCTTTCCAATCGGAACTGTGTCGCGACCCGTTACTGCTTGCAAAGAGAGTATGACTCATGCATGGTAAAAATCTACCACGTACACCGAATGTCCACAATGCCATCTTGTGTGCTATGCGGGAAGGTCAAGAACCACAAGTGGTTCGCGAACCAGTAAATGCCCATGTATGAGTTAAAGTAACAGAACCTTCACATAACTTCATTCCTTTTTAAACACTCTGTATAAAATAAGTGATAAGAGGAAAGTAGCGTTGAATGATTCATAATGCAGCTCTGGTGTTGGTTTCTCTTGTCTGGCAATAAGATTGTCTCGTAATAACGCTCTCGAGATGTCTTTGAGTGCTTGCAGTGGCGTGGTTGCATGTATCAGTGGCGTATGTACCCTCTTCACGTATTTCGCTTTAACATTACGGCATTTAAGCTTAAAAGTAAACGAAAGCGGCATGGTATGACTTCGCAGTTTAAACGTGTATTTCACTGCTAATAAACTCGTCGGCAAACAGGGATTTCTGCTATAACATGATTTTAGTCATGGAACCATCTGCGTTACAGCCTCATTAATTTGTTGGTACTCTTTGTGTCTGTCAAGTTGCAGTTGTTGCACGGAGAGTGAAAAGTATAAATATCTTCTAATGAGTTTAGTTAGCATTGCTATAACTGTATCAGTGTATCTATATTAATAAAAATGAATTTCCAAAATGTATGTTGCCACATCACTTGAGAACGGCTCGACCAATTTGGCTGATTTCTTTTTTGTAGTGTTCGTAATTGTCAGGACAAGGTTTGTATGAAAGATTTTTTTTTTTTTTGGAAACTCCACGGGAAAAGCTGGAAATGTAAAATGAGGCACAGTTAGAGAGTTCTTCTGTCAATTGTTTACATAAAAAGAGATAAGAAAAATAGAAGTGTGACAAAAAAAAAGAGTGACATATTCACAGTTCGAGAGTTCCGCTGTCACATGTTTTCATAACAAAAAACAAAAACAAAAAAGTGTGAGTCTTGCAACCAAACCAAATCGAAAGTGTGTATGTATGTATTTGGGTATGTATGTTCCCTATACAAATATACATTTCTTGACCAATTTGCACGAATTTTTGCACACTTACCCGGGAAGTAACGCGGTGAACACTAACATTCAAACAAACCACTCCTTCCCTTGAAAATATATATAATTTCTGAAAATATTATACTGAAAAATGAAATGCAATTCAGTTTTCATGACAACAGTGTATTGTTTACAGTTTTCACATAGGGCTTTGGGAACTATATAATACTGGGCTTTAACAAATTATGATGCTATCGATGTAATACATTGGTAAAAATAATTAATGAAAAATGAAATCCACGAAAATAAAGCACAATGTGATGCAGTCACATAACTTTCTCTACCCTCGACATGGAAAATATTATTTTCTCACTTCACATTTTGATGTAGAATAAGAGGTCGTATTGCAGGGACAGCTTGGTGTGTGCCAATGAGTATGCTATATCACCAGTCTGTAAAAAATCTTATCCACTGATACGTTATTCATAGCTATAGGCAATATATTAGTTGAGAAATAGGGATGTTTATCATAGGCCCTAAGCATCTGAAAGAAGACAAAATGGGATGGAACATTTTCAGTCCTATGCCCGGTGAATATTATGTCCCAGGTTTTTGAGGAGGAAAGTATGAAAGTGTTATCTTTTTTTTATTTCAGCCCCGAACCGGTTGTATGATAACATGATAATAAGAAATAAAATTTTCCGTAAAGACAATACAATCTTATATAACCGGGATTTATGTTTCTTCTTATTTCAACTCCTCCCAGGCATGATGTGTAGAAGCAATGGAATGCAACATTCGACATCCTCTATGAGCCATAAAAAGCTATATCTAACGTTTTCTGAGGGAATAGTTTGAGTGTAATAAGTCGTTCTTTCTCATTTCAAATTCTACATAGGCCTACAAGAACCTAGAGTTTGAAAATCGAAAGTGCTTCATAAGTTAATTTCCAATTACAAAATACAAAACCCGGGCGACGCCGGGCCTTTTAAGCTAGTAGTTAATACTAAAATCAGGTAAACTGATGTAATAAAGTGCCAGAATGCTTTTGTTTAATCAGTGATAATTACCATTATGATGAGCAGAAAATAAGTTATTTTTGTAATAGATCTTGGAGTTAAGCACCAGATCGATTCATTAAGCAGGGCTTATGGAGAACTAAGGTCTAAAGTTTATAAGCACTTGTGAAGGAATATGTGGGTAGTGTTATTTGTCAAAGTTACCTGTAGGCTATTGCATCATCCATGGCCATATATAAACACTGTAAAACAATGTGTTGTCATGAGAACTGATTTGCATTTGATAAATTCTTTCTAATTATTACCATACAATAGCCGCTAAATTGGGCTTTACTCCTGTACTGTTGAACGACTTTGTTACTTGAGCATGCGGTTGCTGCACGGAGAGTTTGAATCTATTGTTAGATTTTTAAAAGTGGATTTTGCAAGAATTGGGTGTATATTACGTTTTGTGCTTTTATGCTTCATTTCTTATAATTATGCCTTAGTGTGCATTCGGCCGGCCAATTTGAATTTTTTTTTTCATGCTTTCCCCAGTCGTAAAGACAAATGCCGAATTAGATTTTTACATACCATGAATCACCCTCACCATTTCATCCTGTATCATATCCATTTAAATTAATGTCAGTTGAAATTAACTCCATAAAAATACAGTAACAATAGAAATAATTGACAAGCAATGGTTCCATGGTCTACCCTACTCTATAATAATAATAATAATAATAATAATAATAATAATAATATTATTAATATTAATAAATATTTTATTGTCGTTAAGCCAGAAGCAATAGACGAAGTCAAAGTACAAGAATATACAAGAATATAGACACAGATCCCGAACTTCTGATATGACCTCGCAGCTAAAAGGAGTATAAACACCTGAATTAAGGAAAAACAAATAGAAAAAATTGGGATAGCTCTCGATTTAGATCTAAAGAAGTTTCGCTTCAATAAACTGACTTTGTTCAGGCCCTTGGACCCTCAAAAATCGTGTTCTGGGTAACAAGTACATGTCTAAAGCCCTCTTATGTTTTTTATGCCTTTAGATTGCTCTATTGGTCTGAAGTAGGTCAATGTATTAATGATAACTTAGACTAGACCTATGAGCAAGTCTTGTGTTTTCACCTCGCAAAAGAAGCTGTTTGGAAGTTGAAACAAAGGCCTACTTATGCTTGTGAGTTTTTCAAGTGTCGTCATGACAACCCCTTTAGTCTTTTGTCTCCTCCTGCTCAGTGCTGTATAATCAAGTTTTCTTCCTCCGGGCTGACAATTGAAATTCTTTCATTGCAGTGTTACCAACTACACAGAGAGGTCCTAATTATTGTACTTCCCAGACCTCTGAGGTCTAATTGCTCTCCACATTTCACTTCAATGTAGTCCCACCAATTAACTAACACGAAAATAACTCCGCGCTATAGAAAAATGTAACTTCACCCTTGAGCGCAAAAGCGGTGTAAGTGGCATATATAAAAACAAAAGTAAAGTGTACCTTATACAGGCCAAGGAGGCCCAGAGGGTTCCAGGAGTATGAGGCTTCCAGATTTTTAGACATTCGACACGTGAAGTTGTTAAGGTTGTCAGCCTTACGCACCGACCGCCTTTACCCCCAGGATTGCTCCTGGTACTCAATTCTGTTAGAGGCTGAGTCGACCCCAGGGAAGTGGCATATAAATTCATAATAATTCCATAGCCAACTTATATTATAGAGCAATGAAAGGCATGTTTCTGAAAATAGTATTTTTGGATTCAGGGAACCTCAAAACGTGTATTTATGTTAAAAACTCAACTTGGAATTTGGGGGTCGAACAGAGTAGCTACTCGGCTTTCGCCTCGGCCGCTATACTAGATTCGTCCGCTAAAGCGTTATTTTGCGTACTTGATACATAAATAGCTATTAAGATAGCATGTGCCCGCGGCTTCGCCCGCGATAATTATTTCAAAAATTAAAAATTAAGAGCATAATAGTTAAATCATTAAATTAACACCTAAATCATGTGGACTACATATCACGATTAGATAGCGTCAGCTGGTAAAAGCGACCTCAGATTCGAGTTCCTAGGCCCGGAAAACCCCTGTATAGTGAGTTTCGTCCAAATCGAACAACGTTTGACCATTTTTAGGCTAATATTGATTATCCCTATAATAATAATAATAATAATAATACTCCTCTTCGGTGTAGGTTGAAAATTTCACATTATGTTTGCGTGCCTTGACATTAAAAACAAATGAATCGACCAGCGTGAGCTACAACATTCAAGAGATCGCGATGCTTTTATGTCGAAGGTTTGACAAAAATAGCCAAAGCCTAGTGTAATTGATTTGTATTACTGAAAACTCATGCTTCGAAAACGGAATAAATACACGTTTTCTGCCCGTTTTTCACTCATAACTCACGAACTAAAGCGAAAATTAAAATTCCGGCTTCGAGGTGCACATTCCGACCCTTTAGTCCGCCTATGTATAAAATTTCAGATCTCTGCGTTCAGTAGATTTCGCTGGGCATCGCGGACAGACGGAGGACAGACGGATGACAGACAGACGGAGGACAGACACTTCCTTTTATTAATATAGATAATTAAAACTTTGGGAGGAACAGAATGGCTATGCGGGTGAAGAGGAGGCCATTTTGAAAAAAATAATATACTCTTTTCTTTATTTAATAGAGATAATACATTTAAAAAAACTTAAATTTAAGCTGAACTTTTCCTCCAAAGAACTCTGCAGGTTTTCAGATTGTTCAGACCCTCTCATTCAAGGTCCGTTTTCAGTTACTACAGATGAAAGCAGTGCTAAAAACAAACTCCAAACTGTACCATATTGTTATTATGGTATAATGTGTATTAGTATAATGTGTTGTATTTAGCTTCGCCTTCCCCCCACAACCCCCCTTTTCACTCGGCGTGTCTGTCCTCTATTTTAAAACTTTTCAGTTGGACACACTGCTATTATGTTATATAGATCCTATTAGAATGAAAATGCATTAAAATGTTGAAAAAAAGTAGCTGAAAAGTGTTTTTGACCTACTGTTTTACATGGAATGGCCTAGTTCTGGTTCGTTTTTCCAGTAGGAAGATTGGTCACACACCATGAAGTGCTTAGGTTAATAAATGTTAATAACAGACATGTTATCTGTTGACTGACAATTATTCAGAAAAGTTAAACTAACATAACTTACAGTACAGCTGGTATCAGAAAATCTGCACTGACCTGTAAAGAGACAAAAACAAAATCATCAATATAGCCTTGTGTGGACAGATTACAAGATCTACTTAAAATTGTTTCCTGATTATTATAGAGTTACTATGGTATGATATGTTGAAAACTTGTAATTACTAGGGGTTGACAATAAAATAGTGAAAAATGTGAAATAAAAGATGAATTTATGACTTAAAAATAGTGAAAAAATGAAACAAAATTAAAAAAAAAATACCAATAAAATTTCCATTATTCCTTATATTTAGTTTTTGTAAAGTAATGATTTGCTAAAAGCAATTTAACGGATGACAGTGCGTTATTTATGAATTTACAATATAAAACACACTTATTTAGTTACTAAAAAAGTAAGTAAATATATACTACTTGGACACACTTAGCGAAAAAAAAGTAAAAAATTCTGAACTGGCATGCCCACCAAATTGTCCCTAGCAAATAATATGTGCTATTTAAAAAGAAAGAAAAAAATAATTCTTTATTGCTACAAGACAAACTGCTGAGGTGTTTATAATAAACCTGAATTATAATTAACTATGAACACTTGGCGGAGATTCTCAAATAAAAGCGATTGTCTGTTGTCTGAAAGTAACGATTTGTAGCCTACATGGAAAAGCTCCTCTCTACCTCCTAAAATGCCGAAAAATACTCTAAAATGCGTATAATGACCTAAAAATGCAGAAGACGACCTAAAAATTTCCGCAAAATGACCTATCTCTTGAAAATTACGAAAAATGAAAAATAAAGCAAAAATGCAAAAACAAACTGCCCTTATTTAATCAATTATTTCATCATACACATTTAAATATACTCGAGTTAACTTTTAACTTTCATGTAAAACAGATGCAAAATCATCAAATGCCTTGACCTAGTAAGCCAATGACATAGGCCTACATTTCCTTAGTGCCAATAGTGAAAGAGAAAATGTTCCTTTCATTAACATTACAGTTATGGGAAATTCCGTGTGCCCTTAAATTGAAAACATATCCTATAAGATTCATATATTTGTCTTGAATTCTTAATAAGATGACGGAAATAAATTGAGAACAATTTTTAAACTTTGTGAAAAATTGCAGAATAAAGTATGGGCCAAATCATTGTATATACTGTTTTATTTGCAGTCCGGCATGGGTATATAATTATTATCTTGTGTGAGCAATTGCTATCTTAATTTGTTTTAATAACTTATTAATTTTTACACGACGTAACTAATTAGTGGTACTTACGAATGTTGTTGCCGTGGATCGTAAGTTGACATTCCCACACGCAGTCTTGTTGCTATGTGCGGTAAGAATTTACTTACGGCACATCATAATACAAGCCTTAGGTATAGGTATAGTGCAGGGGCTGAGCCCTAACGGACTCGCGGACGGAGGCCACATAGGCGGGCCCATTGCCCACCCCCTAGGAAACGAATGATGTGCATGCCCTAAGGCCCCCCAGTCAACAGACTCCACCACAAGCCCCCACGGAGCTCCCCTACATCCAACAAGAACCTGGTACCACTCCACGTGCACCGTACCCAGGGTCCCTCGTACAAGAGCCCCCTAGGCGCGGCACAACCAGACAAGCGCCGCTAACCCAGGGTCCCTCTGAGAGCCCCAAAGGCACGGTACACCACCAGCAACTCTTGACCACAAGCAGCGGGGCAGGACGGGGGAGGCCCGCAGCAGAGTCTGCAGCAGGAGCTGGCCCGAAAACCAGTAAAGGGGAACGGGATGATAATGAGGGGGGAAAGGAAGTTGAAGTGGAGAGTGTTGGTGGAATGAATGAAGGGGGAAACGGGAGGATCCCCGAGAAAAACCCCCAAAGGTCACGGCTTTGTCCACCACAAATGACACGCCCGCCAGCCCCGAGATTTGAACTCGGGACCGCTAGCATGCCAGGCCCACGCGCTAAGCATGAGCCACCGTGACGGCAATACAAGCCTTAATGGACAAGGCCCCCCAGGACAAATATTCGGTTCGCATAACAATAAACACATGCGAATCACTTTCTGAAATAAACGTCTATCTTCAAGACTGTATATACATAATATTTTCAGGTAATATCACAATTAATATAATTAAACTGATATAAATAATCATCGTGCAAAAAATAGCATGCAATACTCGTGCCGTAAGCGCATAACGGAACTCTGAAAATTGAAAAAACTCGGCGCGAGCGCCTCGTTTTTTCAAACTATTTCCTCGATCCGTATTTATCGCTTACGGCACTTGTATCGCAATATACTATATTCAGAGTGAACGCGGTGTAGAGTATAGGCCTGTTTGAACACAGCGATTAGGTATGTATGAAAATAATATATAATTATATATGTATATATATAGGCTATGAAAATAGTGTATAATTTAGGTGTGATGAAGCAATATAAATCTTGTATAGTCTAATAATGAATATACAATATTAATAACAGGAAATATAATTATTATTATTATTATTATTATGAAGTCTTAAGAAAATTGTTGGTAATGACCGCACGAAGCACTACTATCGTTTACATGAAACTGATAGGTTTGCGTTTTATTGTGGTTTTAATTATTTATCGTATGCTTAAGTTTCTAAATATTCGCTAAGTGGTCACAAATATAACCTACCCGGATTCTCTCAACATAAATTACCTCGTGAATTGTTCGACAAAATCCGGACCTCTCGATATATTACCTATGTTAACTTTTCGATAAAAATAATAACTATTGTGGAAATCAGCCAGGTTATGTTATAGCCACACCTAAACTGCAGTAGAATGGTTTCATTTCTAAGCCTTGCAAAGCCAGGGGGCCATGCATTAATGAGAAATGTAATTAACTTACTGAATATTTTATTCGAGGCTTTAACAGTGTAACTATGACAACCATGACAAAAGAGGTTCGCTTGGCGAGGTTAATTTGTGTTAATAATAAATGTAATGTTTTGATTCTATAAATCTATACACTGAACGGCGTGGGAGAAAATGAAGGCGTAACTTTCGATGGCATAGCTTCCTACACGATTTGGATAAACTGTGATAAATTTAAAAAACAAGAGGTATTTTTTAGAAGCGATGAACTATTTTCAGAAAAATTGTCCCTGAAGTTTACCCTTGCTGTATTTGATATGCATTACCCGTACTTTTTTAATTTTTACTTTTTATCACTGTTCTTGCAAATTACGTACAAGTTTATGCCGTCAACGACATACTCCGCGAAGTAAGGCAACGCCAAGCAAGAGTGTGTTTGTTTTTATACTCAAGATAGAGGTCATTGCCAAACGATGCAAGCTATCTGGCAATGCGCTGTTGCAATTATGTGTAACCTTTCCAAATATTTAACTCTTAATTCATGAACATAGTCCTACAACACAAAATAGCCTACTTTTTATATTTATTTTAATGACATATTCTTTTCCCTTGAATCTGCCACCCTGTATAGTAGTGAAATCCAAAGACAATGTAGGCTGATGCATTCGACAATCCCTATCCCACCTTGGGATGTAGTGCCAAAGGATAGTGTAGTGGCACAGCATATGAACACAATAATGTATTGTATTTTTTATTATTATTTAGCTTTGTTTGTACTCGTTTATTGAACGTCGAGGTCATATCACGGCTCAGATTCTATGTTTATACCAATAGGTCATATAACAATTGATATTTATCTGTTTTCTATGATTGGTGTGTTGTGACTTTCTAGTAAGTAATCACATATATACATATGTTACAGGATTGAAAAAGCGCTGATAAGTAACTAAATATCCAATTCGGATTTGCCTTTACGACTGGAGAAACCATGAAAAAACCTAATTGAAATTGGCCACCCACGGATTTTGAACCCGGGCCTTCCCAAACGCGAATCCAAAACTATTCTATTGCTGTACCTATGTCTACTGTAAATATAAAAGACTGGATAACTCATTTTCCGTTTTGCTCCCTATAAACGATGTATGGCGACGTTGTAAGTGTTATAAAAAAAGGTCATTATTGTCCGTCATAAAGCTGGCACTAGTGTGTTTAAAAAGTACTAGGTGGCTTAGAGCAGAATCGATTGTCGTTTATCAAACAGTTTGTTCCATGAAGCGTCATAACAGAAACAGCAGGCCTTGTACATATTTTAAATTAACGTAAAATCATTCCAGGTTGACAGTAGATTGCTGACACTGTTCGGAATGCCTATTACATTGTCTAACACTAGACGAACTGTAAAATCAGAGCACTTCTTGTTAAAAGCAGTAATTACTAGCTGATTACCCGTACACATTACTGGGCTTGATCCGATTTTTTACATATTATATTTGAGCTAATATCCTCAATGACCTCCATTGAGGATATTTGGGTTTACCGTATGCCATGAAATATTGATGTAAAGTAAATTGATCCCTTAGGGTTCCTGAAGGTTGAGAGTCCCACATAATTGGACATGTGGCATTAAGGTGGTAAGGTTGTCAGCCTTACGCACCGGCCGCCTTTACCCCAAGAATTGCTTCTAGAACTCATTTCTGTTGAGGCTGAGTCGACCTAAGGGCCACAGCGCCACCAGAAGGATTAAGCAAATTGAAAAATCTTAACGAATTCATCGGGAATCGAAGCCGCGACTTTCCGGTTTGGAATTCTGTGCCTGAAGCAACCGCGCCACGGCGTATTTATACACCTTTGAACTTCGACGTCATATCAGGAGTTCAGATTCTTGATGTGCAACGGTTCTCTATTGTTGATGTGTTTATGACATTAGTTAATCATTTCACCTGATATTCGATTTCAATAGATATGATACAGAAACAGCGGGGATGAGTAAATATCAAATTCAGCATTTTCCTTTAAGAGTGGGAAAACCATTAAAAAAAAATCAAGTCAATTCGCCCGCCCACGGGGTTTTGACCCGGAAACTTTCAAATAGGAGTTCAAGACGCTAACATCTCGGCCATCTGGATCGGTATATTAGATAACGTAATTTAAATTTCAGCGTTCTTAATTTTGAATAAAATTTATGAGTAGAATTCACGGCCAGCTATTAATAGTTGATTTTGATTTGAGTGAGGGATGAAATGGAAATGCTGTTATGTAGAGTAGGTCATGTTTTGTGTATTTTACCAGTGGGCTATTGATTAAGACAACAAGGCAACAGAAACTATGCCTCCTGTAATTGCCCTGTTAAAATAATAGTGACTTTTTTCCTTAGGCGACGCGTACGTGTGTAGCTATAGAAAAAAGTGTTATACAGTATTATGTTTTCTATTTTACTTTGTTTTCTCTATATCACACTTGTGATGTCATTGTACACTCTAGATATTCTAGTCTATTGTGTTCGTCTCTATTTAATTCCATGCGGAGTTTTCAGTGTCAGTTCACTTTGTGAGAAACATGGTCTATGTACAGTCGGTCAAATAAAAAACGTCGGGCGGTATTTGATTAAGTATCACGAACGAGCATATGCGCATGTACAGGAAGACTTAAGGTTAGATTCACAACTGCCTCTTGTCTCTCCATGTTTTTTCTTGATTATTTAGTCAGTTTTGTTCCAAAACGAACATGTATAGAAGGCTGTGGCTATATGTCTCACTTCCGCCATATTCTTGGTTGCAAATTCTTATAATATTAATAATTAATAAATTCGCAAGGAATATGATTATTCAAGGAGCATTTTTTAAAGATTTTATTTTATAATACCGGTACTTGTAGTGCAAAATCAATAACTTACGTTCAACTTCTGCAACCAATCTATTATCGAAATACGCCGGCCAGATCCACGATTCCTATGAAAACTTCCGGTCGCATTATAGTGAAGTACACACCTCTTGAAGAAATATGGAACCTTCTCGCTGCTTCAGGGGCCGAAAAATGCAGGTCAATTACAGCCCTAACTACACTTTCTCTCAAGCTAGCATTTGTATGTGGTGCGATGACAAAGCAAAATGAATTATGACAATACATTAAGTTGAATATCGTGTATTGCGCTTTCCGCGTTTTTCATTTTTCCCTCGTTCATTTTTTCCCTCCTGTCGCATGGCCTCATATGTTCCGAAAATGACCTGTATTTTATGTTTTTTGTAGGAAACTTGTGAACTAATGCGTTAAAACTTTAATTTTAACTGCATACGAGTCCCGACGTTTTTTATTTGACCGACTGTACGTCTGTTTGTCGGGGAACGGAATAGCCCAGACCATAGCCTACTTTAATACGCTCAATACATGTGACGCAACGGTATCATGATGATATCCATTTCGATACAGTTTTTCATTATAACACAATATATAGTATATTGCGATACAAGTGCCGTAAGCGATGCATACGGATCGAGGAAAGAGTTTGAAAAAAAATGAGGCGCTTGCGTCGAGTTTTTCCAATTTTCCGAGATCCGTTATGCGCTTACGGCATGAGTATTGCATGCTATTTTTTACACGATGATTATTTATATCAATTTAATTATATTAATTGTGATATTAGCTGAAAATATTATGTATATACACTATTGAAGATGGATGTTATATTTCAGAAAGTGATTCGCATGTGTTGGTTGTTATGGGGACTGACTATTTGTCCTGTTAAAGTGGCCACAAACAGGGGGCCCTTGGTTCCGGCTTCCATAAAGGCTTGTATTATGATGATTTTACTTACTGCACACTGTGCTTTTAGTAATTTTTTTGCACTCCTTAACTAATTAGTGGTACTTACGAACGTTGTTGCCGTGGATCGTAAGTTGACATTCCCACACGCAATCTTGTTGCTATGTGCGGTAAGCGTTTCAGTGCTGTTATGAATATAACGACACACTTCTTTATACAAGCCTTTTGGACAAGGCCCCCCTCATCACAAATATTCGGTTCCCATAAACAACAACAAATGCGAATCACTTTCTGAAATAAACATCAGTCTTCAAGAATGTATATAACTTACATCATATTTTCAGGTAATATCACAATTAATATAATTAAATTGATATAAATAATCATCGTGCAAAAAATAGCATGCAATACTCGTGCATATCGAAATGCGTAATAAACAGCCTGTATTTAAAAAAAAAAAAATTCTGTCCTCGTTTACTATTAGCATATGAGGGAGAATCAAATGATAACCGCAATTAATTTTTTCCCACTGTTTTACTGCAGGAGGAATGCTTGCTTGTACATTATTTTTCCACATAGTCCCCTCCCAGTTTAGTGCACTTACGCCATTGGATAGGAAGTGCTTTGATACCGCGTGAGAAAAATTATTTTGGTTGACGCTGCAGCCACTCGAGCACCGCCTATTGGACGTCTTCTTCAGATTTGAACTTCTGCCCTCCAAGGCGCTCATCTAATGGATCGAAGATGAGGAAATCTGATGGTGACAAATCTGGCGAGTATGGCGTAAGTGGGAGGCACTTGAAGCGAATGTCATCGATGGTTTTCATGGTTGCACGAGCAGCATGAGAACGGGCGTTATCATTTTGAAAATTATATGTAAATAATTTATTAAACAAAAATAATTTTAAAATATTTATTAGTTTTTCGATATTTTGAAAATTATATTTATTTCATTTATTTAACAAAAATAATTTAAACATATTTATTAGTTTTTCGATATTTTGAAAATTGTTTTTAAATATTTTATTTAACAAAAATGATTTAAACATATTTATTAGTTTTTAGATATTTTGAAAATTGTATTTAAACATTTATTTAACAAAAATAATGTGAACATATTTATTAGTTATTCGCTATTTTGAAAATTGTATTTATATCATTTATTTAACAAAAATAATTAAAACATATTATTTCTTCCTCACCAGCTAGGGTTCGGCACTAGTAATGGCTGTGAAGCCGTCATTCACTCTGTACGCACTTTCTTAGCAAAGAATGAAAAAAGTAGCAAAGTGCTTCTTAAGATTGATTTTCGCAATGCTTTTAACTGCATAGAAAGAGACTGCATGCTTAATATTGTCAGAGAAAAGATCCCAGAACTTTATGCTTTTCTGTGGCAAGCATATAGATTTCCGTCCAACTTATATTTTCAGTCACATGTCATATCATCACAAAGAGGTGCCCAACAAGGAGACCCTACAGGACCTTTACTTTTCAGTCTCACTATCCATCCTGTCGTTAAAGAATTGGAGAGCTGCCTTAACTTGTTTTACTTAGATGATGGTACTCTGTGTGATGAGCCAGACAAAGTCCTTGCTGATTTCCAGAAAGTAGTGCAGGATTGTCAGTCTCTGGGCTTGGAGATAAACCCAGATAAATGTGAATTATATTTCTGCTCTGGAGTAGATGACACAGTTGTTTCCAATTTTCGGAAGATTGGCCCTGGCATAAGAGTAATTTCTAAATCAGAATTAGCTCTTTTAGGATCTCCAATTTTCGTCGAAAATATAGAATCCACGGCTCATATGAAGATTCAAGAAATGAAAAGATCACTGAAACGTTTGCTTGACTTAAATGCACATGTAGCGTACTTCTTACTAAAAAATTGCTTTGCGATTCCAAAATTTACCTACTACTTGCGAACCACCCCACTTTGGTTCTTTCCTTCGCTTCTCAAGGAAGCAGACGGATTACTTCGGAACTGTTTGGAATCAATCCTCAACTTCCCATTAGAAGATAAAAACTGGCGTTTATCTAGTTTACCCATTAACTTAGGTGGTCTGGGTATTAGAACGTTGTCTGACATCTGTTTACCAGCTTTTATAGCTTCTGCCTATTCGGTCTTCGATTTCGTCAAGTCTCAAGTCACTAACTACGGTGACGATCTCGAGGTCTGTCATTTAACAGAAGCTTTACAACATTGGTCTCAGCTCACTGATTCTCAAGACCCTCCAGAACAACGAGAAATACAAAAACATTGGGACATCATTAACTCTACTCGTATCCTGAAATCATTAACTACGTGTATGGACTCCCTTCAGGATCAAGCACGTTTCCATGCAATTCAAGCTAAAGAAGCAAGCTCTTGGCTCTCGGCCATACCATCTACTCAAATTGGCACACTTATGGATAATTGCTCATTTCGGATTGCTGGAGCACTACGTCTAGGCTGTAAAATCTGCCAGGAGCACACTTGTGTTTGTGGGGCCTCTGCTGACTCTTACGGTCATCATGCATTGAGCTGCTCCAAGAGCTCTGGCAGATTCTCCAGGCATTCTGCCTTGAACGACATCATCAAAAGAGCTTTGACTTCTGCTGGAGTGCCTGCTATCTTGGAACCCGTAGGTATCAGCCGCTCTGACGGCAAACGTCCAGACGGTTTGACACTAATTCCATGGAGACATGGCAAATCCTTGATGTGGGACGCAACATGTGTAGACACAGTAGCACCATCCCATTTATCCTCCACCTGTAAACTTGCTGGGTCTGCTGCTGAATCCGCTGTCCAGCTAAAGAGGTCGAAATATCGTGCTATAATCGATAATTACATCTTTGTCGTCTTCGGAGTAGAAACCTTTGGTCCCTGGTGCTCTGAAGCCAAAGCCTTCGTTAGTGAATTGGGCAAAAATCTGCAGTCCATTACTAACGATCCTTGCGCCACTGAATACCTGAGGCAGCGCATAGGCATAGCCATCCAAAGGGGAAATGCTGCTAGTGTTATGGGGACGTTTCCCCCTTCCTCTTCATTAGAAGAAATATTTTATTTCTGATGTAAAACATAAAACTGTATTATAGACATGTACAGGTGTAGAATATTAGTTTTTCGATATTTTTAAAATTGTATTTAAATAATTTATTTAACAAAAATAATTTAAACATATTTATTAGTTTTCGATATTTTGAAAATTGATTTGAATAATTTATTTAACAAAAATAATTTAAACATATTTATTAGTTTTTCGCTATTTTGAAAATTGTTTTTATATCATTTATTTACCAAAAATAATTTAAACATATTTATTAGTTTTCGATATTTTTTAAAATTGTATTTAAAACATTTATATAACAAAAATAATTTAAACATATTTATTAGTTTTTCGATATTTTGAAAGTTGTTTCGAAACTTTGGAGCGCTATATCTCAGTACGTGTTTGGTTTTAAAAAACGTTTAAACAGTGCAAATTGTAGGAAATTTATTGCTTTTTAACTTTTGTAACGGAGTTTTTTCGCCAGAAAAAGGTTGTTTGGGAGTTATAAGCAAAAAACTGGAAAAACTCAAATATTTCAAGCTTTTTCGGCTGCCCTGAAGTTCGCTCAGGGTTTTCGAATTGTAAAACTTGGATTCTATGCCGCAGAAAAACCACATAACTTACAACATATTAAAATATCATTAATTTCGGACCTTTTTCCAGGTAAAATGTACCTGGTGACTGGCGTAACAATTAAATGTTTAATTTTTTGTTTCTAGATTAACTCGGAATTGATTATAGACGATTCTCGCCATAAGCTCTTGTAGTTCTTGTCTTTCCTATAGATGGCAGGCTATAAGGCATGCAGGATGCAGAGCTTGTCAAATTTCAATGCAATTAAGAACAGATTTTATTTTATTTTATTTTAAATACAGGTTGTTTGATTATGCATTTATTTGGTGCTCTGTGGATTTTAAGGTCGATAATAACACACCAATTTCAAAATGGAAATCAGTGTTACGTCACACGTAATAAGTGTTTTTTAGTATGGCCGAATAAAATCATACTGTCCCGGTGGAAGATATATTTTTATTTTATTTTTTGTCATGATCGTAACTTTTATGCAAGAAAGCAAAGCCACCATTTTCCTTAGCATTTTACCTGCACCAGTCGGGATGGCGGTGGTTGCCTGTTCAGAATCTGTTGTATTTCCACGAGTCACTGCCGTTCAGATAATACATAAACGTTATTTAATGTCGATTCAGAAGGAGGACGCTTAGGACTGAATGACACAGAATGGAGCCTTTAATTAAATCGGAGTGTTTTAAGATTGAAATTAAGGAAGAGATTTCTCAAACACAACCAAAGTGTGAACATGTGCCTATTACGTTTGATACAATACAGTCACAGCTAATCAAATGTGAGAGCACAGAAACCAACGATTGTACAGCATGGAGCACCGTTCACAAGTGTGAACCTGTGCCTATTACGTTTGACACAATACAGTCACAGCTAATCAAATGTGAGAACACAGACAACAAGGATTCTACAGAATGGAGCATAATGCACAACTTGGAGCAGGTTTCTGGAGCTTTGCAGGGAAATAATGCAGAAGAGGATCAGGTAATGAAATCACACCCAACTGCTGTGTTTGCAAGCACATCTGCTGATCAGCTCACCCCTACTCTAGTAAAACATTTCTCATGTGACATTTGTGCCAAGAAATTCTCCCAAAAAGGACATCTCAAAAGTCATCTGCTTACTCACGCTGGACAGAAGCCATACTCATGTAATACATGTACCAAGAAATTTTCCTTAAAATGGAATCTCAAATCGCATCTCCTTACTCACACTGGAGAGAAGCCGTTCTCATGTGATATATGTGCCAAGAAATTTTCAGAAACTCGGCATTTCAAAAGACATCTTCTTACTCACACTGGACAGAAGCCTTTCTCATGTGATATATGTGCCAAGAAATATTCCCGAAAAGAGGATCTAGGGAGACATCTGCTTACTCACACTGGACAGAAGTCATTCTCATGTGATATTTGTTCCAATAAATTTTCAGAAATTTGGACTCTCAAAAGACATATTCTTACTCACACTGGACAGAAGTTCTCATGTGATATATGTGCCAAGAAATTTTCCCAAAAAGGGTATCTCAAAATACATATGCTTACTCATACTGGACAGAAGCCGTTCTCATGTGATATATGTGCCAAGAACTTTTCCCGAAAAGGAGATCTGACAAGACATCTGTCTACTCACACTGGTGAAGATCCTTTCTCATGTGATATATGTGCCAAGAAATATTCCCGAAAAGGGGATCTAGAAAGACATCTGCTTACTCATACAGGACAAAAGCCGTTCTCATGTGATATATGTACCAAGAAATTTTCTCAAAGTGCGGGACTCAACACACATATGCTTACTCACACTGGACTCTTGTGATATGTGATCGCTAGACTTCGGATTTTAGGTAAAAACCTATTTTAATCCTTAAGTGAAACATGGACGAAAACTTGTATATGCATGTTTCATAAGTGACTATGCCAAAAACTGATACTTTTATAGGACCTAAAGCAGCCTATTTTTACGTTAGAGCCTAATATTGCCTTTTTGCTTTTTTTTCCCTCCAAAGTTCAAAATAAGTTATTTTTTGTTATAAATTCTAGCATTTATTTTCAGTTCGTACTAAATTTTTAGCTCAGAATGTGCAGTACATGACACATTTATGACATGGTTAAATAGTAAGGAATGTTTCGTCTTCAGTAGAAAAATTCCGTGCAATTCCCAAGAAAATGTAGTGTTTTTCTCCCGACTTCTACATCCAGCAAAGAAAAAGTCTATATAATTCTGTGTGCCATGGGCCTATATCAGTGTTTTATCATGATTATTGATTAATGGTGACTTCAATAAATAATGGTGACTTCAATAAATAATATTCCGCATTCCAATTGAGATATTTCAGAAAATTGGCAACTTAACAATTTGATAAGAGACTTTTACGATTTTTAGAACCTATTTTCCAATTTTTAGAACCTATTTTCCAATTTTTAGAGAGTATTTTAGGTACCTAAAACAGTATTTTTAGCGACCTAAAAGTCCGAAGTCTAGTGATCGCTATTATACACATCTCAAACACATGGATTAAACTTACGATGAGATTCTATGTAACTGTTTATTATTTGTAGAAAGCAAATACTGTTATATTTTTATCAAAAATTTATACTAAATCTCTTAGCAACTATGTATTGTAGCGAATTCAGCCTTCTTTGGTTGGCAACAATTTGTTTAGAACAAATAAAGTAAGAAAACAGTTGAACATACTAGAAACATTAGTATAAAAGAACTCAACATTCCTTTCTTTTCGCTTGCATACCTGGCTTCCATCTACCTTCATTTTACGATTAGTAGGAGAACTATGGAGCCTGTAATTAAATCAGAGTGTATTAAGATAGAAATTAAGGAAGAGATTTCTCAAACACAACCAAAGTGTGAAGCTGTGCCCGTTATATTTGGTACAATACAATCAAAGGTAATTAAATGTGAGAACACAGACAACAAGGATTCTACAACATACAGCACCGTACACAAGTGTGAACCTGTGCCTCTTACGTTTGACACAATACTGTCACAACTCATCAAGTGTGAGAATAAAAGCAACGTAGAGCAGATTTCTGGAGTTTCTCAAGGAAATAATGAAGAAGAGGATCAGCTAATGCAATCACACCCAACTGCTGTATTTGCAAGCACATCTTCTGCTGATCACCTCACCCCTACTCAAGTTAAACATTTCTCATGTGACATTTGTGCCATGAAATTATCCCAAAAAAGAGATCTCAGAAGACATCTGTCTACTCACACCGGAGACAAGCATTTCCCAAAGTGGGAATCTCAAAACGCATCTGCTTATTCATACTGGACAGAAGCCGTTCTCATGTGACATTTGTGCCAAGAAATTTTCCCAACGTGCGAATCTCAGAAACCATCTGCTTATTCACACTGGACAGAAGCCGTTCTCATGTAATATGTGTGCCAAGAAATTCTCAGGAAAAGGTGTTTTCAAAAAACATATGATTAACTTACTCACACTTTCCAGAAGTCTTTCTCATGTGATATATGTGCCAACAAATTTTCCCAAAGTGCTAATCTCAAAACGCATCTGCTTATTCACACTGGACAGAGATCGTTCTCATGTGACATTTGTGCCAAGACATTTCCCCGAAAATACGATCTGAAAAAACATATGATTACTCACACTGGGCAGAAGCCTTTCTCATGCGATATTTGTGCCAAGAAATTTTCCCAAAGGGGGAGCCACAGAAGACACCTGCTTATTCATGAGAGGAACAAACTATTCCTAATGTAATATGTGCACTGAGCTGTGTGAGGCTATTTCAACTGAATGGGTTGACATTCTCAGGTTGTCAGCTATTTGGACAATGACTGTACGCAAAGACCAAATGTAATAAATGGTCTTTCAAAAAAGTGAATTATTTTACTTGTTTTTGGCACTGTAAACATTTAATGGTAAAATCGCATTATAGGGGCCCCACTTTGAAAAACCAACTTTCTCCTCATAAAACACTTAATATCACACGTATTTTGTTATAGATAGTTCTCTGGAGAGGAGATGTTGCCTCGACGATTGATTTGGTCCATCCCACCCGCCCTAAAAGTTACACTTTCTTTTATAACATGATCTAGCGAAAAGTAGCGTGAATTCTGCCATATTTTATATGAAGAAACTTGTGATTGGATGTTAGAAGTGTGACGTCACACCAGCTGAACATGTTTGATTCTGGCAAACAGGTTCACCAATACAACAAACCTCGCCTTCTGCAGAATTCAGAATGCCCTACTAAATTAATATCACCGTTCATAACCTAACAGAACCTGTCACTAATTAGTAACACCGTACCTAACCTTACTGCCACTAAACTAGAACTTCATGAGAATTTAGAATGCCCTACTAAATTAATATCACTGTTCATAAGCGATGTACAAGAAGCATCATGTTCGTCAACCTGCCACGATGAGAAACAAAAAATATCACCTGTCCATGGACACCTTTGCACATCGCGGGATGGGCCCCCCCCCCTACATTGCGACTTTGCCCATTTAATTTTTGTTAGCATATTATTATTGTTATTGTTATTATCGTTATTAGACTGTTTGAAAGTGAAAAATATTCAGAGATTTAAAACAATATTATTCAAGAACTTTTGCAAAAACATGCCTTTCGAACACATAGTGAAATGGTCTTAACATCAACACCAATAAAATATCAACTTCTCACTAACAGTTCCTGAACTTATCTGAAATATAATAGACTGCTGTAATGCTGAATTGTGGAATCTAGTGAGAGAGTGGGCTAAGCCAAAAATTTTCAAATTTGAGTTATTTTCATCTCTGTGTAGTACATATAGTCATGTAACTGTAAACCTAATATTAAAGGTTTGTGTGGGTTCCTTCCTTATCCAATCATGAAAGACAATTTTCATACATTAAGGGAATGGCGTTTATCCAGCATTACTAACATGATATGCAGGGTGCAGTAATAGTCCAGTCACCGGGTACTTCTACCTGGAAAAAGGTCCAAAGTTATTAATTTTTGTTATATGTTGTATGTGGGTATTCTGTGGTGTAAAATCCAAGTTTTCCAATTCGAGAACCCTGTAGGAACTTCAGGGCAGCCGAAAACCTCGACATTTTTGGGATTTTGTGGTTTTTTCCTTATAACTCCTAAACAACGCGTTATCCTATAACCTAAAACATTCCATTACAAAAGTGAAAGAGCATTAAAGTTCCTACCATTTTCATTGTGTAAATGTTTTTTTAAAACCAAATACTTACCGAGATATGGCGCTTCAAAGTTTTGAATTTTTTTTAAATATAAAAAACTGCGAAAAAATCCTTAAGAAGGTGATAAAGGGTAGACATTGTGGTCTGAAGTTAATTTTTGTAAACACTTTGAAAAGTGTAAATTCTGATAAGAAATAAATCAAGTGTGAAGTTGAAATTTTTTCTCATTAGAACGTCAAACACAAATCGCAAAATATCTTGATTCCGTTATTTCTGGCTTAACCCACTTTCTCACTGGATGCCTTATTGCTAATTGTGTAAAGATATCACGCCATCACTCCCATGTTAGGTTACTCCTAATACACCGCACCAGTATAAAATAATACCATATCTGACACATGCGTAATATATTTTCATCGAGTTGCACAAATAAACTACAGATATAATAGAAAGCATTGCTAGCAAAGCAACTCTCTTACAAGATACGGGCGAGTCATTTAAAGATAATGTATACAGTTTTTGGCCCAAGGTAACAACGTGAGAGGAAATAGTCATTCGAGATTTTGACATAGGCTAATTGTTTTTAATTAGTATCAGAGAAATACAACCTGCAGATTTTTGTGCAGTTGGTTTATAAAGGAATGAATTTGAAAAGGCGTATAGCTTTCTTTTTTCCATGTGTGATGTACTGGTAATTGCAGCGGTGCGGTCCACCTCCCAAAAAAGCCAGAGCTGTATCTGGATTGAACATCCATAGCGGGGTGTGCAAAATAATTATTATTGTTGTTATTATTATTCTCATTATCCACATATGAAATAATATTGATAATTACATACCGACTTGACAAGTTAAAAGACGAGTTCCCTAGCCCAAAAATCCTTCACAGTGAGTTCATCCAAATCATTTAATGTTTTCCCTTTTTGGCCTGTATTCAAGATTCCCCATCTGTCCACTTTTGTGTCATAATGTTATATACAAATTAATCAAGCAGAGCGGGGTAACAAAATCGATGTGATCGACAAATTGATGCTAGGATCTTCTATTGCGGTTGCTATAGCCATCTGTAATTAATTTCACAATTGAAATGTATTTATTCTTTTTTTAAATTTATTTATTTTTTATTCATTTCAGATTCAAAGTTGTCCACAGTCGCTAACATCTATGATTTGTTTGATTTTACGAATCGGTCTGTAGAATATATTGTCACCTATGGAATTTCGATGTATCGAGATATCGAAGCTAAGCGTCCTATTCGATTTTGAAATATGAATTTTTAATTATACATTCTTAGCCAAAATTTTTATTTAAACACAACACTATGTAAGTTATTCAAGCCCTAGGGTAAAACTTTTCGATTGATACCTCGATCATTCATAGGCGTAGTAGCACAGTTTTCAATTAGATAAATGGGTGACAGCATAAATAATATATAATTATGATTATTACTAAATTAGTGATTATGATTGTGACATTGACTCTATTAACGTGCTTTCCAATTAGACATCACACACAGAGAGCCGTATTCACGCTTTATGCTAATGAAAAGCACACAACATTCAACAGGTAGAGAGATGTCGCGACAGAAGAAGATCGGAGTGTTTTTCATGACGTTGCTAGGTATTGACATACAGTCCCCGGACTTCGCTATGTTCTCTATCAAATAGCACAGAAACGACGTGGAAATCAAATATCAGTGATAGGATTTATACAATGAACAAATAGCGTGTTTCCGTTTTGTTTTCTCTTCTTTCCTCTAACATTCAAAGTGATGTTAGATAGAACAGAGTTTTTTTAACGGCTAACCTTTGTTGTTCTTGTAATATCCCTACAATATAAAGCCACATGGCTGATTGAATCACTCACTAACATTAATATCTGCCCACGTCCAGATGAGCTAGAAACTTGAAATTTCGTACACATATAGCTTTTAGGCTGTAAACTACGGGAAAATTCGAAAGTTTAATTTTTTAAATTTTTTTGCCCTAAAACCCCCCGAAAAAGGGCTCGGTTTCCATGGCAACGGTATTGTCAAACAGTGCTCACATAGGGCTGTGACAGACTAAATGCACGCACTCTGTCTCCAATAGATATTTTAAAAAAACCTTTCCCGAGAACCTCAGCGGGGGTTTGGGGGCAGAGTCCCCAATGAGCAAAGCAAGTTAATAAATATAGGCCTCCATTTCATTCGTTTTAACCTCTAGCCTACAATTATTATTCCTACTACTACTATTAACGTGTACCTATTAATCATTTACAATTCAAAGAAAATAAGTAACTATTTCGGCAATAAGTCTTGATAATAGGTAGAATTGGATGTATCTGGAAACACAAACGCAAATGTATTACATTAACTCCATATGGCACTTTGTTCAATCAGTTCTCCGGTTTTTATTTAACTGTTTAGTGTTTATTCATTATTACAAAAGGCTAACTATATTGAGAAGTACGGCAACGAGTGAATCTTTGCCTACTGTCAGGGCATGAATAAAAATAATAATTTATTTGTTTATCTATTGTCCGCCGTCGTGGTCTTGTGGTTAGCGTCGCTGACTACAGATCCGTCGGCCCGGGTTCGATTCCCGGTACCTCCTCGGATTTTTCTGAGGTAGGGAGGTCTGGTAGGGGTGCACTCAGCCTCGTGATTCCAAATTGAGGAGCTACTTGATAGAGAAGTAGCGGCTCCGGTCATGAAAACCACCAATAACGGCCGTGGGTGTCGGCATGCTGACCACATGCCCCCCAATCCTGCCATCTGCCTACGGGAGATGACGCAGCGGTCGGGTGGTAGGCCAAGTCCCTCCAGGGATGTAGCGCCACGGAGTTTAGAGTTTATCTATTAAATCGATAAATCATTTATTTAGCAGTAAAATAATTAAAACGCTGCATATTTTTTTACTACTGAAATCCTTTTTTCTACATTAATTGTACAAATATCACAATTTAACTTTAATAGTATTAATAAAGTAATAAATAAATAATTACAACTTCCGGTCATGGACACCACCATTAATCCTGAAATTACTGAAATCCTTTTTTCTACATTAATTGTACAAATATCACAATTTAACTTTAATAGTATTAATAAAGTAATAAATAAATAATTACAACTTCCGGTCATGGACACCACCATTAACGGCCGTGGGTGCCGGCATGTTGACCACATGACCCCCAATCCTGCCATCTACCTATGGTAGATGACGTACCGGTCGGGTGGTGGGCCAAGTCCCTTCAGGGATGTAGCGCCTCGGAATAATTACAATTACTAACTACTAAATCAGATAATTAAATCTGCCATTGATATCTTTAGCAAGATCAGACATTACACAAATAATCTTCTGATTCCAGCTGAACGTCAGGAAGGCTTTCAGTAATTTTGTTCAAACATTTGAAATGAGCGAATGTTTTAGTCTCAAGATCTTTCCCAAAAAGTTTAATTTGCTCTGAAATCTAAATACACTCTGCGCTAAATCAAAAATAAGTTTTTGTCTCCCTCGTAATATGTTTTCATTCAATTATATTAACTACATACTTTTTAGAATCTGTATCATTATTTACTCTTAGCTTAGTTTCAAGAGCCGCATGCGGCTCGCGATCCTCGCTGTGGCTAACCCTGACGTATTAAGTTGCTTTACGATTTTGCTTTGTCAAAACTCATTTAGTTTAAGCACGGAATTTTTATTGCCAAAATAGTGATTTATGTTAGAGTAGGATTACCTCCACAACGTCTCTGGGTTTTTACGTATATACCTTAGGAGCGAGTCTCACCGCTCGTAGAGTTCCTGCGTAGGGGAGGTAGCTGCACCCTGATTGGTTGTCCCACTCCACGTGTTGTCTGTCTCTGTCTCCCGGCATTATCCCTCCACTCAACTATTATAGTATTTTCTACGACTGGCGACATGCTGCATGATGTTCACTCTCTGCCCAGCGGTAGCTTACTGATCTTACGCGCACCGAATTCGCGCACGAGACGTAACGAGAAGCTCGCTGGCTGGGTTTGTCTTCAAGGCCAGAGACTTTGTGGGAATAATCCAACTCTACTTTGAATTGTAGATGATTAATAAGTACACGATAATAGTAATAGTAGGAATAATTGTATTTGTAGTGGTTAAAATGAATACACAATACTACGTCTTTACTAGTTGCTTCATGGCATATATCCGAGAAAGAAAAGCCGCCATTTTGAATAGCATTTCGCCTCTCACATTACAGTTTTAGTTCAGTCACTAGGTACTGAAAATTGGGTTTCCCTGGAAAAAGGTCCGAAGTTAATAATTTTTAAATATGTTTTATGTGGGTATTCTGTGGCGTAGAATCCAAGTTTTCCAATTCGAGAAACCTGTGCGAACTTTAGGGCAGCCGAAAAACACCGAAATGTTGGGGCTTTTTTCAGCGTTTTCCTTATAACTCCTAAACAACACGTTTCAGCCTAAAACATTTCATTACAAAAGTTAAGGAGCATGAAATTTCCTATTATTTGCACTGTTTACACGTTTTCTAAAACCAAATATGTACCGAGATATGGAGCTTCAAAGATTTTTAAAATTTTCAAAATATCGAAAAACTGCGAAAAATGCAACATTTTTCCTAGTCACTTTTATCTTAAACATTTCTGTATGAATAACGTTCAATAACCTACACAATAGAAATCCCATCCTTAATGAGATGTTCATTTAAGAATGAAGTACACAATTGTCGTTGTATAAAAATGTATTTTATAAAAAAAATACTACATATGATGATATGTGGATATATGAGATTTATTAAATAAGTAAGATATTAACAAATTGTCCATAAATATTGATTCATAAAAGCCCCGATGGCAAATCGGCATCATCTCTCAGTAATTCCTCCTATTGTAATTGTTACCTACGCAGAATTTGTTGTATTTGCAGGAGTCACTGCGCCTCAGACAATACACAACCATTCAGAATTTCGATTGAGTAGGAGAACTATGGAGCCTGTACTTAAATCGGAGAGTATTAAGATTGAAATTAAGGAAGAGATTACTGAAAAGCTACCAAAGTGTGAACCTGTGCCCGTTATATTTGATGCAATACAGTCACAGGTAATCAATTGTGAGAACACAGACAACAAGGATTCTACAATATACAGCACCGTTCACAAGTGTGAACCTGTGCCTATTACGTTCGACACAATACAGTCACAGCTAATCAAATGCGAGAACACAGACAACAAGGATTCTACAGCATGGAGCATAATGCACAACTCGGAGCAGATTTCTGGAGCTTTTCAGGGAAATAATGCAGAAGAGGATCAGCTAATGCAATCACACCCAACTGCAGTATTTGCAAGCACATCTTCTGCTAGAAGCCCTAAACAGCTCACCCCTACTCAAATCAAACATATCACTTGTAATATTTGTGCCAAGAAATTTGCCCGAAAATATAATCTCAAAAACCATCTGATTAGTCACACTGGACAGAAGCCGTTCTCGTGTAATATATGTGCCAAGAAATTTTCCCAAACTACGCATCTCAAAAAACATCTGCTTACTCACACTGGACAGAAGCCGTTCTCATGTGACATTTGTGCCAAGCAGTTTTCCCTTAGAATGCATCTAAAAGAACATTTGCCAGTTCATACGGGAGATAAACCTTTCTCTTGTGATATTTGCACCACGAAATTTTCCCGAAAAGGGGATCTGAAAAAGCATATGGTTATTCACGCTGTAGAAAAGCCGTTCTCTTGTGACATATGTGCCAAGAAATTTTCCTTCAGAAGGCGTCTAAAAGAACATTTGCCCGTTCATACGGGAGATAAACCTTTCTCTTGTGATCTTTGTGCCACGAAATTTTTCCGAAAAGGGGATATGAAAAAACATATGATTACTCATCACATAGAGAAGACGTTCTCATGTGATATATGTGCCAAGAAATTTTCCCTTAGAAGGCATCTAGAAGAACATTTGGCTGTTCATACGGTAGATAAACCTTTCTATTGTGATATTTGTGCCAAGAGATTTTCCCGAACACATTATCTAAAAAAACATATGAGTACTCACACTCGAGAAAAGCCGTTCTCATGTGATATTTGTGGCACGAAATTTTCCCGAAAAGCTTATGTAAAAAAACATATGATTACTCACACTGCAAAGAAGGCATTCCCTTGTAATATATGTGCTAAGGAATTTTCCCTTAGTTTTCGTCTGAAAGAACATATGACAGTTCATACGGGACATAAACCTTTTTCTTGTGATATTTGTGCCGCGAAATTTTCCCGAAAAGGAGTTGTAAAAAAACATATGTTTACTCATACTAGAGAAAAGACGTTCTCATGTAATATTTGTGGCACGAAATTTTCCCGAAATGATCATCTCATAAAACATATGACTACTCACACTCGAGAGAAGCCGTTCTCATGTGAAGTTTGTGGCACGAAATTTTCCCGAAAATATGTTCTCAAAAAACATATGACTATTCACACTCGAGAGAAGCCGTTCTCATGTGAAATTTGTGCCACCAAATTTTCCCGAAAAAAGGATCTGAAAAAACATGATCAATCACATTGCAGATAAAGCGTTCTGATGTGCCAAGAAATTGTCAAAAATTGGGGATCTCAAAAGACATCTGCTTACTCATGACAACCTTTCCTAATGTAATGTGTGCACTGAGCCGTTGTCCTGTGTGAGCCTATTTCAACTGAAAGCAGTCATTCTCAGGTTGAGAAGCAGTAAAAATAGTAACCCGTCATCACTCGCGTGTTAGATTTCATCTGAAAATCTAAGACGAGTCTTTATTCTATTACAGAGATTCTTAACTGTAAATTTTTAATTTTTAACATAGGGTATTTTGTTTGTAACTTTGTTATGTTATTGTAATTTATTTTTCGTATCTTTGTTCATGTATTTTATTTCATATAAGCAATCTTATTTATTTTTATTCTTATTTTTTGCCTAAAACTATAATATGTATGTTTTTTTTTTATATATAATGTTCAAAATATAATTTTAGTATAACTGAACTGAACTGAGCTATGCTCATGCGGGGTAAATAATGCTCTTTTGTAATTGTAATAATTTTGTTTATATTATTTATATTTGTATTTGTAATAATTTTGTATTAACTTGTATTTTCTAATTTGTAATTTGTTATTTTCATGGTAAATAATAAACAAATAAATAAAAAAAATAAAAAATAAAAAAAACGCAACTCAAACTCATGGATTAATCTTAGAATAACATTCAGTGTAACCGTTTTAGCATTTGTAAAAAGAAAATACTGTTATATTATATTTTGTGAAAACATATAATAATAATAAAAAAAATCTCTTTAGGCAAGCCTACAGGCAGAGATAGATTTTGAAGTGCTTCTGGTTTAATTTACTGTTGCTGTGTAGCACTTTTCTTCTTTATCCTTGGCATAATAATAACTTCAAAAAGGAGGAAAGAGCACTTTTTCAAACATTCAAATCTCGCCTTATGTGAGAACTAGCGAGAAACTAGTTATTGATTTGTAGAGTACTCATCAAGAGCTTTTCAATGATACCACACAAGCCGTAGTTTCAAAAATTTCGAATTTCCATCCTCCCCACCCCCAAAACACCCGAATCGTTAGTGTCACTGTGAACTCCATAGGGAGTACTCTAATTTATTCAAACAAACTTTCCTTCTATACTTAATAGGGACCGAGGTATAAATGTTTTAAAATTTCAACCCCCTCCCCCGACCACCCCAATTTTGCTCATTAACGAACTTGTCTGAACTATTGGGCCTAGAAACAACATAATAAAATTTGGTTCAAATATCTTCAAAATTACGGCCGCTATCGTGTAAAGATATAAACATCACAATTTTTTTTTTTTTGAACGGGCGGTGGTTTGTACTTAGGGAAGCATGAAACGTAAAGATGTGAAAGAATTTTTCGAAAGTCATGACATGGTATCGATTGCAATAGGTAGATTTTTCTTCGAAATCTACCTAAAAGTATCAGGGAATAATAAGCAATAAGCTATTATTCAAGAGCTTCAGCAGCGTTTTGAACACAGAGTGAAGTAGTCATAACCATCAACACCAATAAAATATCAACTTTTCACTAACGGTTCATGAACTTATTTGAAATATAATGTACTATGCTGTAATGCTGAATTGATAATTGTATAAAGACGATAGGTAGCTTAAGTATATCATGCCATCATTCCCATGTTAGGTTAGGTTAGCATTGACGGGCGGCTCGCTATGTTCTCATATTACCATCTTTGTTGTTACTGCAAAAGGTTTTCTCAAAAGAAAGCTCTGACTGAATTAGTGTTGCCAATTCTCTCATTGCTCAGTGCCATTGCCACAAGTGTTTTGCTGCATTTATATTTTCCTGCTCTCTTTTTAAACACTATGGCAACTATGCCAAGCGACAAGGTCAGGCGGCAACTTCTTTGATATTAACTGTCAATGCAATGAGCGGGGCGACTATACTTAAACTGCACCAGTTTAAAATAATTCCACATCTGACACATGCATAATATCATGTTGCCATTGATTTGCACAAAATTACATGATACAAGCGAGTTAATGAAAGATTACATAGACAGACAGCCATTTTGGTGCCTTAGAATTTATTCTTATTCTTGGGTATATTTAGGTCGCTGATGCCAAATGTGCCATTAGTTTTGCCCTATCAGCTTTAGTTTTTGAGATATGGTATTACAATTATGCATGTTATCCCACTTTACGTTTGATATAAATAAAAAACAATGCCTATTAGGAGCTTCTAAATCATTTGAAGAAAAAAGCTACATTACATTAACATTTCAATAACAATATAACATGGAGTCTTTCAAAAAATTGATATTATCACATATTATGACTTATGAGCTGTCAATTTGAGGGCCAAAAAATAACCCAGCTTTTAGTTTTTCTGTACTTCGTACAGTTTTCGTCCTACGTGTCCAAAGTATGGTCAAGAACCTTCACTAGCTATATTATCAAGCAAGATTTTGTTTCGCTAGGCTAAGAGTTCACAAATAAAATCCCCCCCTCTACAAAAGTAGAGCTGGTAGAGAAAAACTGTTTACATATTTGAAATAAGCACACTAAGTATGGCCAAAATCCGGTAAAACATCTGAGACCCCCCCCAAAAAAATTGTTTTTTGATGTGCTGTGCTATTTATACAGTTTTCACCTGATCAGACGCCGCGGGAGGAACTAGTCATTCGAGTGTTTAACATTTTTTTAATGATTATCATAGGTAATGCCACGAGAGATCACAAGTTTATCTGATAAACCTCGTCAATTCGAGTTGTATTTATTAAGACTATTCCATGATTGAAATGTAACGGATTATACAAATAATAATTACTTTCATGCTTTGTTGTATAAAAACAAAACTAACAGTTGCGAGGTCACGGCCTACTATGAATCAACCATCCATGAATCGATCGAGTTAACGTGGTAACCAGGGCTACCAATGGTGCATATAAGACATAGTTAACTTCATTCAGGTAAGCTAACAGCAGAACAGAATTAAAGTACAGTCGGTCAAATAAAAAATGTCGGGAATCGTATGCAGTTAAAATTAAAGTTTTAACGCATTAGTTCACAAGTTTCCTATAAAAAACATAAAATACAGGCCATTCTCGGAACTTATGAGGCCATGCGACAGGAGGGAAAAAATGAACGAGGGGAAAACTGAACAACGCAGAAAGCGCAACACACGATATTCAACTGACCTGCATTTTTCGGCCTCTGAAGGAGCGAGAAGGTTCCATATTTATGAAAGAGCAGCTCAGAGGAGGGAACTTCACTGGTTTTGCACTACAAGTACCGGTATTATAAAATAAAATCTTTAAAAAATGCTCCTTCAATCAACATATTCCTCGCGAATCAATTAATTATTAGTATTATAAAAATTTTCAACCAAGAATATGGCGGATTTGAGGCATATAGCCACAGCCTTCTATACATGTTCGTTTTTTAACAAAACTGACTAAATAATCAAGAAAATACATGGATAGACAAGAGGCTTGTGTGAACCTAACCTTAAGTCTTCCTGTAAATGCGCATATGCTCGTTCGTGATACTTTACAAAATAACTCCCGACGTTTTTTATTTGACCGACTGTACATGAACTGGCTTGCAACGAATGGAAATCGTGTTTTTAATCATTGTAGGCCAACATTTCTTTTATTTCAATTTCCAAACAAGTTATGTTGTATAAAATAATCTGTTTTCGTGCTGTATAATGGCAACATGTGACATATTAATCACTGCACACTGATGCTTGCATGTGCAGTAATGAGCAGACCATTTTATCCGGTAAAATGCCATCGTCGCGATTCCTACAAGAATATCGTAAAGATAAACGACCGTAATTGGTCCATATCAGAGGAACAGCTAAACGTTATTGGTCAATATCAAACACGGGGTGTATGAGTGGAATAGCCAAAGAAACACAGCCAGTATATTTTCATGCAGTTGGTTTGTAAAGGAATGAATCTGAAAAGCAGAAGTCTTGTCTTTTTCTTTTACTTGTGTAGTAGTCCCTCCCCGAAAGAAAAACAGAGCTATACCTGGATAAAACATCCATAGCGGGATGTGCAAGATTAAAATTATTATTATTATGTAGATATATTCAGTACTAAATTGATATTGATAATTACATACAGACTTCACAAGAAAAAGACTTGTTGTGAGAGTTCCTTAGGTGACAAAAAACCGCACAGTGCATTTTGTTAAAATCATTAAATGTTTTCCCGCTTAGGCCTGTATTCATATCCCCCTTCAGTACACTTGTCTGTTATAATGTTATAAACAAATTAATCAAGCAGAGCGGGCTAACAAGATTGAAGTGATCGACGAATTGATGCTATGCTTTTCTATCGCGTTTGCTATTACCTTCTGTAATTAATTTAAGAACCAATTTATTAGCCCAAAAAAAGGCTTTAGCTATTACTTCGGTAACCCAAAAAAAACACGTTTTCTGCCAATTATCGCTCGTAACTCGCGAACGAAAACGAAAATTAAGAATCTGACTTCGAGGTGCTTTTGGCCACGGTTCAGTTACCGGTAATCTATGTTTAAAAATTCAGATTTCTGCATGCAGTAGATTTGGTTGAGATTTGCACACACAAATAAATACTTCCTGTTATTATATTTAATTTATAAATAATTTATATATAAATTCAAGCGAAGTACTGTATTGAAATCAATAATTATCTATTTTATTCATTTTAACCACTACAAAGTAATTTGTTTATTCCTACTACTACTATATAGGTCAGAATAAAAATATATGTCATAAATATCCGAAACCTAGTGATGATGATAGACAATAGACAATAAACTTGTCTATTGTCTATTGTCTATCATCATCACTAGGTTTCGGATATTTATGACATATATTTTTATTCTGACCTATATTCTCACCGCAAACACAAATTAAACAGGAATTGGACATTTGTTATCCTAATCGAACAGTTTTTATTGAAGTAAAACTTCTTTAGTGGCGGTAGAGGGTAAATCGGGAAAATCAGTCACACTAAAACCGTCACGAAATCAGCCACAATCAGTCACACTAAAACCGTCACGAAATCAGTCACACTCAAAACCGAACGAAATTACTTACTTGTTTCGGTGCGGACTGCACAGAAAACAATCAACTCAATGATTAGGAGTAATCAAAGGAAATTTTTCAGACCTTACTTCCTCAATGGCAATAGACAATTCCTAAGCAATCTACAGGTATATTATCTATTTTATGGAACCCGGAGGTTCATTATAACTAGACTTCGGATTTTAGGTGAAAACCTATTTTAATCCTTAAGTGATAGGCCTATATGGACGAAAACTTGTATATGCATATTTCATAAGTGACTATGCCTAAAACTGATAATTTTATAGGACCTAAAACAGCCCATTTTTACGTTAGAGCCTAATATTGCCTTTTTGCTTGTTTTTTCTCTAAAGTTCAAAATAAGTAATTTTTTTGTTATAAATTCTAACATTTATTTTCAGTTCGTACTAAATTTTTAGCTCGGAATGTGTAGTACATGACACATTTGTGACGTGGTTAAATAGTTCGTCTTCAGTAGAAAAATTCCCTGGAATTCCCAAGAAAATGTAGTGTTTTCCTCCGGACTCCCACACCCAGTTAAAAAAAAAAAAGTAGGAGTTTTCTGAATCACTGAGGGATTCAAGGGGTTGAATATGCTAGTATGAAATGCGTAGCTTCTGGGCGCAGGGATTAGGTTTTCAATGGTAGTAGTACAGGCCCTAGTAATAGGTCTATATAATTCTGTGTATGCCTACTATGGGGCTATTATCTGTGTTTTATCATGATTACTGGTTAATGGTGACTTCAATAAATATAATATTCTGCATTACAATTGAGATATTTCAGAAAATTGGCAACTTAACGATTTTATATGAGACTATTTTACGATTTTTAGAACCTATTTTCCAATTTTTAGAGCCTATTTTAGGTGCCTAAAACAGCATTTTTAGTACCTATAAGTCCGAAGTCTAATTATAACATCCAAAAATCCAAAATTTAATAAATAATAAAATTAAAAATTTACAAATCCAATTATCAAAAATATTAAAAATAAAAAAATAAACAATTCAAAGACTGAAAATTTAAAAAATCCAAAATTAAAAATTAAAAAGTCCAAAATTAAAAATTAAAAAGTCCAAAAAGCCAATATTAATAAGTGCAATAATGCAAAATTGAAAAAATCCAATAATAAAAAATTGAAAAAATAAACAAAATTAAATAAAGTTTTACTTCTGTCGCGTGGCGTTCCATGCACTCTTTTATTTTTTGCATATAAAGTCATATTTTGGTGACTTTCATGGTCTTGGACATATTTCGGTCATATTTGTAATTTAAATTCATATTTGAGTTATATATGTAAATATATGTAATATATGTAAATCACCTGTAAAATTGTTAAAAGTTAATATCTGATTGAATCAGTGTTATGTAATAATTTAGTGTCATTAAACATTTTATATTGGAAACACGTTCTTTTATGAGGTCATATTTAGGATTTTTTGGTCATATTTAGTCATTTTTAATGTCATATTTGGAATCATATTTTCCATTTTTTAGGTCAAAAACATCCGAACCCTGTATAATCACCTAAATTGAAAATAACATAAATAACTATTTGAGATCTTGGTTCATAAACTAGATTGTTTTGACAAAACACAAACTTAAGCCAACACAATATTAAGTTTCTCTCAATCTACTTATGAGCTTCATTTCTTATCACAGCGGAGGATTTTTCAATATTAATTCGTTATTTGCTTTTACTGTAACTTCAAGGAAAAGAGATCAATTTCCTTACGAATAAATCACAGTTTAGTATTTTCTGCAAATGCTTTTGGTATGTTCAACTGTTTTCCTACGTGATTTGTTGCAAACAAATTGTTGTCAACCAAAAGAGACTGAATTCCATTACAATACGAAGTTGGCAGGACTTTATTTATTACTATTCTAAGCCCAAGCCAGCTGAAATTATTAAATTTAGGATTCAAAATAACATAAAACGTCGTACGATGTTCGACTGATATAAAGAACTTCTTGCTTACCTGTTAATTCTATATAACATAAGGCAAAGTACGTGCGTTAGCGTCCATCCCTAGTCATAAAAAAATATAAAAAAGGATATTATTATGGAATTTACTTCTTAAATTCAGAATTTCTAAATGACAAGGTTTACTACGCATGTTAATATACAATGAACAATAAAATCCTTAACGTGTAAAATAGAAATATTTAATACACTATTCCACCTTTACCCTTAACATATAATATACAACTTATTATGAAAATGCATTTCGGCGTATGCTGCGCCATCTTCAGTTCAAATAAGATGTAATGAACACCACAATTCTTCTCAAATAATGTTGTTTATGAAATTTGTTAATTGGTAACCTAGGTCACCGTTGTAGTCAAGTCAAATAAATGATTTTGGTCAATTATGTTTTCATTAAGGATGTTATTTCTGTTCTTATAAATTTGAAAGTTTTCCAATGTATTTAGTCTAACCCCCTTATCACAGATATGTAGGACTTCCATGGTGTTATTTAAATTATCCAATCTATGACCACTATCAAGCAGGTGTTTAGCATACGCTGAGCGTAATCTGCCATATTTAAAGTCAGAGACATGTTCATTGAATCTTTGTTTGAATTTTCTACCAGTTTGTCCCACATATATCTTTTTGCAAAAA
The DNA here is from genome assembly GCA_964059195.1 of Ectobius pallidus. NCBI lineage: Eukaryota > Metazoa > Arthropoda > Insecta > Blattodea > Ectobiidae > Ectobius > Ectobius pallidus. The sequence continues at coordinate 9,144,776 of CAXKWD010000002.1, forward strand.
GTTGTATATTATATGTTAAGGGTAAAGGTGGAATAGTGTATTAAATATTTAATATTAACCCTTATCTGTTGAATATGAGTTATTTCAATAATAGTGTAAAATAGAATTTACATTGGGAGGCAGTGTAGAGACACCTATGAACCACAGTCGGAAATACATTCAGTAGGGTAGCCAAGACAACTTTACCAGGCTAGTGCTGTAAAATTACTTTACCGTACTAGTACGAAAAATTGCTACTTCCCGGCGTTTTAGCAGTACGAGAAACAGCCACTTTGCAGAGCGTGTACTAAAAACAAATTTTCCCGGTCTTTTCTCGATTTTGATTTTTATCTGTGATCCCTGTACTTGTTATTATCGCCGCACTCAATTCGTTGACAGTTAACATCAAAGAAGTCGCCGCCGCTTGGAGTAGTTGCCATACTGCACAGTGTTAGTAAACAGAGCGGGAAGATGTAGATGCAGCAAAACACTTACGTGGCAATGACATTGAGCAATGAGAGAATTGGCAATACGGATTCAGTCAGCGGTTTCTTTTGAGAAAACCTTTTACAGCAACAACAAGCATTGTAATATGAGAACAAAGCGAGCCGCCCGTCAACATTATGAGTGAGGCGATAATACTACGTATATGCGGGGAAGTACCTGCCATTTCCCTAATCATTTCGCCTCTCACAGCCCACTTTGCTGCTTGTCCACATCTGTTTGTATTTCCACGAGACACTGCCCTTCAGATAATACATAAACGTTATTTAATGAGGACGCTGTGGGCTGAATGACCCAGAATGGAGCCTTTAATTAAATCGGAGTGTATTAAGATTGAAATTAAGGAAGAGATTACTGAAAAGCAACCAAAGTGTGAACCTATGCCCGTTATATTTGATACGATACAATCACAGGTAATCAAATGTGAGAACACAGACAACAAGGATTCTACAGCATACAGCACCGTTCACAAGTGTGAACCTGTGCCTATTACGTTTGACACAATACAGTCACAGCTAGTCAAATATGAGAACACAGGCAACAAGGATTATACAACATACAGCACAGTTCACAAGTGTGAACCTGTGCCTATTACGTTTGACACAATACAGTCACAACTCATGAAGTGTGAGGATAAAAACAACGTAGAGCAGATTTCTGAAGTTTCTCAAGGAAATAATGAAGAAGAGAATCAGCAAATGCAATCACACCCAACTGCTGTGTTTGCAAGCACATCTTCTGCTAGAAGAACTAAACAGCTCACCTCTACTCAAGTCAAACATTTCTCATGTGATATTTGTACCAAGAAATATTCCCGAAAAGTGGATCTTAATAAACATCTGATTACTCACACTGGAGAGAAGCCTTTCTCATGTAATATATGTGCCAAGAAATTTTCTCAAAAAGGTATTCTGAAAAACCATGTTGTTACTCACACCGGAAAAAAGCCGTTCTCATGTGATATTTGTGCCAAGAAATTCTCTGGAAAAGGGGATCTAAAAAAACATATGATTATTCACACTGGACAAAAGCCGTTCTCATGTGATATTTGTGCCAAGAAATTCTTCCAGAAAGTGAATCTCAAAAGACACCTTATTATTCACACTGAACAAAAGCCGTTCTCATGTGATATATGTGCCAATAAATTTTCCCGAAGAGATGCTCTCGTTGCACATATGCTTACTCACACAGGACAGAAGCCGTTCTCATGTGATGAATGTGCCAAGAAATTTTCCCAAATTGCGGGACTCAAAATACATTTAATTAATCATACTGGACAGAAGCCATTCTCGTGTGATGTATGTGCCAAGAAATTTTCCCGTAGACAGCAACTAAAAGAACATATGTTCAATCATATGGGACATAAGCCTTTCTCTTGTGATGTATGTGCCAAGAAATTTTCCCGAAAATCTGAAATAAAGACACATATTCTGCTTTATCACACTGAAAAGAACCCATTTCCTTGATATATGTAGTAGCTATTCAACAATACTCAAACACATGGATTAAACTTGCAATTAGAGTCTATGTAACAATTTCAGCATTTGTAAAAGGCAAATACTGTTATATTTTCTGTTTTGAAAACATAATAATATATAATAAATGATCTTTCAAAAAAGTGAAAAATTGTACATGTTTTTGGCACTGCAAACATTTAACATTTAGAACCATGTTATTGTTATTATTATTATTATTATTATTATTATTATTATTACTATACCATTTGAAACTGAAAAAGAATCAGAGAATCTTAGTAATATTATTGAAGAACTTTAGCATAAACTTGCCTTTCAAACACCGAGTGAAATAGTCATAACCTCCAATTGTATAAAGACAACAGGCAACGGAAGTACATCACGCCATCACTCCCATGTTAGGTTACACATAACATACAGCACCGCTTGTAATAATACCGCATCTGACACGTGTGTAACACCATGTTTGCATTGAGTTGCACAAATAAATTACAGATATTATAGAAAGCATTGCTACCAAAGCTAAGTTGTCTTGCAAGAGAGTCACTTAAAAAAAATGCTTGATCTAACAATGTCGGAGGAAATAGCAGTTTGAGATTTTGACATAATTGTATTTAGTGAGAATCAGAGAAACGCAGACTGCAGATTTTCATGAATTTGGTATATAAAGGATTGAATCTGGAAAGTGGAAAAATTGCTTTCTTTTTAGATGTATAATTCCAGCAGTGTAGTAAACACCCCCCCCCCCAACTAAAGAAAACCTGACAAAACATCCATAGATGGGTGCAAAATAATAATAATAATAATTCACGTTTATAGTAAAATTTAAAAGTTATATCATCATTTGTAAAGCTCTGTCATTAACATTGTTCTAGTATTCATAACTAGTTATTATATGTAAATGTATAGTTGCTATTAGACTCCCATGAGTCAAAGCGATTAAAAATATACCATATTAAAAAATAATAATAATTAAGCAGAGTGAGCTAACAAAATTGATGTGATCGACAAATTGATGCTAGGCTCTTTTCTTGCGGTTGGTATAGCCATCTATAATTAATTTCACAATCAAAATGTAATCGCCAAAACTGGTACTTTGATAGCCCAAAAAAAAAACAGTATTATGCCAGTTTTTCACTCATAGCTTGCGAACGTGAAGGGAAATTAAAAATCTGGCTTTGGGGTGCTTTCAGACACCCTTCAGTTCATCAGTTTGTAAATTTGAGTTCTATGTATTCCCTCAATTTGGCTGAGAATGGCACACAGATAGACATATACTTCCTTTTCTTATATAAATTCACCAAAAAAGAGAAAGCGAAGTACAATAGAATTCCAATTAAAGGAACTCAACTATTATTGATAATTACATACAGACTTCACAAGAAGAAAGACCTCTGGTGAGAGTTCCTTAGGTTAAAAAAAACCGCACAGTGTGTAGGCTATCGTTCCAATCATTTAATGTTTTTTTCCCATTTAGGCCTGTATTCATATCCCCCTTCGGTACACTTATGTGTTATAATGTTACAAACAAATTAATCAAGCAGAGCGGGCTAACAAGATTGAAGTGAACGACGAATTGATGCTATGTTTTTCTATCGCGTTTGCTGTTACCATCTGTAATTAATTTAATAACCATCAATATAAATATGTTAGCCCCCCGCCCAAAAAAAAAGGCTTTAGCTATTACTTCGGTAGCCCAAAATAAAGTTTTCTGCCAGTTTTTCACTTATTCTCGCAAACGAAAATTAAGAATCCGACTTCGAGGTGCTCTTGACCACGGTTCAGTTAATCTATGTTTAAAAATTCAGATTTCTGGATGCAGTAGATTTGGTTGAGAATTGCATACACAAATAAATACTTCCTGTTATTATATTTAATTTATAAATAATTTATATATAAATTGTAGCGAAATACTGTATTGAAATCAATAATTATCGATTTCATTGATTTTAACCACTACAAAGTAATTTGTTTATTCCTACTACTACTTTCATCATAATATATTAATCACTAGGTTTCGGATGTTTATGACATATAATGTTTTATTCTGACCTCAATTCTCACCGCAAACACAAATTAAACACGAATTGTACATTTGTTATCCTAATCATACTGTTTTTATTTTGCTTATAAAGTAATATTATGATCATTTTCATGGTCTTGGACATATTTCGGTCATATTTGTAATTTAAATTCATAGACATGTTTTAAAAATATTTTCAGTCCACATTTGCAATGGTTTTTGGAAACATTAACAGACTAGTAGTTCTTTACAAGTAAAACTGTAAATCACCTGTAAAATTGTTAAAAAATGAATATCTGATTGAATCAGTATTATGTAATAATTTAGTGTATTTAAACATTTTATATTGGAACACTTGTTTTAAGAAAATACGTTCTTTTATGAGGTCATATTTAGGATTTTTGGGTCATATTCAGTCATTTTTAAAGTCATATTTGGAGTCATATTTTCCATTTTTTAGGTAATAAACATCCGAACCCTATATAATCACCTAAATTGAAAATAGCATAATAGTATATTGGGATACAAGTGCCGTAAGCGATGCATACGGATCGAGGAAAGAGTTAGAAAAAACCAGGCGTTCGCGCAAAGTTTTTTTTTTCAATTTCCGCGAAAGCGCTTACGGCACGAGTATTGCATGCTATTTTTTGCACGATGATTATTTATATCAATTTAATTATGAGATATTACCTGAAAATATAATATATATATATATATATATATATATTGAAGATAGATGTTTACTTCAGAAAGTGATTCGCATGATTTTGTTGTTATGGGAACCGAATATTTGTCCTGGGGGGCCTTGTCCATTAGGCTTGTATTATGATGTGTGGCGTAAGTAAATTCTTACCCCACGGGAACTCTTACCGCATGGAAATTTGTTTTGTTTCCATAGCAACAAGATTGCCTGCGGGAATGTCAACTTACGATCCACGGCAACAATATTCGTAATTACCACTAATTAGTTAAGTCGTGCAAAAATAACTATTTCAGATTTGAGAATTTTGTCCATAAAGTATATTGTTTTGACAAAACACAAACTTAAGCCAACACAATAATTAGTTTCGTTCAATCTACTTATGATTTATGAACTTCATTTCTTATCACAGCGAAGGTTTTTTCAATATTAATTCATTATTTGCCTTTCCTACGTGCTTTGTTACAAACAAATTCTTGCCAACCAAAAGAGAATGAATTCTGTTACAATACGAAGTTGTCAGGACTTTTTTTTATTACTATTCTAAGCCCAAGTCAACTGAAATTATTTTCCTTTTAAAATTTACGATTCAAAATAACATAAAACATCGTACGATGCACGACTGTTATAAAGAACTTCTTCCTTGCCTGTTAATGCAAAATACGAGAGTTCGCGTCCATCCCCAGTCATAAAAAAATTACTATTATGGAATTTATTACTTAAATTAAGAATTTCTAAATGACAAGCTTTACTACGCTTCTTAATATATACAATGAAATATAAAACTCTTAACGTGTAAAACTGAATTTCCATTCGGAGACACTGTAGAGACATCTATGAACGACAGTCGGAAATACCCTCACTAGGGTTACCATGGCAACTTTACCGGCCTAGTACGGTAACGTTACTTTACCGCACTAGTACGATAAAGGGCTACTTTCCGGCGTTTTAGCAGTCCGAGAAATAGCCACTTTGCAGAGCGTGTACTAAAAAACAAATTTTCCCGGTCTTTTCACGATTTTGATTTTTATCTATGATTTCTGTACTTGTTACGGGGAAGTACCCGCCATTTCACCAATCATTTCGCCTCTCACAGCCCACTTTGTTCCCTGTCCACAATCTGTTGTATTTCCACGAGTCACTGCCGTTCAGATAATAGAGATGGGAATCAGTTACTTTTTTTGGAACAGTTACGCTACTGTTCCAGTTACACGAAAGTAACTGTTATTTATAACCGTTACCTGTTACTTTTTTTTATATTACGTAGTTAATGGCCAGATCACTTCCCACTTGTAGGGGAATACCCTTTTATCTCCCCGCCCCCGTTAGGGACGTAGCCAAGGCTGGGGCTCAAGGGAGGAACCCCCCGAAATCAAATAACCGTTGTAAAATTAACCTTTCAATTAGGAAAGAGAATCGATAGTTAAAATATCGAGGTTAAAATCGGAGATAACCATCGATATGATGATAATATCGATCTTAAGTCATCGATGTATTTAGAAAAAAATCTATGTATAATTTAAAAAATGCCATGGTATCAGAAAATTAGGCAAATTTCATAAATAAACAAAAGTATTTCCATGAAAACAACCTATGTAAAAAATCAATGTTTTGGGAAATTAAGCCCCTGTAAATAAAATTATATTGTAGAACCAAGGTAGCCTATTAATCTTCTTTTTGTTACAAAAACATCGATGTAGGGGAGAAACATCAATGTAGCAAAAACATCAGTTGTTTTCCATCGATGTAAAAAACATCTAAAATCGACATGAAAATAAACGTTTTGGAATTTTCCTGTAGATTACAGCCTAAAAGATATGTGTACCAAATTTCTAGTTTCTAGCTCATCTGGGAGTGTGCAAACATTAATGTCAGTAAGCGAGCCCATTTTTCGGGAGTACTTAGAGATAAAAATTAAAAATATACATTTTGGAATTTTCCTGTGGTTTACAGCCTAATAGCTATATGTGTACCAAATTTCAAGTTTCTAGCTCATCTCGAAGTGAAAAAACATTAATGTCAGTGAGCTAGCACTTTTTCGGGGGGTGTTAGGGTTAAGAGTAAAAAAAAAACTTTTTTGGAATTTTCCTGAAGTTTACAACCTAAAAGTTATATGTGTACCAAATTTCAAGTTTCTAGCTCATCTGGAAGTGGGGAAACATAATGTCAGTGAGCCAGCCCTATTCGAGGGGTTTTAGGGCTAAAAGTAAAAAAAAAAGTACTTTTGGGAATTTTCCTGTGGTTTACAGCCTAAAAGCTATATGTGTACCAAATTTCTAGTTTCTAGTTCTTCTGAAAGTGGGCCCTTTTTCCGGAGTTCTTAGAGATAAAAAAAAACATTTTGGCATTTTCCTGTGGTTTACAGCCTAATAGCTATATGTGTACCAAATTTCTAGTTTCTAGCTCATCTCGAAGTGAAAAAAACATTAATGTCAGTGAGTGAGCCCTTTTTCGGCGGGTTTTAGGTCTACTCTAAAAGTAAAACAATTACTTTTTGGAATTTTCCTGTGGTTTACAGCCTAAAAGCTATATGTGTACCAAATTTCTAGTGTCTAGCTCTTCTGGAAGTGGGCAAACATTAATTTCAGTGAGCGAGCCCTTTTTCGGAGGTTTTTAAGACTATGAATTTTAAAAATTACTTTTTGAAATTTTCCTGTGGTTTAGAGCTTAAAAGCTATGTGTGAACCAAATTTAAAGTTTCTAGCTCATCTGGAAGTGGGGAAACATTAATATCAGTGAGCGAGCCCTTTTTCGGGGGGTTTTAGGGCTAATAATAATAAAAAAATCTTTTTGGACTTTTCCTGTGGTTTACAGCCTAAAATCTATATGTGTACCAAATTTAAAGTTTCTAGCTCATGTGGAAGTGGGGAAACATTAATGTCAGTGAGCGAGCCCTATTCGGAGGGTTTTAGGGCTAAAAGTAAAAAAAATACTTTTTAGAATCTTCCTGTGGTTTACAGCCTAAAAGCTATATATGTGTGCCAAATTTCTAGTGTCTAGCTCTTCTGGAAGTGGGCAAACATTGATTTCAGTGAGCGAGCCCTTTTTCGGAGGTTTTAGGACTAAAAATTTTAAAAATTACTTTTTGGAATTTTCCTGTGGTTTAGAGCCTAAAAGCTATGTGTGTACCAAATTTCTAGTTTCTAGCTCATCTCTAAGTGAAAAAAACATTAATGTCAGTGATCGAGACTTTTTCGAGAGTTCTTAGAGATGAAAATTTAAAAAAAATACATTTTGGAATTTTCCTGTGGTTTACAGCCTAATAGCTATAGGTGTACCAAATTTCAAGTTTCTAGCTCATCTCGAAGTAATAAAACATTAATGTCAGTGAGCGAGCCCTTTTTCGGGGGGTTTTAGGGCTAAAAGTAAAAAAAAATACTTTTTTGGAATTTTCCTGTGGTTTACAGCCTAAAAGCTATATGTGTACCAAATTTCTAGTTTCTAGCTCTTCTGGAAGTGGGCAAACATTGATTTCAGTGAGCGAGCCCTTTTTCGGAGGTTTTAGGACTAAAAATTTTAAAAATTACTTTTTGGAATTTTCCTGTGGTTTAGAGCCTAAAAGCTATGTGTGTACCAAATTTAAAGTTTCTAGCTCATCTGGAAGTGGGCAAACATTAAAATTACAATTTTTTAAATTATTTTTTATTATTTATTTTTGTTATTTTTTATTTAATAAAAATATTTTTTGTTATTTTTTATTTTTTTTTTAATTAATTTGTTTTCAAATATTGGAAATAACAGATGTAACGGAACGAGACGAAAGTCACGGATAAAACACTTGTAACAGAAATATTAGAATTAACTGTAACAGGTGGAAGTAACAGTAACAGGTGGAAGTAACAGTAACAGGGGAAGTAACAGTAACAGGTGAAAGTATTAGTAACAGGTCAGGGTAGCTGGAACAGGAGAGATAACAGTAACAGGTCAGGTAGCTGGAGCAGATGAGAGTACCAGTAACAGATCGCGTTACTGGAGCAGTGAGAGTATTAGTAACAGTTCGAGTAACTGGAGCAGTGAGAGTAATAGTAACAGGTCAGAGTTACTGGAGCAGGTGAAAATAATGTAACTGGTGTAATTCTCGATAATTATGTTACTCTGTTCCAGACCAGTTACATTCGCTCGACACCCACAAATTTCTCAACACAACTAATATTAATAATAAAAATAATAATAATAATAATAATAATAATAAAAATAATAATAATAATAATAAAAATTAAAAAATAATACAAAAAATAAAAAAAATATATAAAAAATAATTAAAAAATAAAATTAAAATAAAAAAATAATAGTATTAAAAAACCCTGAGAAAAGGAGCTGCTGAGAAATTTGGAGAAACCATACAGAATTCCTATAAATATTTATATATCTTTACACGCTAGCGGCCGTAATTTTGAAGATATTTGAACCAAATTTTATTATGTTGTTTCAAGGCCCAATTGTTAATGAGCAATATTGGCCCAAGGGGGGGGGGTCGTGGGAGGGGGTTGAAATTAAAAAAAAAATATATAAATATATCTCGGCCCCTGTGATGTATAGAGAAACTTTGTTGGAATAAATTAGAGTACTCCCTATGGAGTTCTCAGTGACACTAACGATTCGGGGGATTTGGGGGTACGAGTAGGGGTGGTGGATGGAAATTCGAAACCACGTCTTGTGGGGTATCGTTGAAAAGCTCTTGATGAGTACTCTGCAAATCAATAACTAGTTTCTCGATAGCTCTCATATAAGGCGAGATTTGAATGTTTGAAAAAGTGGTCTTTCCTCTTTTTTGCAGTTATTATTGCGGGTTTATCATGCCAAGGCTAAAGAAGAAGAGAACTGCGCAGTGACAATAAATTAAACCAAAAGCACTTCGAAATCTACCTCAGCCTGTAGGCCTGCCTAAAGGGAATTTATTTCATTTCACACAAATGCAATTCTCCGCATTTCATGCAGATCTCTAAACTTAAGTAGTTGAATTTTCGCTTTTTATCGTAATGATTATTCGATGGCGTAGTGGGTAATATGCTAGCGGCCCCGTGTTCGAATCTCCTTAGGTCGAACATTTAAAAGATAGGAATAGATAGGTAGGGTAAAGGAGAAAAGGGATTGAATAGTAAAGTAAAGTGATCCCTATACAGGCCATGGAGGCCCAGAGGGTTCCAGGAGGTTGAGGCTCCCAGATTTTGGACACTCGGCACATGAAGGTGGTGGCTGACAGCACCGGCCGCCTTTACCCCTAGGATTGCTCATTTCTGTTAGAGGCTGAGTCGACCCCAGGGCCATAGTGCCACCAGAATGATTAGGCCCAATTGAAAAATCTCAACGACCTCATCGGGAATCGAACCCGCGACCTTCCGGTTTGAAGCGCAGCGCCTCAACTAATACGCCCCCCCCCCCTAAGTCGGCGCCTATGTTCACATGTAGATGTCACGAGTGGGAGGAGCTAAAGGGACGACCTGTTTTTCCCTCGTTTTTTAATCAAAATCCCCGGGGAGGACCTCCGACCCCCATTTTTGGGATATTCCATACCCCACACCCCAAATAGTAGCAAACTTTCGTCTGTGTCGGTCCCTCCTTTCAGTATTTTCTGGTTCTGCCATTGGTTGAGACGAAAATAAGATATCCTAGGAGGAGCTTTGGTAACCGTTACTTTTGTTTTTTTGTAACAGGTCGTTACCGTTACATACATGTAACAGTTACAAAGTAACAGTTACAAGAAATATTCCCCATCTCTATCAGATAATACATAAACGTTATTTAATGTCGATTCGGTAGGAGGACGCTTTGGGTTGAATGACACAGAATGGAGCCTGTACTTAAATCGGAGTGTATTAAGATTGAAATTAAGGAAGATATTTCTCAAACACAACCAAAATATGAACCTGTGCCCGTTATATTTGATGCAATACAGTCACAGTTAATCAAACGTGAGAGCACAGAAAACAACGATTCTACAGCATGGAGCACCGTTCACAAGTGTGAACCTGTGCCTATTATGTTTGACACAATACTGTCACAACTCATCAAGTGTGAGAATAAAAGCAACGTAGAGCAGATTTCTGGAGTTTCTCATGGAAATAATGAAGAAGAGGATCAGCTAATGCAATCACACCCAACTGCTGTATTTGCAAGCACATCTTCTGGTAGAAGCACTAAACAGGTCACCACTACTCAAGTCAAACATTTCTCATGTGACATTTGTGCCAAGAAATTCTTCCAAAAAGGGGATCTCAAAAATCATCTGCTTACTCACACTGGACAGAAGCCTTTCTCATGTGGCATTTGTGCCAAGAAATTCTCCCTAAAAGGACATCTCAATAGACATAAATATGCTCAACTTGAGTGCACCTTTCTGTTATTAATAGACATCTGCTTATTCACACTGGACAAAAGCCTTTCTCATGTAATATATGTGCAAAGAAATTTTCCCGAAGAGATGCTCTCAATGGACATCTGCTTATTCACACAGGAGAGAAAATGTTCTCATGTGATATATGTAAAAAGAATTTTTCCCATAGTGGGCATCTCAAAAGGCATCAGGTTATTCACACTAGAGAGAAGCCTTTCTCATGTGATATTTGTGCCAAGAGATTTTCACTGAAGATGAATATAAAAAAACATTTGATTACTCACACAAAACATTTGATCACTCACACTGGAGAAAATGCCTTCTCATGTGATGTATGTAAAAAGAAATTTTCCCAAAGTGGGAGTCTCAAATCGCATCTGCTTACTCACACTGGACAGAAGCCTTTCTCATGTAATATATGTGCCAATAAATTTTCTCAAAACGCGCATCTCAAAATGCATATGCTTACTCACACTGGACAGAAGCCTTTCTCATGTAATATATGTGCCAATACATTTTCCCAAAGTGGGAGTCTCAAATCGCATCAGCTTACTCATACTGGACAGAAGTCGTTCTTATGTGATATATGTGCCAAGAAATTCACCCGAAGAGATGCCTTGAATGTACATCTGCTAATTCACACAGGACAGAAGTCGTTCTCATGTGATGTATGTAGAAAGAAATTTTCCCAAAGTGGGCATCTCAAAACGCATCAGCTTACTCACACTGGGCAGAGGTCGTTCTCATGTGATATATGTGCCATGAAATGTTCCCGAAAAGGGGATCTCAAGAGACATCTGCTTACTCACAGTGGAAAGAAGCCGTTATCTTGTGATATGTGATAGCTATTAACCACAACAGAAACACATGGATTAACATTTGTAATATATTTCCTTTTTGAAAACATAATAATATATATGGGGATGGTCGAGCACGCTGCTTTCTTTGGTAATTTTTTTTCCAAAGTCGAAAACTGGCCAAAATTCACGTTATTCTGTTCTTCAAGACTTCTAGAATCCATATATATGCATTTTTCCACCCTAGCATTGTTCTAAATATAAGTAAAATTGCTATAAAGTTCTCCGAAAGCTAACCTAAAATGGCGCACTAAAATGCTGCATATTGACATGTCGTCTGCTGGTGTTAGTGTTCAGCTGCGGCGGTAGATGGAGTCGATGGGTCACGTGGTGCGAAAGTAGGGCTGCCAACATCAGTGAATACACCTCGAGGTAGACGCCGCCATGCACCCTCCATGATAATCGTATATGCTCCAGTGTTGTCTCGATAAACCCCCTCCTTATTGATAATTTAAACCTATTTCTTTTTCTTGGGGGCTCCGCCGCCAAACCCCCATTTTCTTAGGAGCCCCAGCCCCCTTCTTATTTAAACTTATTTCTTTTTCTTGGGGGCTCCGCTCCCATACCCCCTTCTCATTTAAATCTATTTCTTTTTCTTGTGGGCTCGGCCCCCAAGCCACCTTCTTCTTTACACAAGAGCCCCCAAACCCCCTTCTCATTTAAACCTATTTACGGCCTTAACTTCGCCAGTATAAATATATAAATAAAAATAACCTAATAATAATAATAATTGCCCCCAAACCCCCTTCTCATTTAAAGTATAACATGCAGTACAGAGAGCATCCATTCGAAAAGCGCGCTCAATGAATATGTTGGTACTAACGTGCGGGTGGAACCAATCACATGCAAGGTCGTTGGCAGCCAATGGGAACGTTGGTATCCAACCCAGGGCCCGCATACCAGGCGTGAACACCCCGCGCGCAAGAAAGCAGCGTTCTCTACCAGACCCATATATATTAAATGGCCTTTCAAAACAGTCAATAGTTTTACATGTTTCTGGCACTGTATACGTTTATTATTTGGACCATCTTGTTATTAATATTATTTTTTTATACCATTCGAAAGTGGTAAAGAATCAGCGAATCTAGGTAATATTGTTGAGGAGATTTAACATAAACTTGACTTTTCAACACAGAGTGAAATAGTCATTACATCTAATTGTTTAAAGTCAAAAGGTAACGGAAGTAAATCACGCCATCACTCCCATGTTAGGATAGGTTACACCTAACACTTCACCAGTTTGTAATAATACTGCATCTGACACATGTGTAATACCGTGTTGCCATTGAGTTGCACAAATAATAAACTACAGATATTATAGAAAGCATTGCTACCAAGCTAAGTTCTCCTGCAACTTACGAGCAACTTAAGAGTGAGTCATTTTAAAAAAATGTATACAGTTTTTTTTGCTTGATCTAGCAATGCCGGAGGAAATAGCAGTTTTAGATTTTGACATAATTGTTTTTATTGAGAATCAGAGAAACGCTGACTGCAGATTTTCATGAATTTGGTATATAAAGGATTGAATCTGGAAAGTGAAAGTGTTGCTTTCTTTTTACATGAAAATTCCAGCAGTGTAGTAACCCCCCCTCCCACTAAAGAAAACCCCGAGCTGTACCTGACAAAACATCCATAGATGGGTGCAAAATAATAATAATAATTATAATTTTTATTTTTATTTTGCATCATCATCATTATCGTTATCATTATCATTATTATTATTACTATTACTGCACCTATCACTATCCACCTACTCGTATATTCAATACTAAAATGATATTGATTACAAACAGAGTTTACTAGTTAAAATAAACATCCCACACAGTGATTTCGTCCAAATCATTTAATGTTTTACCATTTTGGCATGTATTAATGATTCCCCTTCTGTCCACTTATGTGTGATAATGTTATAATCAAATTAATCAAAGATATTCACATTTATAGTAAAATTTAAAAGTTATATCATTTGTAAAACTCTGTCATTAACATTGTTCTAGTATTCATAACTGGTTATTATATGTAAATGTATAGTCGCTATTATACTCCCATGAGTCAAAGCGATTAAAAATAAACCATATTAAGAAATAATAATAATAATTAAGCAGAGCGGACTAACAAAATCGATGTGATCGACATATTGATGCTAGGCTCTTCTCTTGCGGTTAGTATAGCCAACTATAATTAATTTCACAATCAAAATGTATTTGCCAAAACTGGTACTTCAATAGGCCCACCCCCCCCAAAAAAAACAGTTTTATTCCAGTTTTTCGCTCATAGCTTGCGAACGTAAAGGAAAATTTAAAATCTGGCTTTAGGGTGCTTTCGGACACCCTTCAGTTCATCAGTTTGTAAATTTGAGTTCTATGTATTCCCTCAATTTGACTGAGAATGCCACACAGATAGACATATACTTCCTTTTCTTATATAAATTCACCAAAAAAGAGAAAGCGAAGTACAATAGAATTCCAATTGAACGAACTCAACTATTATTGATAATTACATACAGACTTCACAAGAAAAATGACCTGTGGTGAGAGGTCCTTAGGCCACAAAAAACCGTACAGTGCATTTCGTTCAAATCATGTAATGTTTTCCTGCTTATGCCTGTATTCATATCCCCCTTCGATACACTCGTGTGTTATAATGTTATAAACAAATTAATCAAGCAGAGCGAGGTAACAAAATTGAAGTGATCAATAAATTGATGCTATGCTCTTCCTTCGTGTTGCTGTTTCCATCTGTAATTAATTGAATAACCATCAATATAAATGTGTTAGCCCAAAAAAAAAAAGGCTTTAGCTATTACTTCCATAGCCCAAACAAACACGTTTTCTGTTAATTATCGCTCATAACTCGCGAACGGAAACAAAAATTAAGAATCCGAATTCGAGGTGCTTTTCGCCACGGTTCAGTTAATCTATGTTTAAAAATTCAGATTTCTGCATTCAGTAGATTTCCTTGAGAATCACACACACAAATAAATACTTCCTGTTATTATATAATTATAATTTATATATACATTCAAGCGAAGTACTGTATTGAAATCATTAATTATCGATTTTATTCATTTTAACCACTACAAAGTAATTTGTTTATTCCTATTACTACTATCATCATAATATTAATCACTAGGTTTCGGACGTTTATGACATATATTTTTATTCTGACCTATATTCTCACCGCAAACACAAATTAAACAGGAATTGCACACTAGTTATCATAATCGGACAGTTTTTATTTTGCATATAAAGTCATATTTTGGTAATTTTGATAGTCTTTGACATATTTTGGTCATATTTTGTTCTAAAAAAAGGACCGAATATTTTGGTTTAACTGGAACTGAAATGTGAAGGGACAATAACAAGTAATAGCACAATTACCTCTTCCCCTTTTTTTGTTAACAACTTCCAATAGACATGTTTTAAAAATATTTTCACTTCACATTTGCAGTGGTTTTTTGAAACATTAACAGATTAGTAGTTCTTTACAAGTAAAACTGTAAATCACCTGTAAAATTGTTAAAAAATGAATATCTGATTGAATCAGTATTATGTAATAATTTAGTGTCATTAAACATTTTATATTGGAACATTTGTTTTAAGAAAATACGTTCTTTTATGAGGTCATATTTAGGATTTTTGGGTCATATTTAGTCATTTTTAATGTGATAATTGGCGTCATATTTTCCATTTTTTAGGTCATAAACATCCGAACCCTATTAATCACCTTAATTCAATATAGCATAATAGTATATTGGGATACAAGTGCCGTAAGAAATGCATACGGATCGAGGAAAAAGTTTGAATAAAACCAGGAGCTCGCGCAGAGTTTTTTTCAATTTCCGAGATTGCGCTTACGGCACGAGTATTGCACGCTATTTTTTGAACGATGATTATTTATATCAATTTAATTATGAGATATTACCTGAAAATATTATATAGGCCTACTGTATATATACATTATTGAAGATAGATGTTTACTTCAAGAAGTGATTCGCATGTGTTTGTTGTTATGGGAACCGAATATTTGTCCTGGGGCCCTTGTCCATAAAGGCTTGTATTATGATGTGTGGCGTAAGTAAATTCTTACCCCACGAGAACTCTTACCGCATGGAAATTTTTTTGTTTCCTTGCAACAAGATTGCGTGCGGGAATGTCAACTTACGATCCACGGCAACAATATTCGTAAGTACCACTAATTAGTTAAGTCGTGCAAAAATAACTAAGTTATTTCAGATTTGAGAATTTTGTCCATAAACTAGATTGCTTCGACAAAACACAAACTTAAGCTAACACAATATTTAGTTTCGTTCAATCTTCTTATGAACTTCATTTCTTATCACAGCGAAGGATTTTTCAATATCAATTCATTATTTGCCTTTCCTACGTGCTTTGTTACAAACAAATTCTTGCCAACCAAAAGAGAATGAATTCTATTACAATACGAAGTTGTCAGGACTTTTTTTTATTACTATTCTAAGCCCAAGTCAACTGAAATTATTTTCCTTTTAAAATTTACTATTCAAAATAACATAAAACATCGTACGATGTACGACTGTTTTAAAGAACTTCTTCCTAGCCTGTTAATGCAAAGTACGTGAGTTCGCGTCCATCCCCAGTCATAAAAAATTACTATTATGGAATTTATTACTTAAATTAAGAATTTCTAAATGACAATCTTTACTACGCTTCTTAATATATACAATGAAATATAAAACACTTAACGTATAAAATTGAATTTCCATTCGGAGACACTGTAGAGACATCTATGAGCGACAGTCTGAAATACACTCACTAGGGTTACCATGGCAACTATACCGGCCTAGTAAGGTAACATTACTTTACCGCACTAGTACGATAAAGGGCTACTTTCCGGCGTTTTAGCAGTCCGAGAAACAGCCACTTTGCAGAGCGTGTACTAAAAACAAATTTTCCCGGTGTTTTCTCGATTTTGATTTTTGTCATGATCAGGGCCGTAGCAAGGTCCTTCTGCGCCCCTGGCGAGTTTGACAAATCTGCGCCCTCCAAATGAACAATTTTTTTAAATTTCTGTAAAACTGATTTTCTTAAATTCGCTTGCAGCAGGTTTTTTCTGGTCCCATTTCTTTAAAAAACCACTGCCTAATAGATCAAAACTAATAATGTAGACTAAGCTATGATGGTCATGGTAGTTTTAGTTGGCACATTTTTTTGCTGAAATCATTCTTACCTATACAACAGAAGCAACGCCAACATCAACAAGAGACGAAACAACACAAACATTAATATTGTTTCACTGTTTAATTTAAAAATAGCTTAGTTAAAAAATACAATAATAATCAGAGCCCGGATTCTAATGACATGTCATCTTTTTTATTGATGCTGCATAGACATTGCCAATTTGTAGATAAATCATAATCATGGCCTCTAGATTATAGAAATGCATTTTTATTAAGTCATTTTTTGACACTGTATGCAAATTTATATTTTTAGGGCATTTATTTCGTCCCCAGCGGTGCTGTCTTTGAAGTGTTTGTTTAATGCAAGAAGGACACACTCTATGTTGAAGTGTTGTAATGTGTCAGTCGGAAACGAGAATCAAAGGAATGCCAAAATGTTGTATTACATTACTGTTGTTATTAGATTGACTTGGCACCAGAGTCTGCCACCTGCTTGTATTTGAGAGTGCAAACTACTGTTTACCCTCAATAAACAATATAATCCGGCAGACCGCAAAAGGAAATGCCGAAGTTTGACTCGCCAGTGCCTCAGTGCCAGTATAAATTTCCGTAAGGAAAGAATATTCACAGCAAAAATCAAAGTTTTTTAGACCTACAACCTAGACCTCTCTGAATTTAAGGTTTTAACAATTATCTACAAATTATTCTATAATTTTGTGTGTACAATAATATTTTTTTTATAAATAAAATATCAGTTTTTAGTTAAATCTTTATAATTATTAAGTCATTTTCTTTACATTTTGGGGTCATTTTATAGGTCATTTTTCAAACAATTACAGGTTATTAGAATACGGGCCCTAATAATAATACAGTATAATATAATTAAAAATAATAGCAGCGACTATAATATCAGAGCCGACCTTAGAAGGGAACTTGATCAAAACAATCAGCATGTGTACTGCCAGCTGGCAGAGCGTGCATCGGCCGCGGATCACAACACATATTATTCAATGTAAAGTTACAGAAATTAATTTTAATATACATTAATACATTGTGTGATTAAAAAAACTATACATTTTTAAAATAAGAAATTTTAGTTCACACTTAATCTATATTAATAAAAATGAATTTACAAAAAGGTTGTTGCCGCATCACTTGAGAACGGCTCGACCGATTTGGCTGATTTTTGTTTTGTTGTGATCGTAATTGTCTGGAGAAGGTTTGTATGAAAGAAAATTTTTGGAAAATCCACGGGAAAAGTCGGAAATGTGATGAAATGAGGCAAAGTTAGACAAAGTTAGAGAGTTCTGTTGTCAATTGTTTACATAAAAAAAAGATTTAAAAAATTGAAGTGTGACAAAAGAAGTGTGACATTCACAGTTTGAGAGTTCCACTTTCACATGTTTTCATAACAAAACAAACAAAAACAAAAGTGAGTCTTGCAACCAAACCAAATCGAAAGTGTGTTATCCATTCATTTTGAGAATGCAAGTCCGTGTAAACAAATGCACGTGATTTGAACCCCACCACACATCATGCTACAAGACAATATAGTGCGGTATTAGATTTTATTTTTATAACAGTAAATGCTCATAAAATGTGACGAAAATTTTTAAGATAACAATATCAACTTATTGCAAATGTTTCAATGTATTGCGAAACGTGGCATTCGTGATATAACCCTCCAGTTTTCGAGAGTCATTGTTGTGAATAATGTAAACATACAAATTTCAGTGAACAGCGAAACGTGGTGTTTATAATTTATAACCCAGTCTGTGAGAAGCATTAAACATAATGACTGAAATTCAACCAGGCCCAAGTGGCATAATTAAAAATAAGAGAGGTAAATCTTTGCGAAGTGGACAGAAGGAAATTATATTGAATGTGTTTAATGGGTTAAAAATATATATATATCCAGCACTTGCAATTGAGGACGTTGTAAAATTGACATCTGAATTCACCGGTATATGTACCAGATGTATCTGGAAAGTGCGTAGTGAATACAGAGACTCTGGTGTAGTGAAAACTCCCCCAAGAAAGGCTGAAAAGCTGCATAGTGTTTTAGATAACATTGATGACTTTGTGAAAAGTGCTATTCGAGCAAAAGTTCATCAATTCTTTTTTGATAACATACCTCCAACTGTGGATAAACTTCTTTGTGCTGTCAATGAGGACTCCGACCTACCTAATTTTAAAAGAACAACAATTTATAAGTTATTGTTGGACATTGGAATGAAATATGTGAAAAGAAGTGAGGTTAATGTTATAGTAGATCGTGATGATATTGTACTTTGGAGAAGACGATACGGCAATGCCGAGCAGAGGGTCGAAAGTTTTATTACTTAGGCGAGACATGGGTAAATGCAGGACACACCACCCCTAAAATTTGGCATGACACTACTGTTGAATGAAAGGAAAAAAGCTTTTAGGGCAGGATTAAGTCAAGGTTTAAAAAATCCTATGGGTAAGGGGAAACGCCTAATAGTTACGCATATAGGTAGTGAAATAGGCTTCGTAGATGGGGGTTTGCTCATTTTTTAGTCAAAGAAAACAGGTGAGTACCACGAAGACATGAATGGAGAGGTATTCCGTAACTGGTTTGCTAATGTTTTGCCGAAACTTGAACCCAACAGTTTAATAGTTATGGACAATGCATCAAACCACTGTGTGAAACTCTATCGGCGTCCAAATACTTCTTGGCGTAAACAAGATATTGTGGAATGCCTACAAGAAAAGAATGTAACATTTAATGATAAAAGTGTTAAGGCAGAGTTACTGATCTTAGCACAGGAATTCGCGGACAAAGATGAAAATAAATATGTGGTTGATGATATGGCAAATAAAGCGGGCCATCAAGTACTGAGGTTGCCCCCTTATCATAGCAATTTGAATCCAATTGAACAGGTATGGAGTTTTATCAAAGGGTTTGTGGCCAGAAATAACAAAACTTTTAAATTATGCGATGTTAGGAAACGGTTTGACAGAGCAGTATTGATGGTGACGCCAGAAATGTGGCAAAAGGAAATTAAGCATGTAGTGGCTATATCTAGCGTTTTCTGAGGAAATAGTTTAAGTGTCATAAGTCGTTCTTCCTCATTTCAAGTTCTATGTAGGCCTACAAATAGAAAGTCCTTCATAAGTTAATTTCAAATTACTAAATAAAAACCCGGGCGACGCCGGGCCTTTTAAGCTAGTTTATAATAAAATAGTAATAACGAAAGGAATTGAGATCTGCGCATTCGGCTTTTCCTGTTGTAATAATATAGTTGGTCAGTCATTTTTGTATGTAGCATGTAACAGTAAGAGCGATGCCATTGTTGATCGCTTTGTAATCAATCCTGCCGACAGTAGTAGCACTGAGGACGACAATCAGCTGGAAAGGGATTGAGTTGAACCACTTTCATCACAATAATAACGTACATATTAATTTTCATTGTCGTTATATCTTTCCAAACTGTTCATGATTTATGTTTTACTCTGTCAATATGAATCGTGTTAATTAAAGAACGTTGCATGATTGCATTTTGCTTGTAGACAATCGGCATAATACTATAGGTATAGATAGTTCACGTGCATTAATTTTTATATTTTAATAACCTGAAAGATTTCTTCCACTAACGTGGAATTTATATTGCTTGATAAATTGCACCAGCCTAAAAAAGGCGGGATTTTTCATGGTTAATTTTGCGCCCTCTTCGTACCTGCGCCCTTGGCGGTCGCCCACCTAGCCACCGCCTAGCTACGGCCCTGGTCATGATCCCTGCTTTAATGTTACTACGTATATGCGGGAAATTACCCGCCATTATTCTAAGCATTTCGCTTCTCACAGCCCACTTTTATCCCTGCCACAGATATAGAGGAATAGATCGGCAGCGTAAGGGGAGGGACTGAAGCCAACGCGTTCGCTGCGTCGCCATATTGCGATCACCAACAATCTGACGAAAGGAAGAGAAGCGGGCGCGGGAATCAAACAAGAAATGCTTTTTAAAGCTGTTTTAATTGAATTTCACAATCTAGTAAATACATTAATAAATACAGTTTTATTGTCATTCGGCCATTACAGCAATAGACGTCACACTTATGTACTAACTTATAATAAAATCAGGTAAACTGATATAACAAAAGTGCCAAAGTGCATGTAGAACCTAATAGTCTTAAGTCTGTACACAGAAGATGCTTCTGTAGGATTAATGTTAATTTATAGTCACATATCTTTTACATTTATTCAGCTTTGGCTGGTAAACTGGTGACTCGTCAATTTGAGCTTATACTTGCTAAAGTTACAAACTAGAAATATTCTAGCTTAGGCCTATACTATATTACTTGTAAATCATGATTACAAATAAGGAAAATCTAACACTTATGTAATTATCTTTCTAGTGCTATTAATGAGTGCTTGAAAATGGAATGATTTCTTTTACTATTTTTGAAGTGAAACTTCTTTAGCCGCGATAGGGGTAAATCGAGAACTTGTGTAACGCTCAAAATCGTCACGAAATTAGTGAGGTGTGACGGAACGGACTGCACAGAAAACAATCAACTCAATGATTAGGGTTATCCAAGATTTAAAAAATGTAAAAATCCAAAATAAAAAAATCGAAAATCCAAAAATTAAAAAATCCAAAATAAAAAAATTCAAAGATACAAAATTTAAAAAATCCAAAATTCCAAAATTAAAAAGTAAAAAAATCCAAAATTTTAATAAAAATTAAAAAGACCAAATAGGCCTATCCAAAATTTTAAAAAAAATTCAAAATTTAATAATTAAAAAGACGATAATAAAAAATTATATATAACATCCAAGAAATAAAAAAAATTCAATGATCTGAAGTTTAAAAAATCCAAAGTTAAAAATCTAAAATACAAAAAATAAAAAAATTAAAAGAACAAAAATTTAAAAAATCCAAAATTAAAAAGTCCAAACCCAATATTAAAAAGTCCAACAATCCAAAATTCATTTTCAAATTGAGGTTAAGTTTTCTTTGATAATAACAGTGTTTTTTTATTGAAATAAACAATTTTACAGAAATTAAAAAAAAAAATTGTTCAGACCCCCAGTATTGGAGGGCGCAGAAGGACCTTGCTATGGCCCTGGCTAGAAGAAGCAGCTACAAAAAAACAGTGATTGCTGCATGAATCCAATATTCCAAAATTGAAAAAATCCAAAAATTAAAACAAGTTTCACTTCTGTCGCGTGGCGTTCCACGCACACTTTTTTTTTTATTAATTATAATTATATGTTAACCTCATATTCAAGGAATTCTCTGATTAAGTAATATGTTCTTTGCAAAAATCAGTTTTAAATTTTAATTTTGAATTGTCTGCTATTTGATGCTTTTGTTTCGTTTTACATTTTATTGTATGTTTTTTTGCCCATGTATTGTGGTGTATACTGTTGGAGGGTTAATCTATGGGAACAGAATTTTTACAACTCGGTTTCTGGTGTTGTGTTCGTGAGATGTTGTGTGTTGTATTGGTCAAAATTAATATGTACATGAGTTAGAAGCTCTAGTAAATACATTGAAGGAAATGTTAATATTTGTAGATCTCTAAAGAGTGGCCTGATTGATTCCCTGTAGGATGAATGGGTCATAATTCGTATGATTTTTTATTTATTTTGAAGATGCTTTCCCATTCGCTGCAGTTTCCCCAGACAATTATTCCGTAAACCAGTATTGAATGAAAATAGACCCAGTTTAAGCAATAGTAATTTGGCAAATTTATAAGTGAATGTTAATTTGACCTCCGTTATTAGTGGTATAGTATGTATTTGAAATTACAGGATTCCCAAACATCACTGTGATTCACCATTTCACTATATATTCGGGATTATGTAGGAAGAAAAACAATTTTCCTTAATGAATACGTGGTACTTAAGCGGAAACGTTGGTGATACCAATATGGCGTCGGCACTGCTTCCCTTGCCCCTCTACACCCCTGACTCGGCTTCACTGCCACCTGCAGTTAAGGATACGACACTGCCGATCTATTCCTCTATATCTGTGATCCCTGCCCACAATCTGTTGTATTTCCACGAGTCACTGCCGTTCAGATAATACATAAGCGTTATTTAATGTCGATTCAGAAGGAGGACGCTTAGGACTGAATGACACAGAATGGAGCCTGTACTTAAATCGGAGTGTATTAAGATTGAAATTAGGGAAGAGATTACTGAAAAGCAACCAAAGTGTGAACCTATGCCCGTTATATTTGATACAATACAGTCGCAGGTAATCAAATGTGAGAACACATACAAGGATTCTACAGCATACAGCACCGTTCACAAGTGTGAACCTGTGCCTATTACGTTTGACACAATACAGTCACAGCTAATTAAATGTGAGAACACAGAGAAGGATTCTACAGCATACAGCACCGTTCACAAGTGTGAACCTGTGCCTATTACGTTTGACACAATACAGTCACAGCTAATCAAATGTGAGAACACAGACAAGGATTCTGCAGCATACAGCACCGTTCACAAGCGTGAACCTGTCCCTATTACGTTTGACACAATACAGTCACAGCTAATCAAATGTGAGAATACAGGCAGCAAGGATTATACAACATACAACACCGTTCGCAAGTGTGAACCTGTGCCTATTACGTTTGACACAATACAGTCACAACTCATTAAGTGTGAGGATAAAAACAACGTAGAGCAGATTTCTGAAGTTTCTCAAGGAAATAATGAAGAAGAGGATCAGCTAATGCAATCGCACCCAACCGCAGTACTTGCAAGCACATCTTCTTCTAGAAGCATTAAACAGCTCACCCCTACTCAAGTCAAACATTTCTCATGTGACATTTGTGCCAAGAAATTCTCCCAAAAAAAAGTACTAAAGACACATCTGCTTGCTCACACTGGGCAGAAGTCGTTCTCATGTGATATATGTGCCAAGAAATTTACTCGAAGAGATACCCTGAATATACATCTGCTAATTCACACAGGACAGAAGTCGTTCTCATGTGATGTGTGTGGAAAGAAATTTTCCCGACGTGCGCATCTCAAATCGCATCAGCTTACTCACACTGGAGAGAAGCCATTCTCTTGTGATATATGTGCCAAGAAATTTTCCCAAAGTAGGAGTCGCAACAGACATCTGCTTACTCACACTGGAAAGAAGCCATTATCTTGTGATATGTGATAGCTATTAAACACTACAGAAGCACATGGATTTACCTTACAACTGCTAATGCAATTATGAAGATAAGGAACCCAGCTGCAGCAACACTCAAATAGTAAACTCCTTTCCTTACTGATGGTGGCCATAATGGGAAGAGACAGATTGCAATAGCTCCAAGAACCATAAGTGTGCCAAAAAACCAATAATATACAGAAATTGGATCATAAATCCACACATATCATCAGGTCCATCGACGAATAACTGATCTAAATACATTTCCAGCTTGATCTTAATTTTTTTCTTTTCCTTTTCATCTGACTGTGTGCTATGTTTATCATCTTTCTTATCTCCTTCAGTATGACTGCTCTCAGCATCAGCATCTCCCTTAACATCATCCTCCTAACGTTTCTCTTCCCCATCTTTTTTCCGGTCTTTTTCTTTTTTCTTCAGTTTTGCTTTCAGTTCCTGCTCTGACACTGGTACTTTCTTTGCCCGATGAAAGAAATTGTGCCTCAACATCGTATCAAGAAATACAACCACATCAACCCTTGAACTGAAAAAAGATTCTGCTCCTTCTTTGGGTACAGCCCATGGTGATTCCATCAGGGCATCCACAGCCTTTACAGCTGTGAAGTACTCCACATTGTGATTTAGAAATTTGGTCTTCTTTGTTGGTACATTTTTGCGCAGCCATTTTGCTACAGCATATTCTTCTTTGGTTGGTTTCTCAGGCTCTTCTTGAACAAATTCTGAATTTAAAACAAATATACCTCCTTTCGCCTCTTTCCTCTTCTCAGCCATCTTGTCCTTAAATTATGCACAATTCCTTATTATTATTATTATGGATCTACCTTACAATAAGGTTCTATGTAATAATTTTAGTATTTGTAAATAGGAAAAACTGTTATATTTCCTTTTTGAAAACATAATATATATTAAATGGCCTTTCAAAACAGTCAATAGTTTTACATGTTTCTGGCACTGTAAACGTTTATTATTTGGTGCTATCTTGTTATTATTATTATTATTATTATTATTATTATTATTATTATTATTATTATTTTATCATATCATTTGAAAGTGGTAAAGAATCAGTGAATCTAAGTAATATTATTGAGGAAATTTAACATAAACTTGACTTTTGAACACAGAGTGAAATAGTCGTTATATCTAATTGTTTAAAGTCAAAAGGTAATGGAAGTAAATCACGCCATCACTCCCATGTTAGGATAGGTTACACCTAACACCTCACTAGTTTGTAATAATACTGCATCTGACACATGTGTAATACCGTGTTTCCATTGAGTTGCACAAATAATAAACTACAGATATTATAGAAAGCATTGCTACCAAAGCTAAGTTCTCCTGCAACTTACGAGTAAGTCATTTTTAAAAAATGTATACAGTTTTTTTGCTTGATCTAGCAATGCCGGAGGAAATTGCAGTTTGCGATTTTGACATAATTGTTTTTAGTGAGAATTAGAGAAACGCAGACTGCAGATTTTCACGAATTTGGTATATAAAGGAATGAATATGGGAAGTGGAAGTGTTGCTTTCTTTTTACATGTATAATTCCAGCAGTGTAGTAACCCCCCTCCCACTAAAGAAAACCCCGAGCTCTACCTGACAAAACATCCATAGATGGGTGCAAAATAATAATAATAATTATTATTTCTATTTTTATTTTGCATCATTATCGTTATCATTATCATTATTATTATTACTGCACCTATCACTATCCACCTACTCGTATATTCAATACTAAAATGATATTGATTACAAACAGACTTTACTAGTTAAAATAAACATCCCACACAGTGATTTCGTTCAAATCATTTAATGTTTTACCATTTTGGCATGTATTCATGATTCCCCTTCTGTCCACTTATGTGTGATAATGTTATAATCAAATTAATCAAAGATATTCACGTTTATAGTAAAATTTAAAAGTTATATCATCATTTGTAAAACTCTGTCATTAACATTGTTCTAGTATTCATAACTGGTTATTATATGTAAATGTATAGTCGCTATTATACTCCCACAAGTCAAAGCGATTAAAAATAAACCATATTAAGAAATAATAATAATAATTAAGCAGAGCGGACTAACAAAATCGATGTGATTGACAAATTGATGCTGGGCTCTTCTCTTCCGGTTGGTATATCCATCTATAATTAATTTCACAATCAAAATGTATTTGCCAAAACTGGTACTTCAATAGGCCCCCCCCCAAAAAAAAAACAATTTTATTCCAGTTTTTTGCTCATAGCCTGCGAACGTAAAGGAAAATTTAAAATCTGGCTTTGGGGTGCTTTCGGACACCCTTCAGTTCATCAGTTTGTAAATTTGAGTTCTATGTATTCCCTCAATTTGACTGAGAATGCCACACAGATAGACATATACTTCCTTTTCTTATATAAATTCACCAAAAAAGAGAAAGCGAAGTACAATAGAATTCCAATTGAACGAACTCAACTATTATTGATAATTACATACAGACTTCACAAGAAAAATGACCTGTGGTGAGAGGTCCTTAGGCCACAAAAAACCGTACAGTGCATTTCGTTCAAATCATGTAATGTTTTCCTGCTTATGCCTGTATTCATATCCCCCTTCGATACACTCGTGTGTTATAATGTTATAAACAAATTAATCAAGCAGAGCGAGGTAACAAAATTGAAGTGATCAATAAATTGATGCTATGCTCTTCCTTCGTGTTGCTGTTTCCATCTGTAATTAATTGAATAACCATCAATATAAATGTGTTAGCCCAAAAAAAAAAAGGCTTTAGCTATTACTTCCATAGCCCAAACAAACACGTTTTCTGTTAATTATCGCTCATAACTCGCGAACGGAAACAAAAATTAAGAATCCGAATTCGAGGTGCTTTTCGCCACGGTTCAGTTAATCTATGTTTAAAAATTCAGATTTCTGCATTCAGTAGATTTCCTTGAGAATCGCACACACAAATAAATACTTCCTGTTATTATATAATAATAATTTATATATACATTCAAGCGAAGTACTGTATTCAAATCAATAATTATCGATTTTATTCATTTTAACCACTACAAAGTAATTTGTTTATTCCTACTACTACTTTCATCATATATTAATCACTAGGTTTCGGATGTTTATGACATATATTTTTATTCTGACCTATATTCTCACCGCAAACACAAATTAAACAGGAATTGCACATTTGTTATCCTAATCGAACAGTTTTTATTGAAGTAAAACTTCTTTAGTGGCGGTAGAGGGTAAATCGGGAAAATCAGTCACACTAAAACCATCACGAAATCAGTCACACTAAAACCGTCACGAAATCAGTCACACTCATAACCGAACGAAATTACTTACTTGTTTCGGTGCGGACTGCACAGAAAACAATCAACTCAATGATTAGGAGTAATCAAAGGAAATTTTTCAGACCTTACTTCCTCAATGGCAATAGACAATAATTCCTAAGCAATCTAAAGGTATATTATCTATTTTATGGAACCCGGAGGTTCATTATAACATCCAAAATTTAATAAATAATAAAATAAAAAATTTACAAATCCAATTATCAAAAATTTTAAAAATAAAAAAATTAACAATTCAAAGACTGAAAATTAAAAAAATCCAAAATTAAAAACTCCAAAATTAAAAATTAAAAGTCCAAAAACCCAATATTAAAAAGTCCAATAATGCAGAATTGAAAAAATTCAATAATAAAAAATTGAAAAAATAAACAAAATTAAATAAAGTTTTACTTCTGTCGCGTGGCGTTAAATGCACTCTTTTCTTTTTTGCATATAAAGTCATATTTTGGTCACTTTCATGGTCTTGGACATATTTCGGTCATATTTGTAATTTAAATTCATATTTGAGTTATATATTCGGTAAAAGAGCACTATTATACAATGTGTGTACTAAATTGTCGACTTAATCTTTTTCTGAAAAAAGTCACGAATATTTTCGTTTTACTGTAACTGAAATGTGAAGGGACAATAACAAGTAATAGCAAAATTACCTCTTCCTTTTTTTGTTTGTTAACAACTTCCAATAGACATGTTTCAAAAATATTTTCACTTCACATTTGAAGTGGTTTTTGGAAACATTAACAGATTAGTAGTTCTTTACAAGTAAAACTGTAAATCACCTGTAAAATTGTTAAAAAGTGATTATCTGATTGAATTCATGAGATGTAAAATTTAGTGACATTAACCGTTTTAAATTGAAACATTTGTTTTAAGAAAATACGTTCTTTTATGAGGTCATATTTAGGATTTTTGGGTCATATTCAGTCATTTTTAATGTCATATTTGGAGTCATATTTTCCATTTTTTAGGTAATAAACATCCGAACCCTATATAATCACCTAAATTGAAAATAGCATAATAGTATATTGGGATACAAGTGCCGTAAGCGATGCATACGGACCGAGGAAAGAGTTTGAAAAAACCAGGCGCTCGCGCAGAGTTTTTTTCAATTTCCGAGAATGCGCTTACGGCACGAGTATTGCACGCTATTTTTTGCACGATGATTATTTCATCATCATCATCCTGACCCGTAGTAGTCCTGTAAGAACTGTTACGTCTACAAAAAATTTTCCGTCCATCTTTTTGGAGGGCGACCAAGTGATCTCTTCCCATGTGGTTGGTAGTTCAAGATTGCTCTGGGGATCCTGTCTCTGGCCATCCGTCTTACATGCCGCAGCCAGTCCTCCTGATATTTCTGGATGTAGTCTAGAATTGGATCCATGTGGAGTTCCTGTAGTATATCTTCATTTTTTATGTGATCATATTTGGTGTGACCCGCTGTCCTACGCATGAACCTCATCTCACTGGCTGTAATTCTACTCCTGTCACATTGTCTTAGAGTCCACGCTTCACTGCCATAGCAGAGGACAGGTCTTGCAAGGGTTTTATATAAACGGAGTCGAGTGTGTCTCTGGACTAGGGAAGGTTTCATAACTTTATTTATTATACCCAATGATTTATTAAATTTGGTAATTTTCTCGGGTATGTCCATGTCCGAGTAAAATGATAATTTGTAGCCTAAATAATTGAAATCATTAACTCGTTCTAAAATTCTATTGTTGATACATATTTTGCTTTGTACTGGGTCTTTGCCACAGAAGGCCATGATTTTTGTTTTATGAGGTGATAATTCCATATTAAAGGCATTTGCAATTAATGACAAGTTATGTGTTGATCTCTGTAAGTCATCTTCCGTGGTAGCGAGAAGTACTAAGTCATCAGCGAAAATCAGAGTGTCCAAACTTAGATTCCTGTTTATATATATGTGGCCATGTCTTGTTCGTCTGAACTCACGGATAATGGCATTCATATATATGTTGAACAATAAAGGAGAAAGTCCGCAGCCTTGCCTTACTCCTGAATTTATAGAGCACCAGTCAGATAGTTTGTTTTCTATCTGGACTGCAATCATAGTTTCTCTGTACAGATTATATATATTTTGGATAACTTGTTGTGGTATATTGTCTGCTACTAATATACTAAATAGTTTGCTGCGATTTATTTTATCGAAAGCTTTAACGAAATCTACAAATGCCATATGTGTTTCTACATTGTACTCTCTATGCTTTTCAATCAAAAGTTTCAAGGTGAAGTACCCATCACAGCATGATCTACCTCTCCGAAATCCATTTTGCTCTTCTCCCAAAATTGTCTCATAGTGTCTGTATAATTTCTTTTTTATGATGGTTGTATAGATTTTGTAGCCAGAATTTAACAGGCTAATACCTCTATAATTATCACAGTTGTTTCTATTGCCTTTCTTATATATAGGTATAACGACTGCTCTTGCCCAGCTTTTGGGTGGCTCTTTGCCATCCCAAATTTGATTGTAGAAAGAAAGGAGTCTTACAAGAAAAGATTGGTCTCCATATTTAAAAAGTTCTAGGGTTAGTCCATCTTCGCCTGGTGCTTTGTTGCATCTCATACTTTCAAGAGCTGATGTGAGCTCATCAAATGTAATCGGCTCTGTGTATATGTTTGTGTTACCTGATAGGTCCAGTATAGTAGGGGTATTTTGTTGCCAAAGATTTTGATAAAAGGACAACCAAGATTCTTTAGAGATGATACTTAATTTGGCTGCCTCTTTAATGTCTGCATTCAAAAATTTTAGGATTTTGTATGTTTGTGGTTGAGGTCTTGTCATATCATTTTCTAAGAAAGATACATATTCATCCCAAGTTTGGCGGTGATGTTTCCGCACTTCTCGTTTTGCTATTGCTCGTTTTAGGTGATAATTTATTTTATCTTCGATGATTATTTTATTATGATTATGATTATTATCGATGATTATTTATATCAATTTAATTATGAGATATTACCTGAAAATATTATATACTGTATATATACATTATTGAAGATAGATATTTACTTCAGGAAATGATTCGCATGTGTTTGTTGTTATGAGAACCGAATATTTGTCCTGGGGGCCTTGTCCATAAAGGCTTGTATTATGTTGTGTGGCGTAAGTAAATTCTTACCCCACGGGAACTCTTACCGCATGGAAATTTGTTTTGTTTCCATAGCATCAAGATTGCGTGCGGGAATGTCAACTTACGATCCACGGCAACAATATTCGTAAGTACCACTAATTAGTTAAGTCGTGCAAAAATAACTAAGTTATTTCAGATTTGAGAATTTTGTCCATAAACTAGATTGTTTTGACAAAACACAAACTTAAGCTAACACAATATTTAGTTTCGTTCAATCTACTTATGAACTTCATTTCTTATCACAGCGAAGGATTTTTCAATATTAATTCATTATTTTCCTTTCCTACGTGCTTTGTTACAAACAAATTCTTGCCAACCAAAAGAGAATGAATTCTATTACAATACGAAGTTGTCAGGACTTTTTTTTATTACTATTCTAAGCCCAAGTCAACTGAAATTATTTTCCTTTTAAAATTTACTATTCAAAATAACATAAAACATCGTACGATGTACGACTGTTATAAAGAACTTCTTCCTTGCCTGTTAATGCAAAGTACGTGAGTTCGCGTCCATCCCTAGTCATAAAAAAATTACTATTATGGAATTTATTACTTAAATTGAGAATTTCTAAATGACAAGCTTTGCTACGCTTCTTAATATATACAATGAAATATAAAACCCTTAACGTGTAAAATTGAATTTCCATTCGGAGACACTGTAGAGACATCTATGAGCGACAGTCGGAAATACCCTCACTAGGGTTACCATGGCAACTTTACCGGCCTAGTACGGTAACGTTACTTTACCGCACTAGTACGATAAAGGGCTAATTTCCGGCGTTTTAGCAGTCCGAGAAATAGCCACTTTGCAGAGCGTGTACTAAAAAACAAATTTTCCCGGTCTTTTCACGATTTTGATTTTTGTCATGATCCCTGCTTTAATGTTACTACGTATATGCGGGAAATTACCCGCCATTATTCTAAGCATTTCGCCGCTCACAGCCCTCTGTGTTGCATGTCCACAATCTGTTGTATATAATACATAAACGTTATTTAATGACTATTCAGAAGGAGGACGCTTAGGGCTGAATGACACAGAATGGAGCCTTTACTTAAATCGGATTGTATTAAGATTGAAATTAGGGAAGAGATTACTGAAAAGCAACCAAAGTGTGAACCCATGCCCGTTATATTTGATACAATACAGTCACAGGTAATCAAATGTGAGAGCACAGACAACAAGGATTCTACAGCATACAGCACCGTTCACAAGTGTGAACCTGTGCCTATTACATTTGACACAATACAGTCACAGCTAATCAAATGTGAGAACACAGGCAGCAAGGATTCTACAACATACAGCACCGTACACAAGTGTGAACTACCTGAACCTGTGCCTATTACGTTTGACACAATACAGTCACAACTCATCAAGTGTGAGGATAAAAACAACGTAGAGCAGATTTCTGAAGTTTCTCAAGGAAATAATGAAGAAGAGGATCAGCTAATGCAATCGCATCCAACCGCAGTACTTGCAAGCACATCTTCTTCTAGAAGCATTAAACAGCTCAACCCTACTCAAGTCAAACATTTCTCATGTGACATTTGTGCCAAGAAATTCTCCCAAAAAGAAATACTAAAAAGACATCTGCTTACTCACACCGGGCAGAAGTCGTTCTCATGTGATATATGTGCAAAGAAATTTACCCGAAGAGATTCCCTGAATGTACATCTGCTAATTCACACAGGACAGAAGTCGTTCTCATGTGATGTATGTAGAAAGACATTTTCCCGACGTGGGCATCTCAAATCGCATCAGTATACTCACACTGGACAGAAGCCTTTCTCATGTAATATATGTGCCAATAAATTTTCCCAAAGTGGGAGTCTCAGAATGCATCTACTTACTCACACTGGACAGAAGCCTTTCTCATGTAATACATGTGCCAATAAATTTTCCCAAAGTGGGAGTCTCCAAACGCATCAGCTTACTCACACTGGACTGAAGTCATTTTCATGTGAAATATGTGCCAAGAAATTATCCCAAAATAGGAGTCTCAAATCGCATCTGCTTACTCATACTGGACAGAAGTCGTTCTTATGTGATATATGTGCCAAGAAATTTACCCGAAGAGATTCCCTGAATGTACATCTGCTAATTCACACAGGACAGAAGTCGTTCTCATGTGATGTATGTAGAAAGAAATTTTCCCGACGTGGGCATCTCAAATCGCATCAGCTTACTCACACTGGACAGAAGCCTTTCTCATGTAATACATGTGCCAATAAATTTTCCCAAAGTGGGAGTCTCAAAACGCATCAACTTACTCACACTGGACTGAAGTCGTTTTCATGTGATATATGTGCAATGAAATTTACCCGAAGAGATACCCTGAATGCACATCTGCTAATTCACACAGGACAGAAGTCGTTCTCATGTGATGTATGTAGAAAAAAATTTTCCCGAAGTGGTAGTCTCAAAACGCATCAGCTTACTCACACTGAACTGAAGTCGTTTTCATGTGATATATGTGCCAAGAAATTTTCCCGAAAACGGGATATCAAGAGACATCTGCTTACTCACACTTGAAAGAAGCCGTTATCTTGTGATATGTGATAGCTATTAAACACTACAGAAACACATGGATTTACCTTACAATAAGGTTCTATGTAATAATTTTAGTATTTGTAAAAAGGAAATACTGTTATATTTCCATTTTGAAAACATAATATATATTAAATGACCTTTCAAAACAGTCAATAGTTTTACATGTTTCTGGCACTGTAAACATTTATTATTTGGTACTATCTTGTTATTATTATTATTATTATTATTATCATTATTTTATCATACCATTTGAAAGTGGTAAAGAATCAGTGAATCTAAGTAATATTATTGAGGAAATTTAACATAAACTGGACTTTTGAACACAGAGTGAAATAGTCATTATATCTAATAGTTTAAAGTCAAAAGGTAACGGAAGTAAATCACGCCATCACTCCCATGTTAGGTTAGGTTACACCTAACACCTTACCAGTTTGTAATAATACTGCATCTGACACATGTGTAATACCGTGTTTCCATTGAGTTGCACAAATAATAAACCACAGATATTATAGAAAGCATTGCTACCAAAGCTAAGTTCTCCTGCAACTTACGAGCGAGTCATTTACAAAAAAATGTATACAGTTTTTGCTGGATCTAACAATGCCGGAGGAAATAGCAGTTTGCGATTTTGACATGATTGTTTTTAGTGAGAATCAGAGAAACGCAGACTGCAGATTTTCATGAATTTTGGTATATAAAGGATTGAATATGGGAAGTGGAAGTGTTAGTTTCTTTTTACATGTATAATTCCAGCAGTGTAGTAACCCCCCCTCCCACTAAAGAAAACCCAGAGCTGTACCTGACAAAACATCCATAGATGGGTGCAAAATTATTATTATTATTATTATTATTATTATTATTATTATTGTTATTGTTATTATTATTGTTATTATTATTATTATTATTATTATTATTATTATTATTATTATTATTATAACCCACCTACTCGTATATCCAATACTAAGATGATATTGATTACAAACAGACTTTACTAGTAAAAATACAAGTTCCCTAGCCAAACATCCCGCACAGTGATTACGTCCAAATCATTTAATGTTTTACTATTTTGCCCTGTATTCATGACTAGCATGTGCCCGCGGCTTCGCTTGCGATAATTATTTCAAAAATTAAAAATTAAGAGCATAATAGTTAAATCACTATATTTATTAACACCTAAATCACGTGAACTACATACCACGATTATATAGCGTCGCCTGGTAAAAGCGACCTCAGATTCGAGTTGCTTGGCCCAGAAAACCCTTGTATAGATTCGTTCAAATCAAACAATGTTTCACCATACAGTATTTAGGCCTATATTGATTATCCCTCTTCCGTGTTGGTTGAAAATTTAATATGTCTACGGGCCTTAACATTCTAAACAAATGAATCGACCACGTGGGCTTACAACATTCAAGCGATCGCGATGCTTTTATTTCCACGGTATGACAAAAATAGCCAAAGACAACTGCAATTGATTTGACATTGAAATGTATTACTGAAATCTGATGCTTCGACAGCGCGAATCACGTTTTCTGCCAGTTTTTCACTCATAACTCGCGAACGAAAGCTAAAACTAAAAATCGGCTTCGAGGTGCATTCGCCCACCTTTCAGTCCATCTATCTTTAAAATTTCAGATCTCTGCGTTCAGTAGTTTTCGATGGGCATCGTGGACAGACAGACAAACAGCATGTGCCCGCGGCTTCGCCCGCGATAATTATTTCAAAAATTAAAAATTAAGAGCATAATAGTTAAATCATTATATTTATTAACACCTAAATCACGTGGACTACATACCACGATTAGATAGCGTCGCCTGGTAAAAGCGACCTCAGATTCGAGTTCCTTGGCCCAGAATACCCCTGTATAGTGAGTTTCGTTCAAATCGAACAATGTTTGACCATATTTAGGCCTATATTGATTATCCCTCTTCCGTGTAGGTTGAAAATTTCATGTCTTCGGGCCCTGATATTCTAAATAAATGAATCGTCCAGGATGGACTTACAAAATCAAGCGATCGCCCGCGATAATTATTTCAAGAATTAAAAATTAGGAGCATAATAGTTAAATCATTATATTTATTAACACCTAAATCACGTGGACTACATGTCACGATTAGATAGCGTCGCCTGGTAAAAGCGATCTCAGATTCGAGTTCCTTGGCCCAGAAAATCCCTGTATAGTGAGTTTCGTCCAAATCGAACGATGTTTAACCATATTTAGGTCTATGTTGATTTACCCCTCTTCCGTGTAGGTTGAAAATTTCATATGTCTACGGGCCCTGACATTCTAAACAAATGAATCGACCAGCGTGGGCTTACAACATTCAAGCGATCGCGATGCTTTTATTACCACGGTATGACAAAAATAGCCAAAGCCAACTGCAATTGATTTGACATTGAAATGTATTACTGAAATCTGATGCTTCGACAGCGCTAAAATCACGTTTTCTGCCAGTTTTTCACTCACAACTCGCGAACGAAAGCTAAAATTAAAAATCCGGCTTCGATGCGCATTCGCCCACCTTTCAGCCCATCTATGTTTAAAATTTCAGATCTCTGCGTTCAGTAGATTTCGCTGGGCATCGTGAACAGACAGACAAACACGTCCTTTTATTATTTTAAGATAGCATGTGCCCGCGGCTTCGCCCGCGATAATTATTTCAAAAATTAAAAACTAAGAGCATAATAGTTAAATCATTATACTGTATTAACACCTAAATCATGTGGACTATATATCACGATTAGATAGCGTCACCTGGTAAAAGCGACCTCAGATTCGAGTTCCTAGGCCCGGAAAACCCCTGTATAGTGAGTTTCGTCCAAATCGAACAACGTTTGACCATATTTAGGCTAATATTGATTATCCCTATAATAATAATAATAATCCTCTTCGGTGTAGGTTGAAAATTTCACATTATGTTTGCGTGCCTTGACATTAAAAACAAATGAATCGACCAGCATGAGCTACAACATTCAAGAGATCGCGATGCTTTTATGTCGAAGGTTTGACAAAAATAGCCCAAGCCTAGTGTAATTGATTTGTATTACTGAAAACTCATGCTTCGAAAATGGAATAAATACACGTTTTCTGCCCGTTTTTCAGTCATAACTCACGAACTAAAGCGAAAATTAAAATTCCGGCTTCGAGGTGCACATTCCGACCCTTTAGTCCACCTAGGTATAAAATTTCAGATCTCTGCGTTGAGTAGATTTCGCTGGGCATCGCGGACAGACAGACAGACAGACGGAGGACAGACACTTCCTTTTATTAATATAGATGTATAGTCGCTATTAGACTCCCATGAGTCAAAGCGATTAAAAATAAACCATATTAAAAATTAATAATAATTACGCTGAGCGAGCTAACAAAATTGATGTGATCGTCAAATTGATGCTAGGCTCTTCTCTTGCGGTTGGTATAGCCATCTATAATTAATTTCACAATCAAAATGTATTTGCCAAAACTGGTACTTCGATAGCCCCCCCCCTAAAAAAAACAGTATTATGCCAGTTTTTCACTCATAGCTTGTGAACATAAAGGAAAATAAAATATCTGGCTTTGGGGTGCTTTTGGACACCCTTCAGTTCATCAGTTTGTAAATTTGAGTTCTATGTATTCCCTCAATTTGGCTGAGAATGGCACACAGATAGACATATACTTCCTTTTCTTATATAAATTCACCAAAAAAGAGAAAGCAGAGCACAATAGAAATTCCAATTCAACGAACTCAACTGTCCGGATCGCCAATTATCCGCATCGCTTTGAGGTTGTATTCAAGTGGATTTGCAGCTGTGGGCATTGGAGAACCTTCTTTCCAGACGACTATTTGCGAAAAAAAAAAAAAAAAAAACGGGTTTAGTTTCCCACTCTACTGGATTTCGGCACGCGAT
This sequence comes from Ectobius pallidus, assembly GCA_964059195.1. Taxonomy (NCBI): domain Eukaryota; kingdom Metazoa; phylum Arthropoda; class Insecta; order Blattodea; family Ectobiidae; genus Ectobius; species Ectobius pallidus. Next base: position 9,181,888 of record CAXKWD010000002.1, read on the forward strand.
GTTCGGCGTTGGTATGCGGTCTCTGGCTTGCAGACCAACACTCCCATTGGCTCCCAACGACCTTGCATGTCATTGGTCTGTTCCATACGGTCCTGCAACCTCTACATAAAGCTAAATAATGCAAAACACTAACCACATTAGTTAAGTGCGCGAGCGGAGGCGGCAGCCGAAGCGAAGCGCCCTTGCATTTTAGAATAATGTACGATACACTGTTTGTCGGTTTCGAAAATGTGGCATATTATATCTTCCGGAGGGTTGTCTGACCATTATCACGTTGGCAGCTGATTCCAGCACCACGTGACCCATCGGCTTCTTCCCAGCATGCACCTGCGCTGTTTCTAGCAGCTGATTCTGTATTATTGTGATTCCAATCTAAGCGCCATTTTAGGTTAGTTTTTTGTGAACTTCTTACCGATTTTACCCATATTTAAAATATTCTTAGAAACAAAATGTGCCCTTATATGGATTCTAAAACTTCTGGAGAATAATATTACATGAAATTTTGCCGTTTTACGTGAGTAAAAAACAAAGTTAACGAATCCAGTAGAATGGGAAACTAACCCCAAAAAAACTTTTCGCCAACAAAATTGACAATTTGTTAGCAAAACAACTGACTGACATATATGTACAAAATGTGACACTTTATATAAGAACATTGCTTACTTTTTTTTTTTTTAAGATAATACCTTTTTTGTGATTTATCAATTTTCCGGATATTCAAATACGGCCTACAGCGTTAAGAACTGTATATATCGATAAAATGGAATTGTTTGTAAATACAAGCCATACAGAAAACTCATGGATGCAAGGGAAAATAAGAGGAAGTAGATAAATCAGGAATTCTATGGCACGGGCGCTATGATGGACAGGAATTGGAGCAAAGAAAATCAGGACCTAAAACATGTAATCACAAGATACGCTGTGCACGGCTTCCATTTCAAAATATGTCAAACCAAAAGTTACCACGAACCTAATATGCGATGTGAACAATATCACTTATTAAGATGTTCTAAGAATACAAGATCGTTGAATGATATTAGCAAAGACTAAAAAATGAAACCCAACAACTAATGCCCACTCGGGCGAACCTTTTAACTATTATTTGTAAATACAAGGTGACACAAAAAAATGGGAACTTTCTAACTTCCAATAATAAAACCAAGAGTGATGAAGAAAATATTTTATTCATACTAATTGAAACCTTAAAACTTGCCATTTAAGAAACATTAATGGAATTTATCATTTTTTAAATATTACGTCCTTTAGATACCGTCCTCCTGTACGAATGCATTCTTGAAACCTGCTGTTGAGATTCCTCATTGACTGCTGTTGCAGCTGGGATACTGTAAATTTCATCACGAATTCTGTGTTTTAACTCATCCAGACTTCTTGGTTGAGTGGTGAACAGGGGTCACAGTAACTGTCAATGCAGATTGTTGTGTGGAATTGTTACAATCTTTCGTTACACCTAACTAGAAAAATTTTCCACACGTTCAAGAATCCTGGTTTCAACAGGATGAAGCAACATCACAGATTGCATGGCAATCAATGGAAGCTGTGCGAGAATTGTTCAGTAACTGTGAGATCTCTAGATTCGGTAACATTCTCTGGCCCCCTAGATCGCCAGATTTGTCTGTTTGTGATTTTTTTCATTCCTCTCAAGAGTAAAGTGTACACGACTCGACCAAGAACTCTGGATGAGTTAAAACAGAGAATTCGTGATGAATGAAATGTTTTCTTCCATCACCCGTGGTTTTATTATTAGATGTTAAAAAGTTCCCGTTTTTTTGTGTCACCTTGTATAAGTTGAACGTTATTTCTATTGAGACTTTAAATTCTTCACTATTGCAGGGATTAGGATTAGGATTAGGATTACTGTAATAAACCCAAGCAAACCTTTTCCACTTGGCCTCTTTCGACATGTGCCTAGGAAAGCTGTACATTTAGTAACGTTAGAATACAGTCACATAAGAAATTATTAAAATGTATGAAGATGTCACAGCATGTACTGGCAATTATCGATGTTTTTACTTCATTTACTGAACATGAAGGTTATAGTTTTAGCAAGGCCGTACAAGTTAGGCAAAACCACCTTCAAACTGTAAACAATCAGTCAGAGAATTTATCAATAAGTAAGGCTTTTAAATTGACTATTCCACTCATACGACATGTGTTTGAGAATGACCAATAACGTTTAGCAGTTCCCTGGATATAGACCAATCACGATCGTTTATCTTATAAAATGCATGCAATTAATATGAGGACTATATATATATATATATATATATCTATACATAGATATATATACCTCTTTACATGCTAGCGGCCGGAATTTTGAAGATAATTGAACCAAATTTTACTATGTTATTTCTAGGCTCAGTAGTTCGGACTATTTCGTTAATGAGCAAAATTGGCCCAATGAGGGGGGGTCGGGGAGGGGGTCGAAATTTTGAAAAATGTATATCTCTGCCCCTATGAAGTATAGAGGGAAACTTTGTTTGAATAACTTAGCGTACTCCCTACGGAGTTCACAGTGACACCAACGATTCGGGGGTTTTGGGGGTACGAGTGGAGGATGGGGAGGGAAATTCGAAATTTTTGAAACTACGTCTTGTGGGGTATTGTTGAAAAGCTCCTGATGAGTACTCCACAAATCAATGACTAGTTTCTTGATCATTTTCATATAAGGCGAGATTTGAATGTTTGAAAAAGTGCTCATTCCTCGTTTTTTGCAGTTATTATTGCGGGTTTGTCATGTCAAGACTAAAGAAGAAGAGTGCTGCGCAGCGACAATCAAAACAAAAAGAATAGCACTTCGAAATCTACCTTAGCCTGTAGGCCTGCCTAAAGGGATTTTTATTCATGGAATAGTCTTAATAAATCCAACTTAAGTTGAGTTTCATCAGACAAATTCGATAAACTCTTCAACTGCCATGGGATTACCTATGAAAAGAATGGTTATATTAATTTCTAATACAGTTTTACCGATAAATTGTGTTATAAATTACGTTGCCTGTTTAATATAGTGCAGATATGAACTATTCTGTTTTCTTTTCACATTTTATAACAGTATTCACATAGAACTAAAAATTTAAATTAAAAAAAAATTATTCTCATTAATTATTTTGTGATAGATGAGGCGTTTCAATTTGAGGTTCAAAGTTGTCCAAGTCGCAAACATCTATCATTTGTTTTTATTTTGACGAATCAGTCTGTAGCCCACATATCTCTTATGAAACTTCGATATATCGAGATATCGAAGCTAAGCCTCCTATTCGATTTTGAAATATGACACATTAATATAGGTAAAAGTATTTTTTTTTAGAATAGAAACTTTTTAAAACAGCTTCTGCAACATGCAATGAGAAAATGGAAGAATGCATAGTATTTTTTATTATCAGTTAAATCGATCTGTAGGCCCGGGTTCAATATCCGGTACCTCCTCGGATTTTTCTGAGGGAGGGAGCTCTGGAACGGAATGCACTCAGCCTCGTGATCCAAACTGAGGAGCTACTTGATAGAGAAAATTGCGGCTCCGGTCACGGAAACCACCAATAACGGTCTTGGGTGTTGGCTGTGGTCTCAGGCAGAATTGCATAGGGTGCTCGAGACATTCGTCGAGATGACTTACTGCCGCTGCCAGCAGATTTCTACAGCGAGTGAAGCCAGATTGCCGCGGCAGATTACTCCGCCAAAATGGAACATGTCCAATTCGGCGGCAGTAGAAATCTTTACTGCCGCAGTAATTGTGTTAAGAGCAGTACAATTACTGCCCATATAGCCACCTAGGCTTGTTTGCGTGTGTTCCATTTTCAGGCAGTAGAATGCTGTTCGCGGCAGCAGTCGAATACTGCTAGTGGAGCCGTAGCCTAAGAATTCGTCTCTCACAGCCCCCTTTGCTACCTATGCAGAATTTGTTGTATTTGCAGTATTCACTGCCGTTCAGATAATACATAACCGTTATTTTATGTCCACTCAGTAGGAGGACGCTGTGGGCTGAATGACACAGAATGGAGCCTGTACTTAAACCGGAGTGTTTTAAGATTGAAATTAAGGAAGAGATTTCCCAAACTCAACCAAAGTGTGAACCTGTGCCCGTTATACAATCACAAGTAATCAAATGTGAGAACACAGACAACAAGGATTCTACAGCATACAGCACCGTTCACAAGTGTGAACCTGTGCCTATTACGTGTGACATAATACAGTCACAGCTAATCAAATGTGAGAACACAGACAACAAGGATTCTACTGCATACAGCACCGTTCACAAGTGTGAACCTGTCCCTATTACGTTTGACACAATACAGTCACAGGTAATAAAATGTGAGAACACAGAAAACAACGATTCTACAGCATGGAGCACCATTCAGAAGTGTGAACCTGTGCCTATTACGTTTGACACAACACAGTCACAGGTAATGAAATGTGAGAACACAGAAAACAACGATTCTACAGCATGGAGCACCATTCAGAAGTGTGAACCTGTGCCTATTACGTTTGACACAATACAGTCACAGCTAATCAAATTTGAGAACACAAACAACAAGGATTCTACACCATACAGCACAGTACACAAGTGTGAACCAGTGCCTATTACGTGTGACACAATACAGTCACAACTCATCAAATGTGAGAATAAAAACAACGTAGAGCAGACTTCTGGAGTTTCTCAAGGAAATAAAGAAGAAGAGGATCAGATAATGCAATCACACTCCACTGCTGTATTTGCAAGCACATCATCTGCTAGAAGCACTAAACAGCTCACCCTTACTCAAGTCAAACATTTCTCATGTAACATTTGTGCCAAGATATACTCCCATAAACGCAGTCTCAAAACGCATCAGCTTACTCACACTGGACAGATGCCTTTCTCATGTAATAAATGTACCAAGAAATTTTCAAACTCTAGCCATTTCAAAAGACATCTTCTTACTCATACTGGGCAGAAGCCATACTCATGTAATACATGCACCAAGAAATTTTCCTTAAAATGGAATCTCAATTCGCATCTCCTTACTCACACTGGAGAGAAGTCGTTCTCATGTAATATATGTGCAAAGAAATTTTCCGGAAAATTGGGTCTGAAAAAACATATAATTACTTACCATTTAGAGGGAACGTTCTCATGTGATATATGTGCCAAGAAATTTTCCCTTAGAAGGTGTCTAGTTGAACATTTGAGAGTTCATAGGAAAGAAAGATGTGATATTTGTGACACGTATTATCCCCGAAAAGATGTTCTCGATAGACATCTGATTACTCACATTGCAGAGAAGCCGTTCTCATGAGATATATGTGCCAAGAAATTAAAAAAAACTGAGGACCGCAAAAGACATATTTTGCTTACTCGTGGCAACATCTAATGTAATTTGTGCACTGAGCTGTTGTCCTGTGTGGATCTATTTCAACTGAAGCAGTAAAAATGGTAACCCGTCATCACTCGCATGTGAGATTTTATCTAAAAATCTAACACGCTTTTTTTGTTCTTTTATAGGTATTAAATCCAACTCAAAATCTTGGATTAAATTTACAATAAGATTCTAGTACTAACTGTGTTACTGTTTTAGCATTTGTAGAAAGAAAAGACTGTTATATTTTCTTTTGTGAAAGCATACAATTCGGTAATGATAGAAACTGGCCTTTCAAAAAGTGAATTATTTTACATGTTTCTGGCACTGTAAAGATTTAATTTTTATCAGCATATTATTATTATTATTACTATTATTATTATAGTGTTATTACACCAAAAAGAATCAGGAAATATTCAAGAGCTTTAGCAGAAACTTACATTTCGAACACAGAGTGAAATAGTAATCATATGGACCCCAATAAAATATCATGTTTCATTTAGGTATTAAAAGATAATGTTTACAATTTTTGGCCTGATCTAATGAACACAGGAGGAAATAGTCATTCGAGTGTTTAATATAATTCTTTTTAATGAGTATCAGAAAAGCAGCCTGAAGATTTTCATGCAGTTTGTTTGTAACGGTTTATTTTACTTGTGTGATGTACTGGTAATTCCATCGGTGTAGTCCCTCCCTCTTCAGAAAACCCACAGCTGTACCCGGACAAAACATCCATAACAGGATGCACAAAAAATTAATAATTAATATTATTACCTACATATGAGGAGTGTCGGTTCAAAGCGCGTTAAGTCCACCTCTGATCGTAATGTATTTTTTGCGGATTCGGATTCTGTGAGGTGTTCTGCATGATACTACATAACTTTTTTGTTTCAAATCGCAACCTTTCCCCGTTAAAATTGAGCCTGAAATATGGGGTTCGATGCAAAACACGTTCAGTCCAGAACTTGGTTTCGTGCAAATTACGTTGAGTCCACATTTTAGATGCGATCACCTGCGAAACAGGCGGTGCGTTGAACTATGTACGTCTATTTTTTGCAGGTGTTCTTCTAATGAAAGCGGAATTCACCAGACGCCGAGACAGATGTCATTAGCGGTCAATAATAAAAGAAGAGAAGCATGGATTTTCCATGATTTAAAATGCTTAAAAAACAGAAATTGTTTAAATTTTGGCAATTTGGCACTTCGGCAATAGTTCACTTTGTATTAGTGCAATCAGATGTGATGGTAATTCTTAATAAAATACTAATTTTCATCTTTTTAAATGATTATTATTATAATGTTGGGTCAAAACGCGTTAAGTTCGTTACTTTCGAAACTTTAACTATCAATAAAAGATGTAAATGAAAAGAATGATTTGACACACCCAATTCTTCTAACTATATATTAATTACTGATTCTGATCAGAAAAAAATATTGCAAATTCGTTTGATAATTTGGCCAGAAACAGTTTTGGTAAAGTCGCATTGTACGGTGGCCCACTTTCAAAACCAATTTTCTTGTCATAAAACACCTAATATCACACGTATTTTGTTATAGATTGTTCTCTGGAGAACTGATGTTGCCTCGACGAATGTTTGTGTCCATCCCACCCGCCCTAAACGTTACACTTTCTTTTATAACACGATCTAGCGAAAAGTGCCGTGAATGACGCCATATTTTTATATAGAGACTTGTGATTGGACGTTACAGGTCTCACGTCTCACCAGCAGACCGCGTAGAATTCTGGGAAGCAGGTGCACCAATACAACGAACCTCGCGGGACATACAACATGGCACATTTACTAAACGAGAGAAATCAGAACGCCTTACTAAATTAATATGACTGTTCCTAACCTAACAGAACCTGTCACTAATTAGTAATTTCGGGAGAATTCAGCACCTGCCATTTCACTGATAACTGATAAGTAATGTACAAGAAGCGTCATGTTGGCTAACCTGTCTCCCAGGAAAACAAAACACATCACCCATCCGTGGAATCCTGCGCATATCGCAAGGTGGGCCACTGTACATTGCGACTTTGCCACAGTTTTTCGTCATTCCTGAAACATCATTATTCGTGGACTAAAAGCGTTTTGAATCAACGCTCCTCATATATTTGACATTTAAAACAAAACTGCTAATTTCCGAGCCCCCCAAAAAACAGTTTTCTGCCACTCAACTAACGAACGAAAAGGAAATTAAAAATCCAGTTTTGAGTCTGGTTCTAATTAATCAGATAGTTGGAGTTTGACTGTATTGAAATTAATAATAATCCATTTCCATCCATTTTAACCACTTCATATACTATTACCACTATCATCGTATATTAATCACTTAAATTCAAAATAGCATAAATAAGTATTTCAGACTTCAGAATTTGGTCTATAGACTAGACTGTTTTGGACAAACCACAACACAGTATTTAATTTCACTCAAAGATTCGTCTACTTATGAACTTCATTTCTCAACATCCATTAAGCATCTGCAATTTCTTATTCAATATTAATTCAATATTACTTTCAATATTACTTCGTCAATTGCCTTTTCTATTACTTCAAGAAATAGAAATCAATTTCCATACGAATAGATCCCGAATTAGTATTTTTTGGAAATGTTTCTGGTATGTTCAACTGTTTTCTTACGTGATTTCTTTTAAGCAAATTATTGCCAACGAAAAGAGACGGAATTGCGCTCGATACCGAGTGACTAAACGTTTTTTATAACCATTAAAAGCCCAAGCAAATTGATTTTTTCTTTTAAAATTCACGATTCATAATAACATAAAACGTCGTACGATGTTCAACTGTTATAAAAAATGTTTGCTTGCCTGTCAAGTTCAACAATACGGCCTACATCGTTAATAACTATATAAGTTATATAAAATGGAATAGTTTTTTTAATAAAGTTGAATGTTATTTCCACTGAGACTTTAAATTCTTCATTATTGCAGGGATTAGGATATCGGGTGTAATAATAGCCAAGGATTAATGTAGTAAACCCAAGGGAACATTAGACATACCATACTCAAGGCTATCCAAAATACATAATAGTTATAAATATCTCGGACCATCCCTGTTTAATAGATTACCAAATTCCATAAAGGCACTACCTATAAATAAATTCAAGGCAACTCTTGATAACTGGCTGATAAATAAAGTATTTTACTCAGTACAAGAATTTATTAACAGTGATTACTAGAGCCCGGATTTCCATGCAAATGCATGTTTTTATATACTTTGGGTAGACTTCTCAAACTTTGTATTTACTCATTACATGACTTATGGATTCCAAATAACCATATTTTTTCTGTGCATGTTTGCATATTTCGGCCTTTTTATGGCAAAATTCATGCATAATGCATGTTTTGGATTTTTTTGTTTAATATAGCATATTCAGACGTTTTTAATGCATATAAACCCCCGTTTTTCTTGTTTTAGTGCATAATATCAAGTTACCATTCATAACTGTGCATATTATGAATGTGCCTCCCTAAAACCTTGGCTTTTCAGTGAAACGTAAAAAATATGTTGTATTGTATTATCATTGTTATTTGATTGACTTGGCAACAGAGTCTGCCACCTGCATCAATTTGAGAGTGCAAACTACTGTTTACCCTAAATAAACAGTAATATAATACACCAGGCTACAACAGAAAATGCCGACTCGCCGACCTTAAATTGAAAGAAAACTGCTATACAGAATGTTCACTGCTTAAATTTGTCAGTCACTAGCCATTGATGAAGACGTTGAATTATCTTTAGAATCGTGATGTGGAGAAATGGGTGTGGCAGTTAGGGAAAAACTTAAGAACGTACTTAGTTCAAATCCTGATCTTAAACTTCTGAAGACAGTGAAAGACGTATTATGTGGAAAAAATGTAAAAGACATGGAATTCGATCTCACCCTCAGTCAAATTTCTTCCCTTAAGTATGCACCTTCTGAAGTAGAAAGATCCTTTTCTGCGTTCAAGAATGTCCTATCTGATAAACGCACGAGTTTAAGTGAGAAGAATTTGGAAAAACTCGTTGTTGTATGTTGTTTTAAGAGAAATTGAAATATATTGCAGAACAGTGCGGATTTTTGATAGTGCATGTTTCGCCCTTCATTGTGCATATTTGGAGATACGATAGTGCATGAATGCATGCATGTTTTTAAGTTTGATAGTGCATGAAAATCCGGGCTTTAGTGATTACACAACACTGGTGTACGCCCATTTAACTGTTTATTGTATTATTATTATCGTATTATTTATTCTTTATTTTATTATCATTATATTATTATTGCATTATTTTTATTGTATTATTATTGTACTTGTATTAATATTGTATTATTGTATCATTGTATTGTATTGTACAACAAACTGATGAGATCGATTGCAACTCAAAATTGCTTAAAGGTCAATAAAAGCTATCTATCTATCTTTTCCTTTCGCAAGTGCCTAGGAAAACTGCACATTTAGTTAAGTAAGAATATAGTCAAATAAGAAATGTATAAAATGTATGAAGATGTCACAGCATGTAACTGGCAATTAGTGATGTTTTTATATGATTCACTGAACACGTAGGTTATAGCTTTAACAAGGCCGTACAAGTTAGCGAAACCACCTTAAAACTGTAAACAATCCATCAGAGAATTTATAAATAAGTAAAGTTTTTAAATTTACTATTCTACTCATACGTCGTGTGTTTGACGTTGACCAATAATGTTTAGTAGTTCCTCGGATATAGACCAATCACCAGTGGCGGTTTCTCCTATGTGCAGCGTTTTCTATTAATATGAGGACGCTGTTTCGTCGACGAAATCGTCTGCTCGTTACTGGACACGTAAGCATCAATGTGATTGATTATTACATCATGTGCTGCCATTAAGCAGATTATTTTATACAACATAACTGGTTTGGAAATATAAATAACAGAAATGTACATTATTGATTACAAATACAATTTCGATTCGGTGCAAGCCACTTCGTGTGCTTTTATTCTGTTCTGCTGTAAGCTTACTTGGATTAAGTTAACTATTGTTATATGCACCATTGGTAACACTTCTCACAACATGGTAGCTCGAATCGGTTCATGGATGGTTGATTCATAGTATGCCGTGAACTCGCAGCTGTTACTTTTGTTTTTATACAACATAGCACGAAAGTAATTATTATTTGTATAATCCGTTACTTTTTTTTAGTATAGTGCAGATATGAACTATTCTGTATCCTTTACACATTTTATAACAGCATTAACATAAAACTAAAAATTGAAATTATAAAAAAAAATGTGCGTGGAAAGCCACGGGACAGAAGTGAAACTTATTTTAATTTTTTGATATTTTCAATTTTGAATTATTGAATTTTTTCAATTTCGGATTTTTGGGCTTTTTAATATTGGATTTTTTTACTTTTTTAATTTTGGATTTTCCATTTTTTTTAATCTTTATTTTTTTTAGATCTTTGAACTGTTATATTTGTATTTTTAATTTTCGATTTTTATTTTTTTATTATTATTTTTAAATCTTAGATTTTTAATAGGGATGGGTCGATACCAGATTTGTTCGATACTCGATACCGATACATGATTTTTTCCTCGATACTCCATACTCCGATACTCGACACCGTCAACATTTCCAGTTTCAATACATAGGTACATTAAAAATTAAAAGTTGAGAGAACTGTGTAATACCAACTAAATTAAGTGTGCATATTTAATGAGACAAAATTTAATAGGCTACCATCAGTAGCCTATAATTATTTTTAAACTCTGCATTAAAACTATTTTTTTTTAAATAGTCCACTTACAAATTTTTGTTAAAAAATTACAGTGGGGTTTGGGCAATCAGCTTGTTTGTTGGTTGTTATTGAAACGTTTGACAGGAAACGAAACAACTAAGAATCTCTTCTGTTTGGATTTAAAAGTCGGAAAGTCTATATTTATGACTAGACAAAAGTCACAGAGTGGTTTTCTCCATTTTAAGGAGAAATAGAAGTATTTACTATATTTAGTAGACTATTAAAAGCAGAAAGAGATACCGCATTTCCTTAAATTGTAGAATTACCGAAGTATCGAAAAAGTACCGAGCGAGTTTCCTGAAGTATCGCTCGATGCCGATAACATGCAAGTATCGAGGACCCATCCCTAATTTTTAATGTTGTTATTTTTAAATTATGAATTTTTTATTTTGATTTTTGATTTTTTGTATTTTTAAATTTTGGAGATTTGGATTTTTAATTTTGCATTTTTTGTTTTTGCTTTTGGAATTTTAGGATTTTTAAATTTTGGATCTTTGAATTTTTAAATTTTGGATCTTTGATTTTTTTAATTTTGGATTTTTTTAAAATTGGATCTTTGAACTTTTTATGTTTTGGATTTTTTTATTTTAGATTTTGTATTTTTTAATTTTGGATTTTTATATTTTGATTTTTCTATTTTTTAATTTTGAATTTATGGATTTTTTTTTAAATTTTGGATAATCCTAATCATTGAGTTTTTTGTTTTCTGTGCAGTCCGTTCCGTCACAGCCCCACTAATTTCATGACGATTGTGAGCGTTACACAAGCTCTCGATTTACCCCTACGGCGGCTAAAGAAGTTTCACTTCAAAAATATTCTCATTAATTATTTTGTGATAGATGAGGCGTGTCTATTTCATCTATCATTTGTTTGATTGTTACGAATCGGACTGTAGCCTATATTATCTCCTATGGAACTACGATATATTGAGATATCGAAGCTAATTAAACATTCTTATCCAAAATATTTATCAAAACACAGCAGTAACTTATATCAATTATTCAGGCCGTAGAGTTTCGATTGATACCTCGATCATACGTAGGCATAGTAGCCCAGTTTTCAGCTAGATAAATGGATGACAACCAGTGGCGGACGCAGAAATTTTTCGGGGGGGGGGGAATTGAATAGGTACAAAGAATACTAAAAAAAATTAATCTACTTACATATACAATTAATATTAATAAAAATGAATTACCAAATGGTTGTTGCCGCATCACTTGAGAACGGCTCGACCGATTTGACTGATTTTTGTCTTGTTGTGTTCGTAATTGTCAGGACAAGGTTTGTATGAAAGAATTTTTTTTGGAAAATCCACGGGAAAAGTTGAAAATATGAAATAAGGCACAGTTAGAGAGTTCTGCTGTCAATTGTTTACATAACGAAAGTATTGTTTACGGTGTTCACATAGGGCTTTGAAAACTGTATTATAATACTGGGCTTTAACAAATTCTGATACTAACGATGTAATTAATACATTTGTGAAAATAATTCTTGAAGAATTAAATCCATGAAAATAAATCAGTCACATAACTTTCTCTACACTCGACATGGAAAATATCATTTTCTCCCTTCACATTTTTATGTAGAATAAGCGGTCGTATTGCAGGGACAGCTTAAGTGTGTGCCAGTGAGTATGCTATGTAGGAAGTCGGTAAAAAATCCTATCCACTGATACCTCACTCATAGCTGTAAGCTTTGTATTGGTTGAGAAATAGGCCTAGGAATGTTTATCAGATGCCCTAAGCATCTAAAAGAAGACAAAATGGGATGGAACATTTTCAGTGCAATGCGCGCAGTATATTATGTTCCAGGTTTTTGGGAAGGAAAGTATGAAAGTGATAGCCTATTGAATTTCTTTTTTACTTCAGCCCCGACATGGTTGTATGGAAATATGAGAGTGAAAAATACAATTTTCTGTCAAGACATTGCAATCTTATGCAACCGGAATTTCTTCTCCTCCCAGGCATGGTGTGTAGAAGCAATGGAATGCGACATCTTCTATGAGCCATGAAAAGCTATATCTAACGTTTTCTGAGGGAATAGTCTGAGTGCCATATGTCGTTCTTGCTCATTTCGAATTCTACATACATATTATATAAGGACCTAGAGTTTCAACATCGAAAGTCCTCCATAAGTTAATTTCATATTACAAAATACAAAACCCGGGCGACGCCGGGCCATTTAAGCTAGTTAGTTTATAAAACTGGCCACTTAGAGTACCTATATATCTTTTTTTCAAATTTCGGGGGGGGGGGGATGTATCCCCCCTGCGTACGCCGTGAATTGACAACATAATATATATGAATATTACTAAATTAGTGCTTATGATTGTGACATTGTGTCTATTTATGTGCTTTCAATTAGGCATCTAAGAGAGAACTTTGTGCTAATGAAAGGCACACAACATTCAACAGGTAGAGAGATATCACGACAGCACATAGGCGTACCGAGGGGGGGGGGGGGTTTGGGGATTTGAAACCCCCCCCCCCCCCATTGATTAAAAAAAGGAAAATTGTATAATTTCTTTAAGTCTGCCCATAAATTACTTAATACAAGTATAAAGCGTGGGAAGCTTAAAACTCGTTAGTTTGCGTCTTAATTTTTTAAATTTTCCAGGGAAGGACCCCCGAAAACTTAAAACTAGATTTTGCAACTTTTTTCCGGGGGTGGATCCTCGGACCCCCCTCTCCCTTGGGGATATTCCATACCCCCCAGACCCCGCGGATGTTATAACCCCCCCCCATATGGTCGTCCTGGTTACGCCTATGCGGACAGCAGAAGATCGGAGTATTTTTCGTGACGTTGTTAGGTATTGACATAAACAGAAAACTAATTAAAATATTATATACACATTATTATTATTAATGGCATCTTTTACATTAATTGTGCGAATATCAAATTGTATTTTAATTATATTGATAAATTAGCAATTAAAGAATTAAAACTATTAAACTAGTGCTTCTATTTGGGCATACAGATTCGAAATGCAACGATGAAAACGAACCACGGATTCATGAACCTGTACACGCACATCGTGCATAAACATTTTAAACGATTGATAATTTTTAAAAAAAAGTGTGCGTGGAACGCTACGCGACAGAAGTGAAACTTGTTTAAATTTTTATTTTTTCATTTTTGATTATTGGCTTTTTCAGTTTTGAATTTTTGGACTTTTTAATATTGGGCTTTTGGACTTTTTCATTTTGGATTTTTTAGTATTGGATCTTTGAATTTTTAATTTTGGATTTTTTAAATTTTCGAACTTGAATTTTTAAATGTCTAATTTTTTTAATTTTAGATTTTTGGATTTTATTGTTTTTTTATTTATGGATTTTTAAATTTTGTTTTTTTAATTTTGGCAATTTAGATTTTTTATTTTTGGAGTTTACTTTTAAAATTTTGGATTTTTTAAATTTTGTATCTTTGATTGTTTTTATTTTGGATTTTTTAAATTTTGGGTCTGAAACTTTTATTTTTTTAATTTTAGATTTTTCAATTTTTAAATCTTGAATTTTTGGATTTTTAAAATTTGATCTTTGAATTTTTAATTTTGGATTTTTTAAATTTTGTTTCTTTGGATTTTTAATTTTGGTTTTTTTAATTTAAGATTTTTAGATTTTTTCAATTTTGGTTTTTTGATTTTTAATTTTTAATTTTTTAATTTTGGATTTAACATTTTTTTATTTTAGATTTTTTATTTATTTATTTTTTCAATTTTGGATTCTTGGATTTTTAATTTTTTTAATTTTGGATTTTTAATTTTTTGGATCTTCTGTTTTTTATTGTTTGAATTTTTTAAGCTTGGTAATGAACCTCCTGGTCCATAAAATAGATAATATACCTTTAGCTTGCTTAGGAATTCTCTATTGCCATTGAGCAAGTATTCAGGGGCGTCGCTCGGGGCAAGATTTCGTCAGGCGCCCCCCCCCCCCCCAAACTCAATCTCACGTGCACCCACCCGACATTCCACCTATCTGCAAGGATTCAAACACAAACACACAGCGAGCGACGTGATGCGACACTATCAAATAGGCCTACATATAAACATTTGGGATTAAACACGCAATGAGCGACGCGACTTCGGGCGACGTGGACTGGACAAGTTCCAAGCCACATCGCGTCCAGTCGCTCGTTAGCCAAGTTGCGCGTCGGGTTGCGTCGCTGTCTGTGTTTTTGTGCCCAAAAGAGACACCTAATCGGATTACCTTACAAAAAGACCAGAAATAAAATTATTTAATTTCTTTTAATAAGATTGTATTGAAAATCAAATTAATACAAGTTTAGTAATGTTAGAAAATCTTAACAATCATAAAAAATGCTATAGACGTTATTAATGGACTACAAATTAATAGTGTGGGAAAACTCGATACATACATTGAATAGAATATAGAAAAGGGAACCGCGTTTATCAAATTAAGATAAGGTACTAAACATTAAATGGCATTCGCCTGGTTTTTGCACGAGCAAATGTCGTTAGAATTTCCTTCAAGTCTATTTTTTGTGCTTCATCGTTTTCAATGGACAAGATGGCCAGAGAATTCAGTGTCTTTTGTGACGGAAGTTCATCGTAAATATGTCTTTATAAGGAAATATTTATTTTGGGATAACTTAGCAAATATAGACCTAAAGTTATTGGTGTCAAATATTTATTTGTTCAATAAAAACATACAACGTAATATTCAAGATTATGTTATACCTAACTTTAAAAAATATGTTATGTACATCCTACTTATTTTTTCAAATTTTGTTGTTTTATTTTTGCCGTTGCCACCCACGCGACGGCCCTGGTATTATTATTATTATTATTATTATTATTATTATTATTATTATTATTATTATTATTACTGCTACTACTACAGACTGTAGGATTACTGTAGTAACCCCATGCGAACATCTTCCACTTTGCCTCTTTCGACATGTGCCTAGTAAAAGTAAGAATATAGTCACATAAGAAGAAATGTATAAAATGTATGAAGATGTCAAAGCATGTAATTGGCAATTAATTATGTTTTCATATGATTCACTGAACACGTAGGTTATAGCTTTAGCAAGGCCGTACAAGTTATATATATATTAGCCATATATCAAGCGTTTCTGAGGGAATAATTTGAGTGTGATAAGTCGTTCTTCCTATTTCAAATTATTAATACCTATATAAGGACATAGAATTTAAAAATCGGAAGTCCTTCACAAGTTAATTTCCAATTAAAAAATAAAAAACCCGGGCGACTTCGGGCCTTTTAAGTTAGTAGCTTATATGCGAGAAAGAAAACCCGCAATTTTTCTTAGCAATTCGCCTCTCACAGCCCACTTTGTTACCAGTGCAGAATTTGGTGTATTTGCATGAATCATTGCCCCGCAGACAATACACAATCTAAATGGAGAACGCTGTGGTCTGAATCACACAGAATGGAGCCTATACTTAAACCGGAGTGTATTAAGATTGAAATTAAGGAAGAGATTTCTCAAACACAACCAAAGTGTGAAACTGTGCCCGTTATATTTGATACAATACAATCAAAGGTAATTAAATGTGAGAACACAGACAACAAGGATTCTACAACATACAGCACCGTACACAAGTGTGAACCTGTGCCTATTACGTTTGACACAATACAGTCACAACTCATCAAATGTGAGAATAAAAACAACCTAGAGCAGATTTCTGGAGTTTCTCAAGGAAATAATGAAGAGGAGGATCAGCTAATGCAACCGCACCCAACCGCAGTACTTGAAAGCACATCTTCTTCTAGAAGCACTAAACAGCTCACCCCTACTCAAGTCAAACATTTCTCATGTGACATTTGTGCCAAGAAATTCTCCCATAAAGCAAATCTCAAAACGCATCTGCTTACTCACACTGGACAGAAGCCTTTCTCAGGTAATATATGTAGCAAGAAATTTTCCCTTAATGGGAGTCTCAAATCGCATCAGCTTACACACACTGGACAGAAGCCTTTCTCATGTCATATATGTAACAAGAAATTTTCCCATAGTGGGAATCTCAAATCGCATCTGCTTACTCACACTGGACAGAAGCCGTTTTTATGTGATATTTGTGGCACGAAATTCTCCCAAGTAGGGGATCTAAAAAGACATCTCCTTATTCATACTGGACAGAAGCTGTTTTCATGTGATATTTGTGCCAAGAAATTTTTCCGAAGAGGAGATCTCAATCGACATCTGATGACTCATACTGGACAGAAGCCGTTTTCATGTAATATATGTGACAAGAAATTTTCCCGAAAAGGCAGTCTGAAAGGACATTTAGTTACTCACCATTTAGAGAAAACGTTCTCATGTGATATTTGTGCCACGAAATTTGTCCGAAAAGGGGTTCTGAAAAAGCATATGATTACTCACCGTGTAGAGAAGACGTTCTCATGTGATATATGTGCCATGAAATTTTTTCAAAAAGTGGATCTGAAAAAGCATTTGATAACTCACCTTGTAGATAAGACCTTCTCATGTGATATATGTGCCAAGAAAATTTCCCGTAGAAGGAATCTAGAAAGACATATTATGTCTGTTCATATGGGAGATAAATCTTTCTCTTGTGTTATTTGTGCCACAAAATTTTCCCGCAAAGAAAATCTCGATAGACATATGATTATTCACACTGGGCAGAAGCCGTTCTCATGTGATATTTGTGGCACAACATTTTTCCGAAAAGATTATCTCATAAAACATATGATTACTCACTGCAGAAAAGCCGTTCCCTTGTAATATACGTGCTAAGAAATTTTCCCGTAGTATTCGTCTAAAGAACATCGTTTCATACAGGAGACAAACTGTTCTCATATGATATTTGTTTCAGGAAATTTTTCCCAAAAGGGGTTCTGGAAAAAACATATGATTACTCACATTGCTGAGGAGCCGTTCTCATGATATATATGAGCCAAGAAATTTAAAAAACTGAGGACCTCAAAAGAAATATTCTGCTTACTCGTGACAACCTCTCCTAAAGTACACTGAGCTGTTGTCCTGTGTGGATCTATTTCAACTGAAGCAGTAAAAATGGTACCCTTCATCACTCGCATGTTATATTTTATGAAAATCTAGCATGCTTTTTTTGTTCTTTTATATGTATTAAATACAACTCAAAATCTTGGATTAAACTTACAATAAGATTCTAATTCTAATTCTGTGTTACCGTTTTAGCATTTTTAGAAAGAAAATACTGTTATATTTTCTTTTGTGAAAACATATAATACGGTAATGATAGAAACTGGCCTTTCAAAAGGTGAAGTATTTTACATGTTTCTGGCACTGTAAAGATTTAATTTTTTTAGCATATTATTATTGTTATTATTACTATTATTATTATTTTTATTATTACTATTAATATTATAGTGTTATTATACCAAAAAGAATCAGGAAATCTAAGTAATAAACTTTAAGAGCTTTAGCAGAAACGTACATTTCGAACGCGAAGTGAAATAGTAATCACATGGACACCATTAAAATATCATGTTTCACTTAGGTATTAAAAGATAATATATACAATTTTTGGCCCGATCTAACGAACGCAGGAGGAAATAGTCATTCGAGTGTTTATATAATTCTATTTAATGAGTATCAGAAAAACACAGCCTGAAGATTTTCATGCAGTTTGTTTGTAAAAGTTTTTTTTTTTACTTGTGTGATGTACTGGTAATTCCATCGGTGTAGTCCCTTCCACTACAGAAAACCCACAGCTATACCCGAACAAAACATCCAGAAAAGGTTGCGCAAGAAATTAATAATAATTAATATTATCACCTACATATATTTGATATTTAAAACATAGCTGCTAATATCCGAGCCCCCCAAAAAACAGTTTTCTGCCACTCAACTAACGAACGAAAAGGAAATTAAAAATCCAGTTTTGAGTCTGTTCTAATTAATCAGATAGTTGGAGTTTGACTGTATTAAAATTAATAATTATCCATTTCCTTCATTTTAACCACTACATATACTATTACCACTATCATCATGTATTAATCACTTAAATTCAAAATAGCATAAATAAGTATTTCAGACTTCAGAATTTGGTCTATAGACTAGACTGTTCTGGACAAACTACAACACAGTATTTAGTTTCACTCAAACATTAGTCTACTTACGAACTTCATTTCTCTCCATCCATTAAACGTCTGTAGTTTCTTGTCATAGGAAGGATTTTTCAATATTACATCGTCACTTGCCTTTTCTATTACTTCAAGAAATAGAAATCAATTTCCATACAAATAGATCACAAATTAGTATTTTTTGCAAATGTTTCTGGTATATTCAACTGTTTACTTACGTGATTTCTTTCAAGCAATTTGTTGCCAACCAAAAGAGACGATACCGAATCACTTAAACGTTTTTTGATTACTATTCTGAGCCCAAGCATACTTAAGAAATGATTAAAATGTATGAAGATGTCACAGCATATAACTGGCAATTAGTGATGTTTTTATATGATTCACTGAACACGTAGGTTATAGCTTTAGCAAGGCCGTACATGTTAGCGAACCCACCTTCAAGCTGTAAACATTCCGTCAGAGAATTTATAGATAAGTAAAGCTTTTAATTTGGAAAAAAAAAATACAGTTTTGCAGAAGATGACCACAAATAACTTGTATTCTAAGTGTACTGCAGATATAACTATTCCGCATCCATTTCACATTATATAACAGCATTTACATGAAACCAAAAATTAATATCTGATATTTTTTGAGAGTGTAATTAGATATGGGTTAATCCTTTAGGGAAGTGGTTCAGAGGTAAACCAAGTACTATTAATACAAAAGAATGCTTTGAGAGTGTTAACAGGTAAAAGTAAGAATGAATATTGCAAGCCACTGTATATCTCGTTTAGAATTCTGACTGTGGTAAATTTATATATAATGGAGATATTGATGTATATAAAAAAAAAAAAGAGTGCGTGGAACGCCACGCAACAGAAGTAAAACTTTATTTTTTTTTTTCAATTTTTGATTATTGGATTTTTTCAATTTTGCATTATTGGACTTTTTTAATATTGGGTTTTTGGACTTTTTTAATTTTGAATTTTGGATCTTTTTAATTTTGGATCTTTGAATTTTTAATTGTGGATTTTTTAAATTTTCGATCTTTGAATTGTTAATCTTTTTATTTTTAAAATTTTTTATTTTTTAATTTTTTATTTTATTATTTATTAAATTTTGGATTTTTCGATGTTATAATTTTTAATTTTGATCTTTTAAATTTTGGAAATTTGTATTTTTTTAATTTTTTAATTTTGGAGTTTTAAAGTTTGGATCTTTGAATTTTTTAATTTTAATTTTTTTATTTTTTTTATTTTGTATTTTAGTTTTTTTAATTTTGGGTTTTTAGATTTTTCAATTTTGGTATTTTCGATTTTTAATTTTTAAATTTTGGAATTTATTATTTATTAAGTTTTGGATTTTTGGATGTTTTAATTTTTAATTTTGGATTTGCGCGGTAATGAACCTCTGGGTTCCATAAAATAGATAATATACCTTTAGATTGCTTAGGAATTGTCTATTGCCATTGAGGTAGTAAGGTCTGAAAAATTTCCTTTGATTACTCCTAATCAATGAGTTGATTGTTTTCTGTGCAGTTCACACCGAAACAAGTCGGTTTTGAGTGTGACTGATTGTGACTGATTTCGTGACGGTTTTAGTGTGACTGATTTTCCCGATTCACCCTCTACCGCCACTAAAGAAGTTTTACTTAAAAAATGTGACTTTGTATAATCGGAGAAATGGTTTTCATTTGTATGAAACTAGAAATGCAGAAAAACTAAATACAACAGCCCAAAGAATAATGAAGACCAAGAAACATTATAAAATTTTAGGAGTTAAACTTTTTAATCAATTACCAGTGCAGGCAACCAGTTTACCTCTATCTAGTTTTAAAAGTAGGATATATAATTGGTTAATAAACCATCCATTTTATAATTTACAAGAATATCTAGATGAGGATAAAATAGGAATGTAGGATGGATACTAAGAATTTTGAAAGTATATTTTTATAAATGTGTATGTAGGCCTACATATTATTTATATTAATTTTTTTTTTATTTTATCCATAGTTATGTAAGTTCATTTGACATGTCTGATATCAATTAGTATTGATTTTATAGACAAATAATAAACATTAAACATTGAATTGTTGCCGTTAATTGTTTGGTGATAGATGAGGCGTTTCAATTTCAGTTTTGAAGTTATCCACAGTCTCTGACGTCTATCATTTGTTTCATTTTTATAAATTGGTCTTGTAGCATATTTATAAGGCTTGTTCCCAAAGCAAATCCATGACTGCTTGAGAATTTTCTGTACTTCGCATGTCCAGTTCATAATTTATCCGTGATTTTGCACTTTGGGAGGTTAGAATTTGGAATCGATAGTTTCTGCGTTTAATCAATATGATATGCAAAGAGAATATATGTTATATAAACTATATTTTAAGAAACGTTTAATTATCTTCCATTATTCATACATATAAATAGCCTATGCTTATAAATCAGGTGCAAGATTATTGGAGGGAAGAGTCAGGCATGTGAAAATAGGTTACTGCGCATGTCTCTGATAACAGATCATGGTAGAACCCGCAAACTTTTATTATAGTACATAAACTGTCCGTAAGAACACATGGAACAGATGATTGAGAATCACAATCACGTATTCTCGATTTGGGAACGCATGTATAGGAAGAGTGCATGCACGAACGATGTGTTCATTGTTTCTGAGTGCTTTGTGAACAAACCTATTATCTCCTATGGAACTTCAATATATCTAGATATCGAAGCTAAGCATCCTATTCGATTTTGGAATATGAATTTTTAATTAAACATTCTTGGCCAAAATATGTATTACAACACACAAGTAACTTACGTAAATTATTACGAGACGGAGAATAGAACATTTCGATTGATACCTCGATGTAAGTAGGCGCAGTAGCACAGTTTTAAATTACATAAATGGATGACAACATAAATAATATAACACCGACATATTCTACCTGTGTATAGAGGAGACATTCACAAGCAACTTTTATTAGTAGATTTTTGCTCTAAGGATTCAGTTTTTCCTGTTACAGCATAAAATCTCTCAGGGCATGGCCGCCACTGACTTCTAACATTTGAAAAAATTCAAAACAAAGTAACTGTAATTATGAAAAAAAGAACTATTACAGTGGAGGCCAGTCATGTGATTAGTCTGTAAATTTTGCAGATTATGAAAACTATGATGTAGCTCTTGATGAATGATTAAGAATCAGGCATGAAGTCATGAAGGTAATTTAATGAAAATGTTAACCCTATCTTGCTTCATTATTGACTTATGAGCGCCAAATTGTAATGTCTTTAACGCCCTGTAGCATACACATTTTACGTCATAGAGCAAAAACCTCCTAATAAAAGTTGCTTGTCTAAGTCCCCTCAATATACAGGTAAAATATTTTGGTGTTATTCATTAACACTCTGGGCATAATAGAACTTTGCGCCCTATGCTGCTTCCCTTTCCACTCGCCCGGCAGCTTCCACCCCTCTCGGCTTCTTCCCGCGTGCCGCCTGATCCACTTCCCCGGAACGCATACCTTTATGCCTGTAGCCGTTGCTCAACGCCGGTAATGCATAATTGCAATTGATATGTCACCTAATATTTCACAATAAAGAAAGCCCCTTGCACCTCCACATAAAATTCCACAATTATAAAAAACGACCCTTTCAACAAAATACTATTAGGAATAGGTCTTAAATAGTTAGGTAGGGTGAAGAGGAGGTGAGAGGAAGGAGACGGGAAAGGAAGAGAAGAAGAAGATAAAGAAGAAATAAATTCTTTTTTCTGTTTCATCAGTTCATCAAGAGATGGCGCCACCGTCGCTACTAGTAGTTCAAATGCCGCCGCTAGGGGAGGGAGTTAGAATGTACTCTGAAGCCGGAATTTTAGCTGTTTCATTAATTAATTATTAATGGCTTAGTTTATAAATGATTCGCGTGCAAGTATTAATAAATATAATGCTTTAATAATTACTATACTCTTAATTTTTAATTTTTAAATGAATTATCGTGGGCGAAGCCACGGGCACCTCCTAGTCCTATTAGAACACAGTAACTTTTGTAAATTATTACGAGTCGGAGAATAAAACATTTCGATTGATACCTCGATGTACGTGGGCGTAGTAGCACAGTTTTCAATTACATAAATGGATGACATCCAGTGGCGGACGCAGAAATTTTTTTCGGGGGGGGGGGGATTTGATTAGGTAGAAAGAATACTAAAAAAAATTAATCAACTTTCATATTATACAATCTATAATAATAAAAATGAATTACCAAATGGTTGTTGCCGCATCACTTGAGAACGGCTCGACCGATTTGGCTGATTTCTTTTTTGTTGTGTTCGTAATTGTCAGGACAAGGTTTGTATGAAAGGATTTTTTTGGAAAATCCACGGGAAAAGTTGCAAATGTAAAATGGGGCACAGTTAGAGAGTTCTGCTGTCATTTGTTTACATAACGTAAGTATTGTCTACGGTGTTCACATAGGGCTTTGGAGACTATATTATAATACTGGGATTTAACAAATTCTGATACTATCGATGTAATTAATACATTTGTGAAAATAATTTTTGAAGAAAAAATCCACGAAAGTAAAGCAGTCACATAACTTTCTCTACCCTCGACATGGAAAATATAATTTTCTCACTTCACATTTTGATGTAGAATAAGCGGTCGTATTGCAGGGACAAGTAAAGTGTGTGCCAGTGAGTATGCTATATCGGTAAAAAATCCTATCCACTGATACGTCACTCATAGCTGTAGCTTTGTATTGGTTGAGAAATAGGCCTAGGAATGTTTATCAGATGCCCTAAGCAATCTAAAAGAAGACAAAATGGGATGGAACATTTTCAGTGCAATGCGCGCAGTATATTATGTTCCAGGTTTTTGGGAAGGAAAGTATGAAAGTAATATTGAATTTCTTCTTAACTTCAGCCCCGAAACGGTTGTATGGTAATATGCTGGTCGGGGAACTTGAAAACCAGTAAACAGGCCCAAATCTTCTTCTGTATGGTAATATGAGAGTGAAAAATACAATTTTCTGTCAAGACATTACAATCTTATGTAACCGGAATTTCTTCTCCCAGGCATGGTGTGTAGAAGCAATGGAATGCAACATTCGACATCCTCTATGAGACATAAAAAGCTATATCTAACGTTTTCTAAGGGAATAGTCTGAGTGCCATATGTCGTTCTTGCTCATTTCGAATTCTACATACATATTATATAAGGACC
Organism: Ectobius pallidus; assembly: GCA_964059195.1. Lineage (NCBI taxonomy): Eukaryota > Metazoa > Arthropoda > Insecta > Blattodea > Ectobiidae > Ectobius > Ectobius pallidus. The sequence continues at coordinate 9,206,284 of CAXKWD010000002.1, forward strand.
TAGAGTTTCAACATCGAAAGTCCTCCATAAGTTAATTTCATATTACAAAATACAAAACCCGGGCGACGCCGGGCCATTTAAGCTAGTTAGTTTATAAAACTAGCCACTTAGAGTACCTATATATCTTTTTTTCAAATTTCGGGGGGGGGGGGTGTATCCCCCTGCGTCCGCCACTGAATTGACAACATAATATATATGAATATTACTAAATTAGTGCTTATGATTGTGACATTGTGTCTATTTATGTGCTTTCAATTAGGCATCTAAGAGAGAACTTTGTGCTAATGAAAGGCACACAACATTCAACAGGTAAAGAGATATCACGACAGCACATAGGCGTACCGAGGGGGGGGGGGTTTGGGGATTTGAACCCCCCCTCTTTTTTTAATCAATGGGGGGGGGGGGGTTCAAATCCCCAAACCCCCCCCCATTGATTAAAAAAAGAAAAATTGTATAATTTCTTTAAGTCTGCCCATAAATTACTTAATACAAGTATAAAGCGTGGGAAGCTTAAAACTCGTTATTTTGCGTCTTAATTTTTTTAATTTTCCAGGGAAGGACCCCCGGAAACTTAAAACTAGTTATTTTGAAACTTTTTTTCCGGGGGAGGACCCCCGGACCCCCCTCTCCCTTGGGGATATTCCATACCACCCAGACCCCGCGGATGTTATAACCCCCCCCCATATGGTCGTCCTGGTTACGCCTATGCGGACAGCAGAAGATCGGAGTATTTTTCGTGACGTTGTTAGGTATTGACATAAACAGAAAACTAATTAAAATATTATATACACATTATTATTATTAATGACATCTTTTACATTAATTGTGCGAATATCAAATTGTATTTTAATTATATTGATAAATTAGCAATTAAAGAATTAAAACTATTAAACTAGTGCTTCTATTTGGGCATACAGATTCGAAATGCAACGATTAAAACGAACCACGGATTCATGAACCTGTACACGCACATCGTTCATAAACATTTTAAACGATTGATAATTTAAAAAAAAAAGTGTGCGTGGAAAACTACGCGACACAAGTGAAACTTGTTTAAATTTTTATTTTTTCAATTTTGATTATTGGCTTTTTCAATTTTGAATTTTTGAACTTTTTCATTTTGGATTTTTTAGTATTGGATCTTTGAATTTTTAATTTTGGATTTTTTAAATTTTCGAACTTGAATTTTTAAATGTCTAATTTTTTTAATTTTAGATTTTTGGATTTTATTGTTTTTTTATTTATGGATTTTTAAATTTTGTTTTTTTAATTTTGGCAATTTGGATTTTTTTATTTTTGGAGTTTAATTTTAAAATTTTGGATTTTTTAAATGTTGTATCTTTGATTCTTTTTATTTTGGATTTTTTAAATTTTGGGTCTGAAACTTTTATTTTTTTTAATTTTAGATTTTTCAATTTTTAAATCTTGGATTTTTGGATTTTTAAAATTTGATCTTTGAATTTTTAATTTTGGATTTTTTAAATTTTGTTTCTTTGGATTTTTAATTTTGGTTTTTTTAATTTAAGATTTCTAGATTTTTTCAATTTTGGTTTTTTGATTTTTAATTTTGTCCACCGCTGTGGCTCAGGGGATGCGTCCAATCCTCTCACGCAGCGGGCCCGGGTTCGATTCCTGGTCGGGACAAGTTACCTAGGTGAGGTTTTTTCCGGGGTTTTCCCTCACCTATGAGACAAATGTCAGGTAACTTTAGGCCCTTGTGGTCCCCGGATATCATCTGGCCGTCATTATCATCTTCATCCTCATCCTCGCCTTGTTCTGAGTGAGTGTGTGTGTGAATGGTGTGTATCGTCCTATGTGTTCGTGTTGTCTCGGAGGTGGCCCCGGCATTGGGCTGATCACTCATCCGGGGAGGCCCTCCATGTCCTTGTCTGGTCAAAAAAGTATGTATGTGATCCAAAGGTAATCCCTCTCCCGACAGGTCGCGGCCCTGTAAGGCCCGGGCGGCATTGGTCGCTTAAATCCTAAAAGGGAGAGGTAAAACTACGAAAAAAGAAAGAAAGATTTTTAATTTTTTAATTTTGGATTTAACATTTTTTATTTTAGATTTTTTATTTATTTATTTTTTCAATTTTGGATACTTGGATTTTTTATTTTTTTTATTTTGGATTTTTAATTTTTTGGATCATCTATTTTTTATTGTTTGAATTTTTTAAGCTTGGTAATGAACCTCCTGGTCCATAAAGTAGATAACATACATTTAGCTTGCTTAGGAATTGTCTATTGCCATTGAGCAAGTAAGTATTATTCAGGGCCGTCGCGTGGTTTGTTGGCGCCCGGGGCAAGATTTCGTCAGGCGCCCCCCCCCCAAACTCTATCTCACGTGCACCCACCCGACATTCCATCTATCTGCAAGGATTCAAACACAAACACACAGCGAGCGACGTGATGCGACACTATCAAATAGGCCTACATATAAACATTTGGGATTAAACACGCAATGAGTGACGCGACTTCGGGCGAAGTGGACTGGAAAAGTTCCAAGCCGTATCGCGTCCAGTCGCTCGTTAGCCAAGTTGCGCTTCGGGTTGCGTCGCTGACTGTGTTTTTGTGCCCAAAAGAGACACCTAATCGGATTACCTTACAAAAAGACCAGAAATAAAATTATTTAATTTTTTTTAATAAGATTGTATTGAAAATCAAATTAATACAAGTTTAGTAATGTTAGAAAATCTTAACAATCATAAAAAATGCTATAGACGTTATTAATGGACTACAAATTAATAGTGTGGGAAAACTCGATACATACATTGAATAGAATATAGAAAAGGGAACCGCGTTTATCAAATTAAGATAAGGTACTAAACATTAAATGGCATTCGCCTGGTTTTTGCACGAGCAAATGTCGTTAGAATTTCCTTCAAGTCTATTTTTTGTGCTTCATCGTTTTCAATGGACAAGATGGCCAGAGAATTCAGTCTCTCCTGTGACGGAAGTTCATCGTAAATATGTCTTTATAAGGAAATATTTATTTTGGGATAACTTAGCAAATATAGACCTAAAGTTATTGGTGTCAAATATTTATTTGTTCAATAAAAACATACAACGTAATATTCAAGATTATGTTATACCTAACTTTAAAAAAATAAGTTATGTACATCCTACTTATTTTTTCAAATTTTGTTGTTTTATTTCTGCCGTTGCCACAGCGCCCCCCCTGGTCGCGGCGCACCCACGCGACGGCCCTGGTATTATTATTATTATTATTATTATTATTATTATTATTATTATTGTTATTATTATTATTATTATTATTATTATTATTATTATTATTATTACTGCTACTACTACAGACTGTAGGATTACTGTAGTAACCCCATGCGAACATCTTCCACTTTGCCTCTTTCGACATGTGCCTAGTAAAAGTGCACATTTTTTAGTTAAGTAAGAATATAGTCACTTAAGAAGAAATGTATAAAATGTATGAAGATGTCAAAGCATGTAACTGGCAATTAATTATGTTTTCATATGATTCACTGAACACGTAGGTTATAGCTTTAGAAAGGCCGTACAAGTTATATATACAAGTTATATATACAGGGCCGTAGCGAGGTCCTTCTTCGCCCTTGGCGACTTTGACAAATCTGCGCCCTCCAATACTGGGCGGTCTGAATTTTTTTAAATTTCTGTAAAATTGTTTATTATTTTAATATAAAAACACTGTTATTATCAAAGAAAACCTAAACCTCAATTTGAAAATGAACTAAGTGTTGGACTTTCAAGGTACTAAACCTTATTTTCAAATGATTGAACTACGTGTTAATTAAAGAACGTTGCATGACTGTTTTTTGTTTGTAGACAATCGGCATAATACTACAGATAGCTCACGTGCAGTGATTTTTAATAACCTGAAAGATTTTTTCCATTAACGTGGAATTGTTATTGCTTGATAAATTGCACCAGTCTAAAAAAGGCGGGATTTTTCATGGTTAATTTTGCGCCATTTTGAACCTGCGCCCTTGGCGGTGGCCAAGCGTTTCTGAGGGAATAATTTGAGTGTGATAAGTCGTTCTTGCTATTTCAAATTACAAATACCTATATAAGGACATAGAATTTAAAAATCGGAAGTCCTTCACAAGTTAATTTCCAATTACAAAATAAAAAACCCGGGCGACTTCGGGCCTTTTAAGCTAGTAGCTTATATGCGAGAAAGAAAAACCGCAATTTTTCTTAGCAATTCGCCTCTCACAGCCCACTTTGTTACCTGTGCAGATTTTGTTGTATTTGCATGAATCATTGCCCCTCAGACAATACACAATCTAAATGGAGAACATTGTGGTCTGAATCACACAGAATGGAGCCTATACTTAAACCGGAGTGTATTAAGATTGAAATTAAGGAAGAGATTTCTCAAACACAACCAAAGTGTGAAACTGTGCCCGTTATATTTGATACAATACAATCAAAGGTAATTAAATGTGAGAACACAGACAACAAGGATTCTACAACATACAGCACCGTACACAAGTGTGAACCTGTGCCTATTACGTTTGACACAATACAGTCACAACTCATCAAATGTGAGAATAAAAACAACCTAGAGCAGATTTCTGGAATTTCTCAAGGAAATAATGAAGAAGAGGATCAGCTAATGCAATCACACCAAACTGCTGTATTTGCAAGCACATCTTCTGGTAGAAGCACTAAACAGCTCAGCCCTACTCAAGTCAAACATTTCTCATGTGACATTTGTGCCAAGAAATACTCCCATAAATGCAATCTCAAAACGCATCAGCTTACTCACACTGGACAAAAGCCATTCTCTTGTGATATATGTGCAAAGAAATTTCCCCTAAGTTGGCGTCTCAAATCGCATCTGCTTACTCACACTGGACAGAAGCAGTTGTCATGTGATATTTGTGCCAAGAAATTTTCACGAAAAGGGAATCTAAAAAGGCATCTGCTTTCCCATACTGGACAGAAGCCGTTTTTATGTGATATTTGTGGCACGAAATTCTCCCAAGTAGGGGATCGAAAAAGACATCTGCTTATTCATACTGGACAGAAGTCGTTCTCATGTGATATATGTGCCAAGAAATTTTCCCGAAATGGGAGTCTCAAATCGCATCTGCTTACTCACACTGGACGGAAGCTTTTCTCATGTAATATATGTAACAAGAAATTTTCCCATAGTGGGATTCTCAAATCGCATCTGCTTACTCACACTGGACAGAAGCCGTTCTCATGTGATGTATGTGCCAAGAAATTTTCCCATAGTGGAAGTCTCAAATCTCATCTCCTTACTCACACTGGACAGAAGCCGTTCTCATGTGATACATGTGCCAAGAAATTCTCTGGAAAATGGGATCTCAAATATCATATGATTATTCACACTGGACAAAAGCCTTTTTTATGTGATATTTGTGGCACGAAATTCTCCCAAGTACGGGATCTAAAAAGACATCTGCTTAATCATACTGGACAGAAGCTATTTTCATGTGATATTTGTGCCAAGAAATTTTTCCGAAGAGGAGATCTCAATAGACATCTGATGACTCATACTGGACAGAAGCCGTTTTCATGTAATATATGTGAGAAGAAATTTTCCCGAAAAGAGTGTCTGAAAGGACATTTAGTTACCCACCATTTAGAGAAAACGTTCTCATGTGATATATGTGCCACGGAATTTTTCCGAAAAGGGGATCTGAAAAAGCATATGATTACTCACGATATAGAGAATACGTTCTCATGTGATATATGTGCCATGAAATTTTTTCAAAAAATGGATCTGAAAAAGCATATGATAACTCACCGTGTAGATAAGACCTTCTCATGTGATATATGTGCCAAGACATTTTCCCGTAGAAGGCATCTAGAAAGACATATGTCAGTTCATACGGGAGATAAACTTTTCTCTTGTGTTATTTGTGCCACGAAATTTTCCACCAACGAAAATCTCAAAAGACATATGATTATTCACACTGGGCAGAAGCCGTTCTCATGTGATATTTGTGGCAGAAATTTTTTCCGAAAAGAACATCTCAAGAAACATATGATTACTCACTGCAGAAAAGCCGTTCCCTTGTAATATATGTGCTAAGAAATTTTCCAGTAGTATTCGTCTAAAAGAACATAGTTTCATACAGGAGACAAACTGTTCTCATGTGATATTTGTTTTAGGAAATTTTCCCCAAAAGGGATTCTGAAAAAACATATGATTACTCACATTGCAGAGAAGCCGTTCTCAGGAGATATATGTGCCAAGGAATTTTAAAAAACTGGGGACCTCATAAGACAGATTCTGCTTACTCGTGACAACATCTCCTAATGTAATTTGTGCACTGAGCTGTTGTCCTGTGTGGAGCTATTTCAACTGAAGCAGTAAAAATGGTAACCCGTCATCACTTGCATGTTAGATTTTATCTAAAAATCTAACACGCTTTTTTTGTTCTTTTATAGGTATAAAATACAACTCAAAATCTTGGATTAAATTTACAATAAGATTCTAGTACTAACTGTGTTACCGTTTTAGCATTTGTAGAAAGAAAAGACTGTTATATTTTCTTTTATGAAAACATACAATACGGTAATGATAGAAACTGGCCTTTTAAAAAGTGAATTATTTTACATGTTTCTGGTACTGTAAAGATTTAATTTTTGTTAGCATATTATTATAATAATTATTATTACTATTATTATTATTATTATTATTATTACTATTATTATTATAGTGTTATTATACCAAAAAGAATCAGGAAATCTAAGTAATAATATTCAAGAGCTTTAGCAGACTCTTACATTTCGAACACAGAGTGAAATAGTAAAAACTTGGACCCCAACAAAATATCATGTTTCACTTAGATATATCTAGATATCGAAGCTAAGCATCCTATTCGATTTTGTAATATGAATTTTTAATTAAACATTCTTAGCCAAAATATGTATTACAACACTGCAGTAACTTACGTAAATTATTACGAGCCGGAGAATAAAACATTTCGATTGATACCTCGATGTACGTAGGCGCAGTAGCACAGTTTTCAACTACATAAATGGATGACAACATAAATAATATACAGGGTGTTAATAAATAACGCCGAAATATTTTACCTGTGTATAGAGGGGACATTCACAAGCAACTTTTATCAGTAGATTTTTGCTCTGAAGATTCAGTTTTTCCTGTTACAAAATAAAATCTCTCGGGGCATGGCCGCCACTGACTTATAACATTTGAAAAAATTCAAAACAAAGTAACTGTAATTATGAAAAAAAAGAACTAATGCAGTGGAGGCCAGTCATGTGATTAGTCTGTAAATTTTGCAGATTATGAAAACTCTAAATTATGATGTAGCTGTTTATGAATGATTAAGAATCAGGCATGAAGTCAATTTAATGAAAATGTTAACCCTATTTTGCTTCATTATTGACTTATGAGAGCCTAAGTGTAATGACTTTAATGCCTTGTAGCATACACATTTTACGTCATAGAGCAAAACCCTCCTAATAAAAGTTGCTTGTCTAAGTCCCGTCTATATACAGGTAAAATATTTTGGTGTTATTCATTAACACTCTGGGCATAATAGAACTTTGCGCCCCATGCTGCTCCCCTTTCCACTCGCCTGGCAGCTTCCACCTCTCTCGGCTTCTTCCCGCGTGCCGCCTGATCCACTTCCGCGGAACGCATACCTTCATGCCTGTAGCCGTTGCTCAAGGCCGGTAATGCATAATTGCAATTGATATGTCGCCTAATATTTCACAATAAAGGAAGCCCCTTGCACCTCCACATAAAATTCCACAATTATAAAAACGACCCTTTCAACAAAATAGGCTATTTCACAATACAAAAAATATCCATGTACCATACATAATATTTCATAATTATAAAAAACGCCGTATTATAACATAAAATGTGGCTTAATTTATGCAGGAAAATTCCCTTGTACCAACACTACTTATAAAAACCGATTCTTGCGTTAAAACTTATGAAATCCCCCTAACATAACTCTAATATACAAAAGCTTCCTTCAGTGCTCAACATTCACTCGTAGCGTAGTGGTCAAGACTCCTAGCTATAATGCTGGTTCGAATCCCGGCCGATCCAAAATTTACTATTAGGAATAGGTCTTAAATAGTTAGGTAGGGTGAAGAGGAGGCGAGAGGAAGGAGACGGGAAAGGAAGAGAAGAAGAGAATAAAGAAGAAATAAATTATTTTTTCTGTTTCATCAGTTCATTAAGAGATGGCGCCACCGTCGCTACTAGTAGTTCAAATGCCGCCGCTAGGGAAGAGAGTTAGAGAGTTGGAGTGAGGGACTCGCATGGGGCGCAAAGTTCGGTTTTCCCACACTCTGAATATGATTATTACTAAATTAGTGATTATGATTGTGACATTGTCTCTATTTATGTGCATTCCAATTAGACATCACACACACACAGAGCCGTGTGCACGCTTTATGCTAATGAAAAGCACACAACATTCAACAGGTAGAGAGATGTCGCGACAGAAGAAGATCGGAGTGTTTTTCATGACGTCCCCGGACTTCGCTATGTTCTCTATCAAATAGCACAGAAACGACGTGGAAATCAAATATCAGTGATAGGATTTGTACAATGAGCAAATGGCGTGTTTTCCTTTCCTTTTCTCTTCATTTCTCTAACATTCAACACAATGTTAAAAAGAACAGAGTTTTTTTTTACACCTAACTTTTGTTGTTGTTATATACTTATATAAAAATCTAATGGTTCATCTTGGTTTTACCGATTTGTCGTAAAAACTATTAAAATGGTATAGCTGAATTCTTGCATAAACATACTTTTTATGCCTGGAAAGGTTATAGGACTTAAGTCGTTCAGTCATTTCAACTAATATACAGTGAGTCCCACACAAGAGTTGGCCAATGACGCGGGTTTCTGCGTCGTTGCGGACACAGCTCCAACTCCCGGGCGATCGGGTGAAATACCTACGCTAATAAAGCCGCGATCGGTGTAATGATTCAGGTTCTCACATTTACAGTTAAAATTACAATGAAAATAACCACGTACCTCATCACAAGAGATGTTACAAATATTCTCCTCTTGAATACGCACAACACTGGCACCTTTTTAGGGAATTTTCTTTCACGTGCGTAAGTTCAGCTTCCGAGATAGAGTTAATTTCTCTTGTGATACTGTCTTTAAGTTCTTCTAATAATAGCCTATGCGACTATTATTTATGAGGAACTTGAAAAATAAATTGCATAGGTCAATTCCTCCTATAAACTGTGCATTACTTTGTTTTACATTCTTAATTAAAAACAACTTCGCCATTTACGTCATGTCACGTACCACACCATGGAATTGCCCTGTAAGTTAAGTGCTGTGTTAATAACTTTCTACAGAAACACTTTTAATTGCTGTGGAGAACTCTCCCAGATGTATTATGCAGACGTTAAGTGTGCAATAAAAATTATTAATAACGGACTAGGCGTAAGAAAATGTGATAACATTGAAAAATGTTCACGCGAACTACTACAAGCCAGTGGGGGGGCCAAGAATAATATTATATAGGCTGCCTTGCTCTAGATTCAACGGAAACCACAATAAAGCTATAGAAATAAAACTAGATGGCGTGCTTATTGTCCACAAGGTTCTGTATTGGGTACAATATAACAATCAATGCACTGACTATATTACTGACGTCTTCAGTAGGAGTTCAGAACAGGACGGTTACCTATATACAGCTAATTAAATTCCTTTATGTGGGTTGGAACTTTAATAGTGGCAACACATCTGTAAAATGACGGCGAATTTCAGCAAATTCAAAACGCTTTTGTCAGATGTTGGTTTAGCGCATTAATATGACGTTTCATGACCATATATTTACGAGAGTGGATCGTAAAGTAACGCACAATAATTTTCATAGAAAAAGTTTAATAGGTACAATTACAAACAAATGCACACATGAAGGGTCTATTTTTTTTTTATATAGTCGCCAAGTTTCTCAAAACGTTTCTCCCAACGTGATAGCATTTTCAAAATACCCTGTTCATAGAAGTCCGTTCGGTTGGAGTATAGCCATCTGCGGATTGCTGTTTTCACTTCTTCAAAATTACGGCCGCTAGCGTGTAATGATATATATATATATGTGTGTGTATGTATATATATACATATATATATATATATATATATATAATTATATACCGTATATAAATATCACAAAATTTTTTTGAACAGGCAGTGGTTTCGTAGGCTTACGGAGGCATGAAACGTAAGGGTATGAAAGAATTTTTCGAAAGTCATGACATGGTATCGATTGCAATAGGTAGATTTTTCTTCGAAATCTACCTAAAAGCTTAAGCAGATATTATTACGAAATTCTGTATGGTAATATTATGACCGCCGGCGTGGTCTTGTGTTTAGCGTCGCTTGCTACAGATCTGTCGCCCCGTTTTCCTCAGATTTTTCTGAGTTAGTGAGGTCTGGAACGGGGTGCACTCAGCTTCGTGATTCCAACTGAGGAGCTATTTGATAGAGAAGTAGCGGCTCCGGTCATGAAAACCACCATTAATGGCCGTGGATGTCGGCATGCTGACCACATGACCCCCAATCCTGCCATCTTCCTGTGGTAGGTGACGCAGCAGTCGGGTGGTAGGCCTTGTTCCTTCAGGGATGTAGCGCCATAGAGTTTAGTTTGAGTTATTGCAATAGTAAGTGTGCTAAAATATTCATATACTTGTATTGTTGTTTCTGTATACAGGAATTTTATGTCGAATCTAGAAATGGCTTCCATTAATAATAGAAAATTCTTCTATGTTACAACATTACTATTATTAAGTGCCAGAATGGTATCGGATTTTCATGAAACTTGGTATATGCATTTATAACGTCCATGGGAAGACGCCTATTGCTATTGGATCAAATCGGTTGACCGGTACCGGAGTAATGTCCAAATTTGTACCCATTTTATGGTAATATATTAGACAGAATTTATCAAATGCAGATCAGTTCTCATGGAAACATATTGTTTTACAGTGTTCCTATACGGCTTTGGAACTTGCAATACAGTTAGCTTTGGTAACACTACCTCTCTCCTATGACTGATTGCCCTAATAGTCATAGGAGTCATAGGAGAGAGGTTCCATCTGGCGCTGTGAATTGAACTCCGGCTTAGCTCAGTTGGTAGAGCATTGGCGCGAATAGCCAAAGGTCCTGAGTTTAAGTCCCAGTGTAGGAGGAATTTTTCTCCTATAATATGTTAATATCCTGAAAAGTCAACAAGAAAAAATTACTTTATATTAAAATTGTCCTTAATATCTCACCCCATATCAACAATGTTTAATGAAAATAGTTCATGAAGGTTGTTCATTGTTATTACAGGGTGTCCACTGGTCGGGAAAATCCGGGAAAAGGCCGGGAATTTCGTATGGTAGGGAAAATCCGGGAAAAGTCAATGAATTTGTTAAAATATCCGGGAAGATTCGAAAAATTTATGGTACACATCAAACAGGTGAAAATAAATACAATTTTACCTTCTGCCAGCTTCCAAAAAATCTCAGCTGCTCTTGAAAATAAACTTCTCCTGCCAAAAATTGCTTTCTTCTTATCTTCTTTTTCTTATTTAAAGTATGTATAATCCTATAATTTTTCTTACACAGTTATTAGAAAGTGCTTTGTAATCATATTTTGGTCGGGAATTTCTGAAATGATCAATGAAAATCAGGGAATAAGTCGGGAATTTCTTCAGCATTACTTGGTGGACACTCTGTATTATGAACTGCGCATTCAATATAATTCATTACAATGTTTATTTTCAGTCTGATAGTCTCTGTTGTTTATTAATACTGTTTATTAACTGAAGTGTATGGTGAGGAATCATTGTAAAGTTGGTCAGCCTGGTTGGGTTCCCGTGCTTACGCTTTTGTTTCATAGAAACAGCAGGGAGTCTTAAAATTAGCATTTCCCGCATTGTTCAGGGTCGAAATAAATTAGATAAGTAAAGAGGAATCCAGGTACGGGTGCGAAATACTAGATAATATTTACCAGCGTCATCAGGTGAGTTATATAGCTATGCTAGGGACTGTACTAACATGCACGTAGCGCTGGAACGACGAATACTATTGCACACAATTACATCTTATACCTATTCTGTTGGGGGATACGCTAACCGGGTTCGATCCTCGATGAGGCCATTGGAGTTTTTCAATTGTCCTGGGGTCGACCAGGGCCGTAGCAACGTCCTTCTGCGCCCTTGGCGAGTTTGATAAATCTGCGCACTCCAATACTGGGGGTCTGAACAATTTTCTTAAATTTCTGTAAAATTATTTTAATAATTTTAAACGTGACGCAAATTTATTATCTGAGTCTCCGACAAAAATTAAAACTGTTATTTGTTACCATAAACTTTCCTCTTTTGTAATATTTAAACATAACCTTTTTTTCATTTCATTACTTTTCAATTATGGATATATGTGTATTTTGCTAATCATTTAATTTAATATTATTGGACTAATGTCTGTTTGTATTTCATAAATAAATACTGCGTGAATTCGCTCCCTTATTCTATTATTTTTCCGTACAGATTAGCCTTTGGAGACGATCAGAAAGACAAAGAATAGTGTGCGTGGAACGCCACGCGACAGAAGTGAAACTTGTTTTAATTTGGATTTTTCAATTTTGGATTATTGGACTTTTTAATATTGGGTTTTTGGACTTTTTTGATTATTTATTTTTTAAAATTTTTGATCTTTTAACTTTTTAAATATGAATTATGGATTTTTAATTTTGGATTTTTTAAATTTTAGAACTTTTATTTTTTCATTTTTTAGAGTTTTTTATTTTTGTTTTTGGATTTTTTATTTTTAAATTTTGGATTTTTTTATTTTTTATCTTTTATTCTTTAAATTTTAGATTTTAGATTTTTTTATTTTTGGATTTTTTAAATTTTGGATAAGCCTAATCTAATCATTGAGTTGATTGTTTTCTGTGCAGTCCGTTCCGTCACACTTCACTAATTTCGTGACGATTTTGAGCGTTACACAAGCTCTCGATTTACCCCTACTGCGGCTAAAGAAGTTTCACTTCAAAAGTAAAAAATAGCCGTGTTGGGGGCCCTCAAAAATAAATCCGCCCCTGGCCCCAAGTGGTCCAGTTGCGCCATTGGTACTATCATGTCTGTGTATTAGTGCAGTGCCCAGGTGCAATAAGAATGTGTGAAGTAATAATGATAAGGGCTGTAGGCGTGTGATTTAATTAACTCCTTTGTATGTGTGTGTGCAGGTGGCGTGGCTACGCGTGGACACGCAAACCATCCTCACTATCGCCAGTCACGTCATCACCAAGAACCACCGGATCGGCGTGACGCACAGCGACCACCGCACGTGGTACCTGCACGTCCGTGACGTCAGAGAGCAGGACCGGGGATGGTACATGTGCCAGATCAACACGGACCCCATGAAGAGCCAAGTGGGGTACCTTGAGGTGGTGGGTAAGTTCACATTTTTTTTTCTGTAATGGCTTTTTAAGAAGCTTGAATTAAAAAAAGTGTGTGTGGAACGCCACACGTCAGAAGTGAAACTTGTTTTTATTTTTGGATGTTTTAATTTTTGGATGTTTTCAAATTTGGATTATTGACAATTCAATTTTGGATTGTTGGAATTTTTAATATGGGCTTTTTGGACTTTTTAAATTTTGGATTTTGGTTTTTTTAAATTTTTGATGTTTTAATTTTTTAATTTTGGGATTGTGGATTTTTTAAATTTTAGATCTTTGAATTTTTTATATTTTGGATTTTGAATTATTTAATTTTAAAATTTCGAATTTTGGATTTTTAGTTTGGATTTTTTTATTATTTTTATTTTTTAATTTTAAATATTTGTGTTTTTTAATTGTGGATTTTTTATTTTTTAAATGTTGGGTCGTTGAATTTTTTAAATTTTGGATCTTTGAATTTTTTATTTTTTGGATTTTTAAATTTTGGATTTTTTAATTTTGGATTTTTAGATATTATATATTTTGGATTTTTTAAATTTTGGATAAGCCTAATCAATGAATTGATTGTGCAGTCCCTTCCGTCACACCTCACTAATTCCGTGTCGATCTTTGAGCGTGACACATGCTCTGGATTTACCCCTACCGCGGCTAAAGAAGTTTCACTTCAAAAAGTCCCTTTAGGTAGGCCTACAGGCTGAGGTAGATTTCGAAGTGCTTTTGGTTTAATTTATTGTCCCTGCACAGCACTCTTCTTCTTTAGCCTTGGCATGACAAACCCGCAATAATAAGAACTGAATTCGGTAAAGAGGAAGAGCCTACAATCATTTGTTTTGACAGCAAGAAAAGCATATAATATTCTGGGAGGCCGTGCGCAAGATCAGCAATGAATAAAATTAGCAAAGCCGCTAAACGAGACAAAATTAATGACATTATAATAATTCTTAAAGAAAGCCATGACTGTGATAACTCTATCAAACTCAAGGTATCAACATAACCGAAATGTAGTCCCAATGTTTTTTGAGGACAATGTTCTCTCTTTTTCATTGAGCCCTAAGTTTCATATTAAACTCCTTTTTACTGAGAATTATTTTATCACAGCAATATCAAAGTATACAATGCACCATATGAAATATAAATAAATTTGAAATATTTTTTATTTTTTATTTTGCCATGTATTATTGTTCTAAAGGTGTTTAACTATTATTTTTAATATTTCAAACTCTATTACATTGGTAATTTTATCCTTAGTCGGTCCTCACACATTCCTTTCGGCAGGCCTTCAGGCTGAGGTATATTTTTAAATGTTATTGTTTTTCAAGCATTCAAATCTCGCCTTATATGAGAGCTATCGAGAAACTAGTTATCGATTTGTAGAGTACTCATCAAGAGCTTTTCAACGATACCCCACAAGACGTGGTTTAAAAAATTTCGAATTTCCATCCCTCACCCCCACTCGTACCCCCCAAAACCCCCGAATCGTTGGTGTCACTGTGAACTCCATAGCGAGTACTCTAATTTAGTCGAACAAAGTTTCCCTCTATACTTCATAGGGGCAGAGATATAAATTTTTAAAAATTTCAACCCCCTTCCTGACCCCCCGTCTTGGGTCAATTTTGCTCATTAACGAACTTGTCTGAAATTTTGGGCCTCGAAATAACATAATAAAATTTGGTTCAAATATCTTCAAAAATTACGGCCGCTAGCGTGTAAATATATATAACTTATAAATATCACAAATTTTTTTGAACGGGCGGTGGTTTCGTACTTAGGGAGGCATGAAACGTAAAGATATGAAAGAATTTTTTGAAAGTGATGACATGGTGTCAACCCCAATAGGTAGATTTCAAACTTTAAACCACCTACTTGGGAGTGGTAACACTGTTTAAAAACATCAAGATTTATCAAAACTATGTCCTTGTGCCTTATGCCCTTGTGGAACTAGGCCCTTCAATATATCACGTCCTGTAGATCCTGTGTTGAGCGATGCTCAAGGATATATTAAAGTATGTACAATGTATCCTACTCTAATTTATTCTGTTAAGGGAACAAGGTTGCCTGAGATAATGAAATATTGCATTTTCGTTTTTAGCGTAAAAAGCTCTCTGAATCTTCCTGTACAAGAGTATACAGGGTGTATACAGCATTTTTTATTAGGAGATCCTGATCAACACTTCTCAAATCGGTAAGAAATCCATCGCGGGTTTTATTCAATCCACGCTCCAACAAACCAATGCCGTCTCCACAGTCGGGCGCCACTTCTCTGACACTCATGTATTGCGTGTAGCATACCTCTACGAGGCAGGCGCTAATTTTAATTCCCAATGTTAGTAAGTATTATTTCTATACAAATCTTTCTCCGTAGCACTTTAATTGTGCATTGAGTGTTAAAGAAAAGTGATAATCGTGTCTAGGGTCCGTTTTCCTGAGTAAAACCTTTAATATCCCTATAATACAGGGCACAGGGTGTTAATTACAGCAATGAATTTTTCAATACCTTCTCTAATTTGTCAAACTCTTATTTAATGTATTTCCAAACCTACCTGAAACCAATGCCAACAATACGCTGTTGTAATGTGAACTGTGATTTGGATTTGATAATTCTGTAATAATTGAGGATACCATTAGCAAACCCGGCAATCTCCATATCGATAAAAGATAGAGACGTTAACTTCTTATGAAAGTTTACTGCATATCCTGGTATTTATTGAGTGTATGTATTGCAAATATGAATCTACCTTAATATTATTTGTGTCTGTACTTACTGCTCTCAGATATTTGAATGTTTCCACTTGTTCGAACGATTCACCGGCTATTCTAATGTTTTGTGGAGCATTATTTTTATGTTCCATGACCATATACCGGGTACTTAGTTATTTTTCTGTATTAATTTGCAATCCAACATTTCTACAGGCATCGAAAAGACTTCTAGCTTACTTCAATTAAATACGAGTATATCAGGACTTACCCCGATGAATAGATGCCATGCATACTTGAGACTTCATCTTACCTGAAAAGAAGAAAATAAATTTGAGATACTAATAGGCTAATTACAACAGAACTGAGCGAGGAGCAAACCTCAGTACAGTATATCAGCCAAGTAGAGAGTGCAACAACTGTTATTTATTTCATTTGAGAGGTCTATTAGCAAACTCGGCGATCTCCATTTTGATAAAAGATAGAGATGCTAACTTATAGTGAAATTTTTGCACGACGTAACTAATTAGTGGTACGTACGAATATTGTTGCTGTGGATCGTAACTTGACATTCCCACACGCAATCTGGTTGCTATGAAAACAAAATAAATCTCCATGCGGTAAAAATTACAAAAAGCACAAGTAAGTAAAATCATCATAATACAAGCCTTTATGGAAGACCGGAACCAAGGCCCCCCAGTTTGTGGCGGCTTTAACAGGACAAATATTCGGTCCCCATAACAACAAACACATGCGAATCACTTTCTGAAATATAACATCTATCTTCAATAATGTATATACATAATATTTTCAGGTAATATCACAATTAATATAATTAAATTGATATAATCATCGTGCAAAAAATAACATGCAGTACTCATGCCGTAAGCGCATAACGGATTTCGGAAATTGAAAAAACTCTTTCCTCGATCCGTATGCACCGCTTACGGCACTTGTATCGCAATATACTACCGTATTTAATGCATTTCTGGTATATTTTTAGTGTATGTGTTTTTAATCCGAGTTCCTGCCTTATATGGGAATTCAGGTTTGCAACACCTAGGCCTACACTAAATGTGTAGTGGGAAATACATTAAACTTTCATTAGAAGTTAGCAACTCTATCTTTCCTAAAAATGGAGATTTCCGGGTTTGCTTTTAAACCCCTCAATTATTAAGGGTCATATTTCAATTTCGTTTCAGTTAAATAAATTATTTAAAGAAAACATCTTGAAGTTGAGTAAATAGTTCCTAGTTCATTACAAATATTGTGCCTTATATTTGTATTCTCCGGAAATTTTACACTGATAGGATCCATAAATCAGGCAGCATTACTTTTCTGTGTTCGAAAAGAGGGTGCTTAGGAAAATATTTGGACCTAACAGAGATGAAAATTGGGACTGAAGAGCTTCATAACATGAAGACTTCACCGGATATAGTAAGGATAATTAAATCACGGAGTATGAATTGGGCTGGACATGGGGGAGGAGAGACATACCTCAAAAATATTCATTGGGAGACCCGAAGGGAAAAGACCACTTGGAAGGCCTAGACGTAGGTGGGAGGGCAATGTTAGGATAGATTTAAGGGAAGTAGGATTCGCGAGGGATGATTGGGTAGAGTTAGCACCGAATAGGGTTGAATGGCGGGCTCGTGTAAGCGCGGCAATGAACCTCCGGGTTCCATAAAATAGATAATATTCTTTTAACTGTTGAGGAATTGTCTATTGCCATTGAGTAAAGAAGTATTTGCATTCTAGGAAGAATGTATTTGCAAAAAGTGATCCATCTAGGTTCATAACCGTATATTCTACATGTCAAATGCATGAACGCTATATTCTTGTCATAGGCTACTGGTTGCCTAATTCAACGTATCCTATGTTTTGTGGACAAGAGACGTAGTAATATACAGAGACCAGAAAAATCCATAGTTCATTTTGATTAACTGGTAAATGAAAAGTTTTAAATTTATAAATGAAATATGAATGTTAATCGAAAAATAAAAGCCTATAAACTAGGAATGTTATGAAATACGTGCATTGGTGAATACATTGAAGCGGGTCCCAGTCATATTTATTCATGGAAATGGAGCTGTATGGGAATAACAATGTGCTGGTCCTAGTATCGACCCTTGAGGCATGTATATGCTTCGTTTCAAACTCCAACAATAACAGGCTATATGTTTTCTACCACAGTTATTATTTCATTTGATCATTTCCTAGTATTTAAAACTTAGTCAATAGAATACCTGTATAATTAATTCAGAGTTTAAATTAATTATAGTTTAACTGAAATTAGTTACATAATTTTAATTGAACAAAGCAATACGGTAATTAATAGGGACCGGATTTTTAGGTTTTTAAAAACACTGTTTTAGGTTTTCCATTAGGTGAAATAGTTTTTTTAGGTTTTTGTGCAAAATATCATTTTCGGGTAGAATAATTGGTTTAATGAATTTGAATGTGCTACATAGGGTTCAATAGGCCTACATAATACTTGTAAAGTTTAACTTAACAAAATTGACTTAAATTTGTGTAAACTTGCTTTAGGACAATACAGTATTAGCAATTGTAGAAAGAAAGCATAAACAATCAAAAGAAGCAGTGAAAATAAGATTGTCTCACATTTCCTGGTTACAGTATATCACTAAATATCTTTCAAGATTCTCAACTGTGAAGTTCTTCCTGTTATCTCTTAGAATATATTTGAAGGCAGAAATGTACTTTCAACCTCACATGACGTCAGCAATGGTTATTCGTACGGATATTTTAAAAGGAATACGCCGGTACTCTTACACTTCCTCTCTTGATACTGTCATCCTAGACGACATTGGGTTGAACGAAACGCTGGTGGTATTAATTTCAACTCGACAAAAATTCTCTCTCCGCAAAATATCGATTTATCAACTGACAAACGAAAAAGACAAAAAAAGTAGCCTAAATTATATATTTTAGGTTTTATATCCCGTTTAGGTATATTTAGGTTTTTATACCCCATTTAGGTATTTTTAGGTGCCACAGGATTAATGTGGGTGAATCCTATGGACGTGATTCGAAAAAGTGTATGAGCGTTTTTTGTTTTGGAAGTAAGGAAAAAAATAGGTAAAAACCTAAGAATCCGGTCCCTAGTAATTAAAATAATGATAATTACGACTTTTATTCTCAATTATGATATTAGTCGAGGTCCGAGAAATTCATGATACGCGATAATTCCAATCGTTCTCTATTTGAAAGATGGGGACCAGCCATACCTCCTTAGCATTACAGTTTTAATATTTACTAAACAAAACAACGTTTAATGTGTCCCTAGGTGCAAGGATTATAATTAGGCCCGAAATTTTTCATATAATTAATAATACATCCTGTAATTCTCTTACCTTAAAATACGTAATTCATGATAGTAACATATAACTGACGGCCATCTTATCTGGGTTAACAGGTTGACCAACACAACAAACGTCACTGGAGATATAATATGGCATATTTTCGAAACGCGTGAATTCCTTTCAAATATTACTTCTCTTAAATCTATCCTAATATTGTCTTCCCACCTACGCCTAAGTCTTCCTAGTGGTCTTTTCCCTTCGGGTCTCCCAGTCATGAGGTATGTCTTTCCTCCCTCATGCACGCCACATGTCCAGCCCATTTCATCCTCTATGATTTAATTACCCTTCCATATCCGGTGACGAAGTATATTATGCTAAGAGCTAAAACTTTCATTTAAAACATTTTCTCAGTAAATTCTGCGAATGGTTATAAGCCACTCATTTTATGCATAGACGCAGCTTTCAAGTCTTGCCTCACGAATAATGCGATTTTAAAATGAATATGAAATAATTGAATGCGCACTACTGCAGTGAAGCCGTTTGCTCTATACGGGAATATATTGATGGTAGAGGAAATTATGTGAGTGTTTTGAAATATACTTTTAATAAGTTATTTTGTTAAGGGGGGGGGGGTACGCCGTAGCGTAGTGGTTGAGACGCTGCGCCACAAACCGGAAGGTCGCGGGTTCGATCCCCGATGAGGTCGTCGGAGTTTTTCAATTGGCCTGATCCTTCTGGTGGCCAGGAGCAATTCTGGGTGTAAAGGCGGACTGAAATATCTTCAGTATAAGTATTTTTTAAATCATTTTTTTCGTTAAATTATATATATTTTAAAAATCATCATTTTTTCGTTAAATTATATATTTAAAAAAATACTTATACTGAAGATATTTCAAAGATCCTAGATTATGTTGTTCACATGATATTAACAAACACACGGAAAAATAATCACTCAGAAATATCTACATTTGTGGAAGTTATCAGGGAAACGGCTGTTCAGTGCATGAAACGTGGCAGCCATTTTGAAACGACAATTACCCGTAACTGTAACAATTTGATTAATTTTGAAAATAGTACGCAATTGTAGATATAGTCAATAAAGAGTATGTCAGATTGCAAGACTGTAGAGCAGCGTTTCTGAACCTATGGTCCGCAGACCACATTTTTTTCACATATTTCGTCATAATGACCTATAATTAATACCCCAGATATTAAGAATAGAGGCTTTCTTTTAATAATGGGATGTAAAATTAGGGGTCCGTAAAATCCTTTTGACATATTAGAGGTCCTCGGGTTCAAAAAGGTTGTGAGACGTTGCTGTAGAGCAATTCATTGCTGAGAAAAAAATTAATGAAATTCACATATTTCTCACCAATGAATTTCATCGAAAGCTGTTTGTCCCCCCGTCTGTCCTTTGTCAGATTTAAAAAAAAAACAAGTGAGATATAATATGTGTGAAGTGTGAACAAGAGGCTGCGAGATGTCGCAGTGCAATGAATCTTCTCTCTCTCCTCGGTGCATTAACTTGAGTATCACTGCTGTGGCTCAGACAAAGGCTTCCAGATAAACTTGAAGCATTATCTTCAGCTGTTAACAATATGTGTTTGTAAGGTGCTTAGAGACGAGATAAGAGGCAGAACTTTGCTAAGTGCCACTGTCTGCTTTAATGAACACATACATTCTTATATAGTGCTAATCTGGACATCATATTTACATAATTGTATAATTAAAGTGAATTTTCGAATCATTAATTGAAGTAATTCTGAGTATAAAATATAGTTCTACCATGCTGCGAGGCGCATCCATAAAGTAGTTTCCCTGGAGCCGTTTACAGAAACAAAACACAATTTCATGGAAATGTTTATTGCAACAGATACAGCAAGTAATCAGCTATTTTTTTTTTCAAAATATTCGCTACCGTGGGACCAACTTTTGAATGCCCATGTCGTTGAACTCTACCACCAAGTATTTGAACCACTGTTTGACAACCATCTCCGCCTCTTTGTCCTCTATGTACTTCATAGGATCCGAGATATAAATTTTTGAAAATTTCAACACCCTCCCCCGACCCCCCCCCCCCTCCAGGCCAATTTTCTTCAGTAACGAACTTGTCCGAACTATTCGGCCTAGAAATCTAATATATAAAGTCGAATGTGTGTTTGTGGATATGTGGGTATATATGTTTGTTCCTTATACAAATCCACATTTCTTCGCCAATTTGTACAATATTTTGCACACATACCCAGTTAAGCCCGGGAAGTAACGCGGTCAACATTAAAATTGAAATAAATCAGTCCTTCCCTTGAAAATTATATAATTTCTGAGAATATTATACTGAAAAAAAAGAAATGCTGTTCAGTTGTCAAGACAACAGTGTATTGTTTACAAAGTTCACATGGGGCTCTGGACACTACATAATATTGGACTTTAACGAATTCTGATGCTAACGATTTGTAAAAATATTTCTTGAAGAATAAAATCCACGAAAATAAAGCACATTGTAATGCAGTCACATAACTTTCTCTACCCTCGACACAAGAAATATTTTCTCACTTAACATTTTGATGTAGAATAAGAGGTCGTATTGCAGGGATAACTTAAGTGTGTCAGTATGCTATATCAGAAGTAGGTAAACAATCCTTTCCGCTTATACGTTATCCATAGCTGTATGCTTTGTATTAGTTGAGAAATAGGGATGTTTATCATAGGCCCTAAGCATAAGATGGAACATTTTGAGTCCTATGCTCGCAGTATTTTATGTCCCGGGTTTTAGGGAAGGAAAGTATGAGTGTGATAAATCGTTTTCTTCATTTCAAGTTTTACATACGGTACATATTATATAAGCACCTAGAGTATCAAAATCGAAAGTCCTCCATAAGTTAATTTCAAATTGCAAAACACAAAGCCCGAGCGACGCCGGGCCTTTTCAGCTAGTAACATAATAAAATTTGTACAAAAGAATTTTGAATTGGCGGTGGTTTCGTACTTAGGGAGGCGTGAAACGTAAAGATATGAAAGAATTTTTCGAAAGTCATGACATGGTATCGATTGGAATATGTAGATTTTTCTTCGAAATCTACCTAAAAAAAAAAAAAGGAAAAGAAAGATAGGCTAAACTTACATAATTTATAATTATTCTAGCACAATAAATATCAACCAAAAATGTCAAAGTGAAGAAAGAGGAGAGACAAAGAAATGTAAATATACGTTTTGAGATCTCCTGAATCAAAAAATACTATTTTCAGAAACATATCTCCTTGTGTGTGTCTGTAAACAGCTTAGGTCGAGAACGAAAAATACACCATTTCAACCTCAATTTCGGAAAAAGTAATTACAATTTCGGAAAAAGTAATTTCAATTTCGGAAAAGGTAAGTTCAATTTCGGAAAATGTAATTTCAATTTCGGAAAAAGTAACTTCAATTTCGGAAATACGAAAGGCTATTTTTCTTTAACATTATGGAGCATAAAATGAAAACCACAGTGAAAATCAAAACTGTTTTATTTGGAACATTTAGGTACACCTTCTAGCTACTACTCTACCTAGTCGCGCTCCGATTGAGACATTTGTTTAAGCGTGGTGCAACTTTCAATACCCTTTTCATAGAAGCTTGCCGCCAGCCTATTGAAGAGGGTACTTAAAAGTTGCACCACGCTTAAACAAATGTCTCAATAGGAGCGCGACTAGGTAGAGAAGTAGCTAGAAGATGTACCTAAATGTTCCAAATAAAACAGTTTTGATTTTCACTGTGGTTTTCATTTTATGCCCCATCGGAGGTTTAAAAAATAACCCTCGTATTTCCGAAATTGGAGTTACTTTTTCCGAAATTGAAATTACATTTTCCGAAATTGAACTTACCTTTTCCGAAATTAAAATTACTTTTTCCGAAATTGTAATTACTTTTTCCGAAATTGAGGTTGAAATGGTGTAGTATGGAAACAACGATTTGTATTTGGGTTAGGTACCTTCTGAGGATTGACACGAAGAGTGGCGACAACTTTATCTTATTTTTACATGAAGAAAATTTCGTTTAATGCAAATTTTCTCGAAAAATGATCCTTACGATAGCTTTTTGTTTACATTTGGTACACGAGGTGCTTATACTAAGTGCTAAAACTTTTATTTCGAACATTTTTTTCGAAAAAATCTCTGGCTGGTAGTTATAAGCTACCCACTGTTGATAGAAACTCAGTCTCCCCTGGTGTACAGTAAAACTATGCATCAGGTTGAATCAACTGAATACGCGATCTTTCACTGCCTCTTATTCTATATGAGAATGTGAAGTGAGAAAAATGTACTGGCCATGCTTAACGTAGAGGAAGTTACGTGAGTGCATTAATAAGATTTTACTTGGGTTGTGTATCCTTCGGGGATGTGTTCCATTCTTATAACCACTTTGTATGAAAACGGCTGTAACGATTGTGTTGAAATTTCCTACACGAATTCTATAAAATGCATAACATATTACATTATATGGAATATTATGTATTAAAATGTATTGCACTAAGATCCAAAAGTTTTGGTGGGAAGAGAATAGTTTAATAATAATTTTGACTGTCCGGGTGACGCCGTGTCATCATGTCTTAAACCGACGTTTCGGTCCTCATGTTGTGGCTTTCTTTTGGGTTTACTGAACAGTAAACAGTAGTTCAACAGAAGGCTACAACATGAGGGCCGAAACGTCGGTTTTGGACATGATGACACGGCGCCATCCGGACAGCCAAGATTATTATTGTTCATTTAGCCGTGGAAGCGTACGAGAAGAAAGATTACATAGTTTAACCATTTGTTGGACGAGATTCAATTTCTCACACAATATACAAACTTAAGCCGGACTGCAAAGAAAACAGTTAACCCAATGATTAGGCTCGTATTTTATTTCTTGCTTCCTTATTCTGTAATTTATATGAAAATTCAAATGTTCTTCCAATTTCTTATCAGTGTTTTTAATAAAAGTGTAAGGGAAACGACTGTATCCTATAGGATACTTGATCAATTTAAGGGTTAACAAAGCTGTATTTTTGCACACCCCTCCTTAGAAGGGAGTATAACAATGAAGTATCGAATATGGACCGGAAAACAGGGTTGGTTATGTTAGAATATAATCACACCTCGCGCTGAAATGGATATGGCCATGCTCTATAAATACCAATAAACGTCCCTAGGTAGGGGCTGGTACAGGGGATATGAAAGTCGCCTTATTTCACAATCACCTTCATCTTATAACAATATAGGTTGTTTCCGAAATAGTAGGTACACAATTTTTAGGTAGGTTTCGAAGAAAATCTACCTATTGCAATAGATACCAACTCATGAGATTCGAAAAATTCTTTCATATCTTTACGTTTCATGCCACCCTAAGTACGAAACCACCGCCCGTTAAAAAAGAAGTTTTATATATATATATATATATATATATATATATATATATATATATATATATGCCTATCTTTACAGGCTAGCGGCCGTAATTTTTGAAGATATTTGAATCAAATTTTATTATGTTATTTCTAGGCCCAATAGTTCAGACAAGTTCATTAATGAGCAAATTGCCCAAGGGGAGGGTCGGGGGAAGGGGTCGAAATTTTGAAAAATTTATATGTATGAAGTATAGAGGGAAACTTTGATTGAATAAGTTATAGTACTCCCTATGGAATTTACAGTGACAACCAACGTTTTTAGGCTATGAGTGACGGTGGGGGGATGGAAATTCGAAATTTTTGAAACCACAATTTGTGGGGTATCGTTGAAAAGCTCTTGATGAGTACTCTACAAATCAATAACTAGTTTTTCGATAGCTCTCATATAAGGCGAGATTTGAATGTTTGAAAAAGAGCTCTTTCCTGTTTTTTGCAGTTAATATTGCGGGTTTGTCATGCCAAGGCTAAAGAAGAAAAGTGCTGCGCAGCGACAATAAATTAAACCAAAAGCACTTCGAAATCTACATCAGCCTGTAGACCTGCCTAAAGGGATTTTTTTAAATACAAGAATAAATAGTCTGATGTGATATTTCTCGCTTTGCTCCTTTCATAAACATACTCACACCTCAATATATGCCATTACAGGCCCATGGCATAATGTAATAATATTTTATTTATTATACATTTTTAGCTAGGAATTATGGGGATATCGTACTATCGAAACTCGAAATACCGAGACTATACTAGACATAATTTTATTTTGATTATATTATTACTTTTATTCATATCTTACTTTACTCTATAATTTTCATTATTTTTATTATTATTGTATTATTAATTTATTCTACTTATAGCGTATATTAAATTTAAATTGGTTTAAGCCATAATTTTATGTTTGTTCAACTGAACAGGGTCATTTGCTTCTTCGGGGGTCTACTTCATTTTTATGTATTCAGGGTGTTAATGAATAACACCGAAATATTTTACCTGTGTATAGAGGGGACATAGACAAGCCACTTTTATTAGGAGATGTTTGCTCTGTGGATTCAATTTTTCTTGTTACAGCATTAAATCTCTCAGGGCATGACCGCCACTGACTTCTAACATTTAAAAAAATGCACAAAAAAGGAACTTCCTTGTTAACACTGGAGTTATGAATAAAACGAACTAATGCAGTGGCGGCCAGTCATGTGATTAGTCCGTAAATTTTGCAGATTATGGAAACACTAAATTATGATATAGCTGTTGTTGAATAAATAAGAATCAGGTTTTATCGATCACTAAGAAATCATGAAAGCAATTTAATTAAAATTTTAGCTTAATTATTGACTTATAAACACCAAATCATAATGTAGCATACACATTTTACGTCATAGAGCAAAAATCTCCTAATAAAAGTTGCTTGTCTGTGCCCCATCTATACACTGGTAAAATATTTCGCTGTTATTCATTAACACCGTATACTTTTTTAATAAACTAAAATATCTTAGAAAGATCATAGTTGGAGCTATAGCTAACTCTAATTGATGTGTAATTTTTGTACTACCAATTTCAAACACCCTGTATATTATAACAGCATGCACTGCAGACTTCGCTACACGTGAAATATATTTTTAAGCACGAGAAGAATATTAAGAATGACCACGAAGTTTTCAACACCTCCAATATATCAAAGCCAGGATAAAAAATGGAAAATCCTTTCAGTCTCACGGGAATATATATATCCACGCCCGGAGTTGAGATTAGAATCGTGTGCATTTGATTTATAACAAAACTCATTTTTCCCCTGCAGATGGCGTGTCTGACCTTCACTTGATAACGAGTATGATTAGAGATTTAGCACGTCACTAACCATTACCTGCTCTAAAACAAGTGGGAATTGATCCACTTTCAATTGGAGAATTTCACTACCTAGTATAGGATACACTTTAAAAATATCCCTTTAGGCAGTCCTACAGGCTGAGGTACATTTCGAAGTGCTTTTGGTTTAATTTATTGTCGCTGCTCTGCACTCTTCTTCTTTAGCCTTGGCATAACAAACCCTCAATAACTGCAAAAAAGAGGAAAGAGCACTTTTTCAAACATTTAAATCTCGCCTTACATGAGAGCTATGTAGAAACTAGTTCTTGATTTGTAGAGTACTCCTCAAGAGCTTTTCAACGATACCCCACAAGACGTAGTTTCAAAAATTTCGAATTTCCATCTCCCACCCCCCACTCGTACCCCCAAAACCCCCGAATCGTTGGTGTCACTGTGAACTCCATAGGGAGTACTCTAATTTATTTAATCAAAGTTTCCCTCTATACTTCATAGGGGCCGAGATATAAATGTTTTAAAATTTCAATCCTCTCCCCCGACCACCCCCTTGGGCCAATTTTGCTCATTAACGAACTTGTCCGAACTATTGGGCCTAGAAATAACATAATAAAATTTGGTTCAAATATCTTCAAAATTACGGCGGCTAGCATGTAAAGATATATATATATATATATCACAAAAAAAAAATATTTGAACGGGCGGTGTTTTCGTACTTAGGGAGGCATGAAACGTAAAGATATGAAAGAATTTTTCGAAAGTCATGACATGGTATCGATTGCAATAGGTAGATTTTTCTTCGAAATCTACCTAAAACCGACACTTATTTATATAACGTTGTTGTAAAAATTAAGAGAGAGCAGTTACCTCCTTTCAAATGAATCCCCAAATGAAATATGATGTAATGCAAATAATTCGCCAAGACAACAAACACACACAGATATGTTTCTGAAAATACTGTTTTTAGCTTCAAGGGTGCTCAAAACGTGTATTTATGTTAAAAACTCTATCTCTGTCTATCTCTGAGACGTGGAATAATCGTGATAGTAGAAATCTCTTGCGCGACGCCATTCCCAATTGAGCTTGAGATGCTTATAACCACAAAAGCAATATTAACTGAGATAGGTATGTTTGTATATTTATATTTTACAAAATCATTAGGTGTACGGTAGTTAATTGATGGCAGTAATCACAGCCTGTTAATAAACTAGCGCTTTAACGTGATGGTTAACGTCTTGGTCTCGCAGTCGGGAGGTCCCCGGTTCAAATCCCGTGGCCAGCCAATTTGACATGGGCTTTTTTTTCATGTTTTCCCCACTCGTGAAGGCAAATGCCGAATTGGATATTTACATACCATGAATCATCCTCACCATTTCATCCATTTAAATTAATATCTGTTGAAATTTACTCCATAAAGGTACACCAGTAATAGAAACAATTGACAATCAATAGTCCCATGGCCTACCCTATTGTAATAGATACAGATCCCGAACTCCTGATATGGCTTTGTAGCTAAAAGGAGTATACATAGCGGATTTTAAAAAATCCAAACTAATATTCAGGGCCCGAATTTGAAGGTTTTAGCCTATTTTTTCACCATCTTCCTAATTAGAACATTTTAACATATTTTTCCGTTTCAAGCTCCTTGCTTCCGAATATATGAATCTTATAGAACCTAAAAGGGGCTAAATCGGACTAAAGGTAGCCTAAAGAGGGCTTTTCAGAAAAAAATACAATTTTTAAATATATTTTCCAATTAATGCAAAGGAAAATAAATATGCGAATTTGTGTATTTTAAGAAAAGACATAATAAAAAATTAATTTATACAGCGCACTGAAATTAACAAGATATATGTCGTTTTGTCGCGTGTCTTTGTAACTCGAAAGTTTTCGATGTTAATATAAAATTGCTAAAACCGTTTGTTTATAACCTAAAAAGGGCTATTTTACAGAAATAAAAGGTTAAAACAACTTTCATAAAAGCCTAAAAATCTGGGATTTATTAATAATCTTAAAAAGAATCGGGTTCACTTTAAAATATGCCCTAGAATATTATGGATATGCAGATTAAATACTGTAGTCATATGTGTTTTGTTTTTTCCGTTCTGTATGACGACTTAGACATCAAGAGATTCCTGAAGTCCTCTCTGATGTGTGCATTACTTCACCTCTACAGTTCCGGTACTGAAACCAAGCATTTTGCAGATCCTGGGTCATAAATCACCTTAGACATTAGGAGCAAATAAATCATACGTGTCCTGTCACTTGAAAGCAGACATCATTATTGTTTCATCCGAACTAACTCAACCGAAATCTCAGTGAAATGAATAATTACTTTTGTTGTATGTTATGACCTCTTTCATCATCATTGCTTATGTTATGTACGTCTTTTTTAGGGTCGCTTGTCGAAACGGATTATTAATTTTTTTTTATTTTAAATGCCAAAAATCAAATGTTTTTGAGTATACTTAATCCCTTTTTACTCAGAATTATCAAATCAAAATAAAATTTCATGTACAGTTCACATGACTACAGTTTATCATTGGCCAAGCATGTAAAAGGAGACGAAATAGGATGGATCATTTATGTTAAAACGAAGTCAGTGCTAATAAACATAATTTTCTAATTATTTTTATGTTGAATAAATAATTTAAACAAAACTTCTAGCAGTTGAGTAAATAATCACGGGCACCTGCTATTTTGTACAAAAGTAGGTAGTGGTTAAAACAATGAAATGTCAAAGTATCAAAATTTCTAGCTTTTGTTTGCAAAGCCCTCCTTAGACTTATCTTTGTGCATAGAGTAGGCAATGATTAAAACGATGAAGCATCAAGAAAAGAAAATAATAATATGTTTTATTCCAAAGCCAACTTTAAACATTTGTGTATAGAATATGAAATGATGAAAACAATGAAGTGTCAGTACAATTATAAGCTATTTCCATTCTGTTTTAATTATTTAAAATACTGACTGAGTTTGCTGTATCGTGTGCGTGATATTCCGATTAATATTCAATATTTTTTATTTGTGTCCTTATCTAGAGCTGATAATTAATTTTATTTCCAATGCACGCTGTGTCACGATAGCCATATTTATCGATTGCCTCCACGCGAACGTTCATGCTGCTGGTATAATTGGATAAATCTTATCGCCTTCTAATTATTAATTTCTATAGGCAGATTATTTGTTCATTTATTTTATTTTTATTATCAGCTGTGAGTAAATAACATTCAATTGTTTCGGATTAAAAGTTCAATTGGCATAGTCCCTATTTGATTACACCGGGAAATGAAGCTTTCAATATTCCATGGAAAGAATGCGTAGAGTTTTCAGTTCTTCTTTCCATAACAATTTGAGTTGAAAAGGTTTTTGGGCTGTATTTTCTTAAGTTCAACATAAATTTTTCTGTAATTTTATTAGTGTAGAAAAAATCAGGTAAACTGATATAACAAAGTGCCAGAATGCTTTTGTTTCATCAGTGATAATTGCAATTATGATATTATGCAGAAAAAATAAGTTATTTTTGTAATCGAATTCCGAGTTAAAAGTTCCAGATCGATTCATTAAGCAGGGCTTACGGAAGAACAAAGGTCTAGTTTGATAAGCATATGTGAAAGAATATGTAGGTAGTGTTATTTGTCAAAGCTAACTAACTGTATTGCAACTTCCAAACAGTATATGAACACTGTAAAACAATATGTTGCCATGGCAACTGATTTGCATTTGACAAACTCAGTATATATATTACCATAAAATAGGCACTAAATGGGGCGTTACTCCAGTACCGATCAACTTATTTGGTCCAATATCAAAAGGTTCCTTCCCTTGGACGTTATAAATGTGTATACCAAGTTATACCTAATACAGTCCGAATGATTTCTTCTTGGGGATACCAAAAAAAATATATATATTAATATTTTTTTCCTTTACGAGAAATGGTAAAATAAATATTAGATCCTCAGTTAATTTTCAGCCAATCGTCTGCTGCGACATGGTTTTAATAATTAAAATTACATTGTTTTAACATAAATACACGTTTTGAGGTTCACTGAATCGAAAAATGCTATTTTCGCAAATATGTCTGTAGATGTCTGTGAACAGTCTAGCTCTAGAACAGAAATCGTACGAAAACAAAATTTTGTATTTGGATTAGGTAACTTCTGAGGATGTTAAGATTGGCGACGACTTGCTCTTATTTTTAAGGGGGCTCTGTAAGAAGAAATTTTTGTTTTTCGCGATTTTCTCGAAAACAGCTCTTACGATTTTATTTAAATTTTACGCATGAGGTGCTTATACTAAGAGCTAAAACTTTTATCCAAAACATTTTCTTCGAAAAATTATCTGAAGGGTAGTTATAAGCCATCCACTCTGAATACGTGCTCTTGGCAATATGACCTCTTGTTCTGTATCAGAATGTGAAGTGAGAAAAATGTGTTAGCTATGTTTAAAGTAAAGAAAGTTATGAGAGTACATTAATCGATTTTATTTGGGTTGTGTATCCTTCGGGGATGCGATATGATGCGGTAACGACATTCTTTTAATTTCTATAACCAATTTACATGAAGAGAATGTCATACATAATAATCTCTATATATATAAAAGGCTTTGTCCTGACTGACTGAATGAATGACTGACTGATTGACTGAATGACAGGAATCAACGTACAGCCTAAACTATAACAGGTAGAGGCTTGGAATTTTGATAGTACCTTCGTTTCATAATGTAGGTGCTCACTAAGAAAGGATTTTGAAAAATTCTGATTCTAAATGCCAAAAATTAAATGTTTTTGAAAATACTTAATCCCTTTTTACATAGAATTATCAATTCCAAATCACAGAATATATTGTTGCCAAATGGTATCAGGTGGGCTTGGAAGAAACAAATGAAATGCACTTTTGACAAATAAGAGAAATTATCAAAATAATTCATGTTATAAACAAATATTACAGAATGAAATCCACTAAAATAATGGAATCACATAACTTTCTCTACCCTGGACATAGAGAAAACAAAACGAGGTATGGTAATGTGTATGTTATTATATTATATCGCAGGTTTTTGGAGAGAAAAGTATGAAAGTGATAATGCTTTCTGTTTAATTTCATCCCCAAAACGGCTGGAGTGGAAAATTTCCCGCCTCGATATTACAATTTTATGTGACAGGAATTTCTGTTTCTTCTTATTTAAACCTCTACCAGGCTTGCTGTGCACTGTACAAGCGATGGGATGCAACATTCTAGATCCTCTATGAGCCATAAAAAACTTTATCAAGCGTTTTCTGAGGGAATAGTTTGAGTGTAATAAGTCGTTCTTCCTATTTCAAATTATAAATGCCTATATAAGGACCTAGAATTTAAAATTGAAAATCCTTCATAAGCTAATTTCCAATTACAAAATACAAAACCCGGGCGACGCCGGGTCTTTTAAGCTAGTTATGTTATACTAAGAGGCTAACTTTTATTTGGGCAGAGGAAATTATGTGAATTTCACAGCAGATTTTTATTATGATTAAACATCCTAATGTGTCTAAATTCAAGGACAGTGTCAGTTCATTAAAAAGCTTTTGCATCAGGTTGAAACAATTGAATACGCGCTCTTTGCAATACGGCCTCTTATTCTATTTCAGAATGTGAAGTGAGAAAGATGTATTGACCTTACATTAATCAGGTTTTATTCGGGTTATGTATCCTTCGGGGATGCGATGTGATGCGGTAACGACATTCTGTTAATTTCTACAACCAATTTACATGAAGAGAATGTCATATAGGCCTATAATAATAATAATATTATACTAAGGGACTAAATTTCATTTGGGCAGAGGAAGTTATGTGAGTTTCACAGGCCTTAAGCTTAGCTGCAATATTCAGAGAATTCTGGTTGGGTAATAATTACTTTGAATCTTGTGTAGTGGAAAAATCTTCTTTCTTGTCCACCCTTCAATGCTTTCCCCCTAAGAAGGGTGGATTCTATTAATTCACAGCATCTCCGGGTTTCTTAAGCTCGTCTTTTTTTTTTTCTTTCTTAAACTTATCTGGTAGTTTTGCACACTCGAAAGGGCAGCAATGGATTTATCATTAGCCAGAAAAAGAGCGACTGCTTAAAACATCTTCAATGGTGGTCCGTTATTGTTGTAAGGGAGTATTGTTCTTCGTTGCTTGTCGCTCGATTAATACACCGTCTTTATGCGGGCCAGCATTATATGAAAATATGTCCCACAATATTAGATTCTCTGAATCCGAGACCAATATTATATCCCATGCTATTACAGTCTGCATAAAATATGCAACATTAAAGGGAATACAGAATAAATGAATGCTTAAAAATTAAAGTTCGGAGCAGGTCATAAGAAAAAGGCTTCCCTGATGATGTTATGGGAGTATGTTGCCGAAAACCTTGAATTATTACTAAGTTATTAGTAATTCTGTAAAAACTAGATCTCGCGTCCAGATATCTAGAGTATGAATAGTCTAAAAGTTATGGAACAAATTGAAAATTACACAATGAAGGGAACAAATCACCTACCTCACAGACAGACAAGTTATGTCATATGCAGTACTTGTGAGGCACACTAAGTAGTGATTTTGTGACCGGGCTCCCACTGTTATTGTACAGTTGACATTCAAGATAGATATATAAGCATTCATGAACCACAGATTATTGTCTCTGTTGGGCATTACATGAGAATATATGAGAATAGGGCAATCAGTCATACGAGAGAGGTTCCATCTGGCGCTGTGAATTGAACTCCGGCTTAGCTCAGTTGGTAGAGCATTGGCGCTAATAGCCAAAGGTCCTGGGTTCAAGTCCCAGTGTCGGAGGAATTTTTCTTCTATAATATTCTCATGTAATGTCTAACAGAGACATTCCTTTGATTCATGAAGGCTTATATATCTAGGGTTCGGATGTTTATGACCTAAAAACGTGGTAAATATGACTGCAAATATGACCTTAAAAGACATTAAATATGACCTTAAAAATGACTAAATGTGACCTCATAAAAGAATGTACTTCTGTAAATAAATGTTAAAATTTAAAAGTTTAATAATGCAAAATTATTACATCACATGAATTCAATTAGATAATCACTTTTTAAAAATTTTACAGGTGATTTACAGTTTTACTTGTAAACAACTTCTAATCTGTTAATGTTTCCAGATACTACTGCAACTGAGAACTGAAAACATTTAAAAAATTCCTTTAGGCAAGACTACAGGCTGAGGTAGATTTCGAAGTGCTTTTGGTTTAATTTACTGTCGCTGCGTAGCACTCTTCTTCTTTAGCCTTGGCATGACAAACCCGCAATAATAACTGCAAAAAAGAGGAAAGAGCACTTTTTCAAACATTCAAATCTCGCCTTATATGAGAACTATCAAGAAAATAGTTATTGATTTGTAGAGTACTCATCAAGAGCTTTTAAACGATGCCACAAGACGTAGTTTCAAAAATTTTGAATTTCCATCCCCCCACCCCCACTCGTACCCCCCAAACCCCCGAATCGTTGGTGTCACTGTGATTTCCATAGGGAGTACTCTATACTTCATAGGGGCCGAGATATAAATGTTTTAAAATTTCAACCCCCTCCCCCGACCACCCCCTTGGGCCAATTTTCCTCATTAACGAACTTGTCCGAACTATTGGGCCTAGAAATAACATAATAAAGTCTGGTTCAAATATCTTCAAAATTACGGCCGCTAGCATGTAATTGAAAAAAAATTAACGGGCGGTGGTTTCGTACTTAGGGAGGCATGAATCGTAAAGATATGAAAGAATTTTTTCGAAAGTCATGACATGGTATCGATTGCAATAGGTAGATTTTTCTTCGAAATCTACCTAAAAACATGTCTATTGGAAGTTGTTAACAAGGAGGAAGAGGTAATTGTGCTATTACTTGTTATTGTCCCTTCATATTTCAGTTGCAGTAAAACCAAAATATTCGTGAGTATTTTTCAGAAAAAATTTAAGTCTACAATTTAGTGTAGGCTACATACTGCACAATTGTGCTCTTGCCACATGATGTGAAATTACAAATGTGACCAAGACCATGAAAATGACCAAAACATGACTTTATATGCAAAATAAAAACGGTCCAATTAAGGATAACAAATGTGCAATTCGTGTTTAATTTGTGTTTGCGGAAATAATAGAATTGAGAATGGAATATGACATGTCATGAACATCCGAACCCTGTTAATAACCCATCTGTAGCTGTGAGGAGCACAGGGAACTGGTCTCTAAACAGTTGAAGACTACATTCCACGCTCTTCATAAATAGCGACTTGATGGCTGGAACGTTTCGCCTCGTGAAATAATCCTAAACAATTTTCAAGAAGAGCAACAGAATGGGAAAGTGCATATTTCCAAACAAACTCAAAGCAACTTGCTAGGAACAATGTTAATTTCCACACAATTTTACAAACTCTCGCTTCATCCTATCTAGAATGAGGCACTGTAGTTTTATATAGGCGTACACAAACTCCCTATAGAGGCTTTAACCCATTTACACTCGCTGTTTCTTAAAGAGAACACAGAAATATACAGGGTGTTAACGAATAACACCGAAATATTTCATTTGTGTATAGATGGCAAGATCCGTAAACTATATGTAGTTTACAAGCCTTGTATAGATGGGACATAGACAAGCAACTTTTATTAGGAGATTTTGCTCTATGACGTAAAATATGCATGCTACAGGGCATTAAAATCATTACAATTTGGTGCTCATAAGTCGATCCGGTCATGGAAACCACCATTAACGGCCGTGGGTGTCGGCATGCTGACCACATGCCCCCAATCTAGCCATCTGCTTATGGTAGATGACGCAGCGGCGGGTAGTAGGCCTTGTCCCTTCAGGGATGTAGTGCCACTGAGTTTAGTTTAAGTCAATAAGAGGAATAGAGTTAATTTTTTTTAAACTGACTTCATGCCTTCTTATTGATCGATAAAACCTGATTCTTAATCATTTATCAACAGTTATATCATAATTTAATGCCTTCATAATCTGCAAAATTTACAGACTAATCACATGACTGGCCGCCACTGCATTAGTTTTTTTTTAAATTCATAATTGTATCGTTAACAACGAAGTTCCTTTATTTTGCATTTTTTCAAATGTTAGAAGTCAGTGGCAGCCATGCTCTGGGAAATTTTATGTTGTAACAGGAAAAATTGAATCCATAAAGCAAAAATCTCCTAATAAAAGTTGTTTGTCTTGGTTCGAAGAACTGTATAATTTTTGTTTTCTCGCTTTTTTTTTTTTTTTTTTTTTCTAATTCAGGACTGTAATTGGGTTTGTAACAAAGGACTAAAGAAAAATTTCACAGCCAAGTGAAAAGGAACAGTTGATTAATAATTGTAGGCTACATACAAGTTGTAGCCTAAATGTAAAAGTTGTAGCTTGTATAGGGGTATAGCCTACGGCTCAGGGACCCTGGGTAACTTCACATTGGCAAATAAAATAAAAAGCCCCCTCTATAGGCTATACAAGTAAAATATTTCGGTGTTTTTTATTAACACTCTGTATATTTTCTGTATCAAGTGCTCATGTAGTGTATCATTTGTCTGGAGGTGTGACTCTCACTTGATTGATGTCTTTGTCTGAATTCCTTGAGCAAGAAAAAATATTCCACAAGTCTGGGCGAAGAAGTGATTTATAACACAGCGTTATACAATGCTACCAAGACTGATGACCGAACATATAAGAAAAATAAATAAGTCAAAGGATGATGTAACTTAACTTTGAAAACAAGTGATAATTATTTATGATACAAGAGTTAAAAGAAGCATTTTATTTTGCGAATAAGTATGTTTACAGAGCTTATACTAAGAAAATATTGTATGGGAACACGTACGCAAAAGCTTGAGCAGACTTATCGAATATTTCGACCTCGGCCGCTAAAGCTTTATTTTGTGTACGTGATACATAACTAGCTATTTTATGAACTGACAACGTATTGGAGATGAATTCGTGCATTTAGAATGCCGTATATTACCGTTTAGTCATAATAGACTTTAAAAAATGCGGGAAGACTTTGACTTTTTTTGGAAGTAAAAAAATAAAAAAATAGTTTTTTTTTTTTTTTTTTTTTGCTGGTTACAAGCTATAAGTGAGCCAAAATTCAAGTTTCTAGCTCATCTGGAAGTGGAAAAAACATTAATGTCAGTGAGTGAGTCAGCCATGTGGCTTTATATTATAGGGACAGATGTGAGATTTGAAGAGAGGGCACTGAGATAAAAGTAATATAGTATTAAGAGCTGAAGTCACTGATTTTAATAATTAATGTAAAATGTCTAAATCAGTGAGGGCTCTGTAAACACTGCAATGCATTGAGGAACAACGGAGCGCCAGGAGTTAACGCCTGTGGAAAACCATGCAGGCAACTTCTCTGGCAAGCGTGTGTTGCGTGTAGTCTAGTCAAACATTCGCAGGCGTTTGAATCTCACACTCATGACCAGCAGCTCCGAAGGTACCGATATACTTGCATATCTGTTAGTCTAAAGTGGGTGTAGTTTAATGCAGGTGAAAGGAAGAAAATATTGTGCTTCCTCTTGTATTGGTCAGTTTAAATTCGCTCACATTTACACGATTTAGCTATCATAAAATAGGTGTAATGAAAGAAGTTAATGAAAATATCCCATGATTTTGTGTTCTTTAAATATCCTAAGAGAATAAGGTCAAAGGGAGAAAATCCTGTTAGGGTAGCTGCCTTAAATTAAGGGTGCCAAATAGGCTACTTCCAACCAGAACAATTCTAAGGCAATATTTTTTTTAATATGAGATTTTTTTCTCTTATTTTCAACTAGCATGTACCCGCGATAATTATTTTAAAAATTAAAAATTAAGAGCATAATAGTTAAATCATTATAATTATTAACACCTAAATCACGTGAACTACATACCACCATTAGATAGCGTCGCATGGTAAAAGCTACCTCAGATTCGAGTTCCTTGGCCCAGAAAACCCATCTATAGTGAGTTTCGTCCAAATAAAACAATGTTTGACCATATGTAGGTCTTACAACATTCAAGCGATCGCGAAAGTTTTATTTCCAAGGTATGACAAAAATAGCCAAAGCCAACCGTAATTGATTTGACATTGAAATGTATAACTGAAAACCGATGCTTCGAAAACGCAAAAAATGCACGTTTTTTGCCCGTTTTTCACTCATAACAGCCAGACAGAAAGACACTTCCTTTTATTAATATAGATATTCATATACGAGGGCTATTTTGTTTTAAACTTCGATTGGGCATAAAATGAAAACCACAATGAAAATCTAAACTGTTTTATTTGGAACATTTAGGTACACCTTCTAGCTACTTCTCTACATAGTCGCGTTCCGATTGAGACCACCCTGTTAGGTTTAAGGAAATAATTATTTCTAAACTTTCATAGCCCTACGTGAACACAGTTTGATAATACCGTTGCCATGGAACCAGAGCCCTTTTTCGGGGGTTTTTAGAGCTAAAAATTAAAAAAATTAAGTTTTCGGAATTCTCTTTTGGTTTACAACCTAAAAGCTATATGTGTACCAAATTTCAAGTTTCTAGCTCATCTGGAATTGGGAAAACATTAATGTCAGTGAAACGAGACGAGCCCTTTTTCGGGGAGTTTTTAGGGCTAATAATAAAAAAAAAAACTTTTTGGAATTTTCCTGTGGTTTACAGCCTAAAAGCTATACGTGTGCCAAATTTCAAATTTCTAGCTCATGTGGAAGTGGGCAAACATTAATGTCAGTGAGTGAGTGAGTC
The DNA here is from genome assembly GCA_964059195.1 of Ectobius pallidus. Lineage (NCBI taxonomy): Eukaryota > Metazoa > Arthropoda > Insecta > Blattodea > Ectobiidae > Ectobius > Ectobius pallidus. Next base: position 9,244,707 of record CAXKWD010000002.1, read on the forward strand.
AGCCGTGTGGCTTTATATTATATGGACGTTACGGTTGTTGGTATAGGGTCTACATTTTGCCGTAATAAAAACATGGCATTAGACGGATCAATTGAATGCGCATTGCCGCAATGAATGTGAAGCCACAAGACGCACGGTTAGGATAGAGAGACTGGTATTTTTGTAGGAATGTTGTGTAGTGGATGTAATCGTGTAGCGTGGAGAGGTTGTATTCAATTGTGCATGGAATATCCTGAGCTGGAGTTGATGGGATTTGGCTGAGAGCTAAGTCAGATTCCTGGAAACATGGCCACACAACGGGATTACTCTGAGCTTGTTAAGTGATGCCATTACGAGTGTTTCCAAGCTCTGTAATAGTATTTTATTTAGTGCACAGTAGTTCCTCCGTAAACCAGAGTATCATATTTATATTGCCGTATCCCTTTCTCTAAGCAAAAATTACGTTATTATTAATAAATTGGACGACATTCTGCAGAAAGGAACCAACCCTCAAATTTAAAAAACCGGAATATATGCTAAATTTTTGCTACTGAACTATATATTTACGTTGCGCAAACTAACCAACCCTCTTTATCTCTATATATATAAAAGGCTTTGTCCTGACTGAATGAATGACTGACTGACTGATTGACTGAATGACAGGAATCAACGTATAGCCTAAACTATAACAGGTAGAGACTTGGAATTTTGACAGTACCTTCGTTTCATAATGTAGGTGCTCACTAAGAAAGGATTTTGAAAAATTCTGATTCTAAATGCCAAAAATTAAATGTTTTTGAAAATACTTAATCCCTTTTTACATAGAATTATCAAAACAAATTCACAGAACGTATTGTTACCAGTGGTATCAGGTGGGCTTGGATTAAATTAAATGGATGTTTGACAAATTAGAGAAGGTATCATTATAATTCATATTATCTATATTAATAAAAGGAATTCTCCTCGATGTCCAGCGAAATCTACTGAGCGCAGAGATCTGAAATTTTAAACATAGGTGTGCTGAAGGGTCGGAAAATGCACCTCCAAGCCGGAATTTTAATTTTAGTTTTCGTTCGTGAGTTATGAGTGAAAAACTGGCAAAAAACGTGCATTTTTTGCGTTTTCAAAACATAAGTTTTCAGTTATACATTTCAATGTCAAATCAATTACAGTTGGCTTTGGCTATTTTTGTCAAACCTTGAAAACAAAACTTTCGCGATCGCTTGAATGTTGTAAGCCCTAAATATGGTCAAACGTTGTTTTATTTGGACGAATCTCACTATACAGAGGTTTTCTTGGCCAAGAAACTCGAATCTGAGGTCGCTTTTACCAGTCGATGCTATCTGATCGTGGTATGTAGTCCATGCGATTTAGGTGTTAATAAATGTAATGATTTAACTATTATGCTCTTAATTTTTAATTCTTGAAATAATTATCGCGGGCGAAGCCGCGGGCACATGCTAGTCCATTTATATGCCATCTATGAAGCAAACAAAAACACACCGAAAAGATCCAGGTGGCTTTTTAATTAACTTCAAATGCCTATTTTTTAGCTTACAAATCATGTGGGTTGGTTCCTTTCTGCAGAATGTCGTCCAATTATGAACGGCAGAATTATTTATATTTTACTCTGGTTTCAATTATTTGCATACTGGTTTTTATTAACATTTAACCACGTGAGGTCGGAGTGACCGCTCAGGGGCGTTTAACAACGAAAAACTTACAAAATAAAAAAACTAAACTCCGTGGCGCTACATCCCTGGAATGATTTGGCCTACCATCCGACCGCTGCGTCATCTACCACAGGCAGACTTACAAAATATTAGTTTTAATTATTATTCAACAAACTTGAACGAGGGACGAAAGACTTATCTCAAACATACTGACTAGAAGACCAGAAGGGAAAAGACCACTTGGGAGACCTAGATGTATGAATTCCTCTACAATCTTGCAGTCTGACATACTCTTTTTTGCACTCCTTAGCTAGTAAGTGGTACTTACGAACGTTGTTTACATGGATCGTAAGTTGACATTCCCACACACTTTGTTGCTAAGGCCGGTTGCGATGCTGTTATATTACTTACGGTGCCTGCGCTACGTCATAATTCATTACGATACACTTCATAATACAAGTCTATATGGACACGGCCCTCAGCACAAATATTCGGTTCCCATAACAACAAACACATGCGAATCACTTTCTGAAATAAACATCTCTCTTCAAGAATGTATATACATAATATTTTCAGGTAATATCACAATTAATATAATTAAATTGATATAAATAATCATCGTGCAAAAAATAGCATACAATACACGTGCCGTAAGCGCATTACGGCACTTGTATCGTAATATACTATATTGACTACTTCTACAATTGCATAGTATTTTCAAAATTAATCAAGTTGTTACATTTGCGGGTAGTTATCGTTTCAAAATGGCAGCCACATTTGGTGCACTAAAATGCAGCCTTTCTGATGATTTCCACAAATGGCAATATTTTTGAGTGATTTTTTTTCTGTGTATTTGTCAATATCATATGAACAACTCTATCTTCAATCATTCATTTAACATTAATAGTTTAAAGCACCAATAAAAAGAAGTTATTTAAACAGTGGAGTATACTGATAGAAATTCTGAATGATAAAAAAACACTTTATTCTCCACTTACATTAGGCTACTTTTAATAGCACAGGACTTGTTTCAAGAGCCTTATTCGCTCCCATCATCGGCTGGTGGTCGATTGTTATTCTGGTTGCCATGTTGGTTTGTATATATGCATTGTTCTGTGCTGCCCTCTCGTTTCGTTTTTGTAAGTCGCACTACGTCGTCTATAGGTGGGATTTCAAAGTTCATAACCTTGTCTTCTTTCTTAGTGATGAATATTTTCTCCCATACGTTCAGTTCGGATGGTTTCTTAACGTGTTTTAATAGTTTGATCTCCTTTTTAACACTGTGATTTTTTGTCCAGGAGATCAAACTATTAAAACACGTTAAGAAACCATCCGAACTGAACGTATGGGAGAAAATATTCATCACTAAGAAAGAAGACAAGGTTATGAACTTTGAAATCCCACCTATAGACGACGTAGTGCGACTTACAAAAACGAAACGAGAGGGCAGCACAGAACAATGCATATATACAAACCAACATGGCAACCAGAATAACAATCGACCACCAGCCGATGATGGGAGCTAATAAGGCTCTTGAAACAAGTCCTGTGCTATTAAAAGTAATGTAAGTGGAGAATAAAGTGTTTTTATCATTCAGAATTTCTATTAATAGTTTGTTTTTTACAATCATTCATTTAACATTAATAGTTGGTTTTTTAAATATATATAGGCCCATATTAATGAAAAAGAAAAATTTAAAAATACTTATACTGTAGATATTCCAAAGATTGAAGATCATATTATTCATATGATGTTTGAAAATAGTTAGAAAAAGAGTCCCTAAAAAAATATTGCCATTTGTGGAAATTATCACGGAAACGTGACTGCCATTTTGTAACGAACCGTATGTCAGATTGCAAGATTGTAGAGTAATTCATTGCTGAGGAAAAAATAATGAAATTCTCACCTATGAATTTCACCGAAAGCTTTATGTCCCCCCTTAAATTTGATACAAGCATTGATTTTTTTCCATTGATTAATCAGTAAAGATATTTTTGTGAAAACTAAATCGTGATTTTTTTCGAAACAGGTCATTGATCCCATTTAAAAAAAAAAAAAAAAAAAAAGACATTTTAATGACGAATTGTGTGTGACAAGATTCACTATGAAATATGACAATTATTCAAAAGGAAGGAAAATTCTCCACAAACCTTGAGTATGTGTACGAAAAAAAAATCTGATGTGAAAGTCACATAACTTCCTCTGCCCAAATAAAAGTTAGCAGTATTCACATATCCTTGTACAGAATCGCAAGACACAATTTTACGCTGATTATCGTATAAATACCTCTTCTTTCAATGATGCGACTAAAAGCGCAGGCTAGCCTATATAACAAACTTAAAAAAAAGAACAAGTGACTGCAGACGTTTATTGAACTTTCCGCCGTAAAGAATAATTTCCGAAATTATCGAATATTTCCCTCAGATACTTCTTTACTCTATGCATGGCCAACAATACATCTTTCTCACTTCACATTCTTATATAGAATAAGAGGCCGTGAAAGAGCGCGAATTCAGTTGTTCACCACGCAAGACAAACTTTCTACAAACAGTGGGTGAACAGTGGGTGGCTTATAACTACCCTCAGAGAATTTTCTCGAAAAAATGTTTCAAATAAAAGTTTTAGCTCTTAGTATAAGCAACCCATGTGCAAAATTTAAAGAAAATCGTTAGAGCCGTTTTCGAGAAAATCGCGAAAAACGAAAATTTCTTCTATAAAGTACCCTTAAAAACCAGGGAAATTTGTCGCCAATCTACGAATCACATCTTCAGAAGGTACCTGACCCAAATACGAAATTTTGTTTTCATACGATTCTCCGTTTCGGAGCTAGCCTGTTCACAAACTTCCACACGGACAGACAGACACACACACTGACACACAGACATGTTTCCAAAAATAGTATTTTTGGATTCAGGGTGCCTTGAAACGTGTATATATGCTCAAAACTCAACTTCGAATTTTGGGGTCGAAAACAATACTTCCTCTACCTATAGTACCTATGGTACGGGCAGAGGAAGTAATAAAGAATGTATATTTCAAAACGTCACTCCCAATGGTTGCAAACGCCGTATAACCGATGCTCTTTCCTAAACTTGAAATGCATATTGAACATGTCTCGTGTATCTTAAAATTGGTTTTGATTGTGGATGTTTTATGGCGACAAGCCACAGGGGCTGTATCTCATATTGGGAAGTGTGTACCTGGCTAGGACGTCATAAATACAGGCAGGCGTAATAACATGCAAATGTATGTAAAACAGCCAGAGTGGGCTGACTTGTAGATTGTTTGTGGCTTGTATAAACACTCAGCGCTCCTGGTGGCGGTATCGGAAACCATCCCACGTGAGAAAGTAAGTATTTGTTTGTTTGTTTGTTTGTTTGTTTGCTTGCTTCTGTGGTGTAATTTCTCTCTTATTCACCGTTGTGTAGTTTCAACTTGAAACTATGCTGGGTACAAAGTCCACAATTATTGTAGCAAAGTGGATAGCTAGATAGATAATCTCCCCTTGAGAGCCGTGGTTGGAATCCCTTCTGGAACGAAATGAAACGGTAAGAGACTTACCACATCAAGCCAAGCCTTCTTATAAGTGGCAGAAAGGTACTTTATAAGAGACTAGCTTAAAAGACCCGGCGTCGCCCGGGTTTTGTATTTTGTAATTGGAAATTAACTTATGAAGGATTTTCAATTTTAAATTCTAGGTCCTTATATAGGCATTTATAATTTGAAATAGGAAGAACGACTTATTACACTCAAACTATTCCCTCAGAAAACGCTTGATATAGTTTTCTTATTGCTCATAGAGGATCTAGAATGTTGCCTCCCATCGCTTGTACAGTGCACAGCAAGCCTGGTAGAGGTTTAAATAAGAAGAAACAGAAATTCCTGTAACATAAAATTGTAATACCGAGGCGGAAAATTTTATTTCTCACTCTCATGTTACCATAAAAGTGTTTTGGGGATGAAATTAAACAGAAAGCAATATCACTTTCATACTTCTCTCTCCAAAAACCTGCGATATAATAATATACCATATTACCATACCTCGTATTATTTTCTCTATGTCCAGAGTAGAGAAAAGTTATGTGACTGCATTATTTTCGTGGATTATATTCTTTAATATTTATTTATAACATGAATTATAAATTGATACCTTCTCTTATTTGTCAAACTTGCATTTCTTTTTTTTTTTCCAAAGCAATCTGATACATTAGCAACAATATGTTCTGTGATTTGTGTTTTATAATTCTGTGTAAAAAGGGATTAAGTATTCTCAAAAACATTTAATTTTTGGCATTTAAAATCAAAATTTTGTAAATTCCTTTCTTAGTGAGCACCTACATTATGAAACGAAGGTACTGTCAAAATTCCAAGTCTCTACCTATTATAGTTTAGGCTCTACGTTGATTCCTGTCAGTCAGTCAGTCAGTCAGTAAGGACAGAGCCTTTTATATATAAAGAGATTGTGTGGGAGACGAGAGAATGTCTGTACGCGCGATAACTCAAATACGCTTAACGGATTATCATGAAACTTAGTACACGCATTTATAACATTCATGAGAAGAAGCCTATTGATTTTGGACCAGCTCTGTTGACCGGTACCGGAGTAATTTCTAATTTAGTGCCTATTATTATAGTATTATATTAGAAAGGCGCTATCACTCGGATTAACGGATTTTCATGAAACTTGGTATACGCATTTACAACGTCCATGGGAAGCAGCCTATTGATATTAGACCAAATCGGTTGACCTGTACCGGAGTAATGCCCAATTTAGTGTCTATTTTATAGTAATATATTATTAAGAATTTATCAAATGCAAGTCAGTTCTCATGACAACATATTGTTTTACAGTGTTCACATACGGCTTTGGAAGTTGCAATACAGCTAGATTTGACACTACCCAAATATTCCTTCTTATATGATTATCAAACTAGACCTTTGTTCTTCCATAAGCCCTACTTAATGAATCTATCCGGAGCTTAGCTCGGAAATCGTTTAAAAAAAAAATTATTTTCTGCATATCATAATTGTAACGCCACTGCATATTTGGAGTAACGCCACTGCATACTTGGGATACCGCTAATACGCACCTGCTGTGTTGGAATAATCAAAAATCTTGAATAAAGTGGAATTGATTCTATCAGCCCACAACCATTACAAGAGAGCGGGCGATTTTTAATGCATATCCTGTGTTCCATTTCCAAATTGAAGTAGAGACTGCGTGCGTTACATTCACATCATCTCTGTGTTCAGTTCATCTGAATCACTTGGAAGATTTAATATGGCGATTCTTGGAAACCAACAGCCAATCCATGATCTGACTAACCCCAATGAGTTGGCATAGAAAAGTGGTCCTGAGTTCAAATCTCAAACCTCGTGGCCGGACACTTTGATTTGGGGTTTTCATAGTTTCCTATTCGCAAAAATCTATTTAAGTTTTAATGGTACATACCAGTTAATTCTGTCAACCTAAAATCCACAGCAATTAAAACTTCAACATGTACAACGTCAGAAAGTTTGTGCAACATATTCTTTTCTTTTTTTCTCTTTCGTAGTTTTACCTCTCCTTATAGGGACTTTTATGCGGCCTCGACCTGTCGGGAGAGGAATGAACTATGGATCACAACACATACATACTTTTTTGACCAGACAAGAACATGGAGGGCCTCCCCGGATGAGTGATCAGCCCAATGCCGGGGGCCACCTCCGAGACAACACGAACACATAGGACGAGACATATCATTCACTCACTCACACTCACACACACACACACACACTCACTCACTCCGAACAAGGCGAGGATGGGATGAAGATGATAATGACGGCCAGATGATATCTGGGGACCACAAGGACATAAAGTTACCCGACATTTGTCTCACAGATGAGGGAAACCCTGAGAAAAACCTCACCTAAGTAACTTGTCCCGACCAGGAATCAAACCCGTGCCAGCTGCGTGAGAGGAGCGAACGCATCCCCTGAGCCACAGCGGTGGACATGCAACATATTTTGTATAATTTATTTCGGAAATAAACTACTATACTAATAATTGTTTTCTTTGCAGTCCGCGCAGATTTATAATTTGAGTGGGAAATTGAGTATCACGCATTTAAGAGTTAATTTGTTGGGTTCCAATCATTTCTTCAGATTTAAAGGAGCTTTGAAAGAGCTTTAAGTTAATATATCACTCAAGTGCCGTGAATTAGCAGGTAGTGACGTCATTGATGGAGCGGAGTTCACAATGGCAAATGATTCAGTCGTTTTTTCATATCAGTTGGCGACAGCCGGAAGGTCTTTATTTATGTATATCCATTGTTCGCTCTCTGAATAAAAAAAAAACTTTAAAATAAAACAAGTTTTTTTTTTTATCAGATTGTACGATTCTTTTCCGATATCAAAATGTTAACTATTGTAGAGCAAGCTGATACAGGACATAAGAGCGTTGTTTATTGCTGGAGTACATGAACCTTTCAAAATGTAGATAATATAGTCCAATTATTCATTGCTTGGCCAGGCGGCTTCCTTTCGTCAGATGGAAAAGTTTGCCGACAGCTCAACCCATGCTTTTTATTTTTACCGCACCAATCAGTTAGTTACCCAGCCAATCAAAATCTAAGGATGTCCTGTGACGGTTGTGACAGCTACTATTTACTCCGCGTGGAGTGAAACGCGGGGTCGAAAGATCTAGTTGCAGTAAACAATAACACGTGTGATTTGATTAGAGCGAGGGAAGAGGTCAGTGATAACCAGGGCCCGGATTCTGATGACCTAAAATTGTTTGAAAAATGATCTAAAAATGGCCCTGAATTTTAAAGAAAATGACTTAATAATTATAAAAAATGACCTAAAATTGATATTTTATTTATAAAAAGTATTATTGTACACACAAAGTTATAGACTACTTTGTACATAATTGTAAAAACTGTAATGTTGTGAATGTTATTTTCTCACGGAAATTTATACTGGCACTGAGGCACTGGTGAGTCAAAATTCGGCACAATCTTTTGTGGTCTGCCGGATTATATTGTTTTTTATTGAGGGCAAACAGTAGTTTCACTCTCAAATCCAAGCAGGTGCCAAGTCAATCTAATAAAAGTAGTAATATAATACAAAATTTTGCCGTTTCTTTCATTCTCTGTTCCGACTGAGATATGACAACATTTTGAAGCCGAATTTTTCCTTCTTGTATTAAACGAACAACACTTCAAAGACGGCACCGCTAGCGACGAAAAAAGTTAATACACTCAATGTAAATATATGAAAATGACTAAATAAGGAAGCAAATGACACGAAAATGACAAAATAATGACCTAAAATTGAAATAAATGCCCTAAAAATATAAAATTGCATAAAATGACAAAAAATGTCCTAATAAAAATGCATTTCTATAACCTAGAGGCCATGAGTTGGATTTATCCACAAGTTGGCAATGTCCATGCAGCATCAATAAAAAGATGACATGTCATTAGAATGTGGGCCTTGGTGATAACGATGAGAGAATGTTGCAACGTTGCTTGTGTTTTGGAAAGCGGAAACCAAGACAGAATTGGTCAGATCAATTAACATAAAGAAACACCGATTTAATGGTTAATTCCTTTCAAACCGCCTGGGTATGTAATGAAAAACTGTTCTATACTGGTTCATACAAATCAGAGCTCCCCGTCTTTGTTTTCCAAATTCCGGCTTTCTTATTGGCACTCACTCTAACATAGCCCTTCTTCCTCTTTTCTATACCGGGTGTTCGAAAATTCATATTACAAACATCTAGGGCTTGTAGATGGGACTTAGTAGACAATATTTCGAATAGGAAACCATGTCCGGAAATGTACCGTTTACAATGTGTCGGATTTGCCGGTGTTGTTTTGCAACCGGATAGGCAGTACATGACGTCAGAAGAGCACTATGTGAAATGAGGTGTGACATAAGGTACAGAAGTAAATTACGTTTGACTCAATACAGACGAAAGTCAAATTTTTTTGGTAACAATACCAAAGTAACAAAAAATCTTTCATTGATCACAATAACACTTGTGTCAACAGTGGAAAAATAAACAATTTTTTTTCTGTATTCTGCACTGTGTCTCATACGAAGGTGCTGAACAAAATGTTAATGTGATCAGTGAAAGTTTTTTTTGTTACTTTGGTAATGCTATCAAAAAATTTGACTTTCGTCTATAATGAGTCAAACTTCATTTACTTCTGTACCTCATTTCACACCTCATTTCACATGGTGCTCTTCTGACGTCATGTACTGCCTATCCGGTTGCAAAACAACACCGGCAAATCCGTCACATTGTAATGGCTGTGGACATGGGTTCGTATTCGAAATATTGTCTACTGAGTCCCCTCAAATACTATAGAGGACAATAAAGGACACTTACAGCTTGTGGCAATGGAAAAATGGGGGACAGATTTTGCAGCACTCCTGGTGGCACAACCTGCAAGCTTGGGGGCAAATTAAAATATTCAAAACACATATAAACTGCAATTTCACCAAACACTAAGGACCAAAACACTGTTTAAGTAATTATAAGAATAATAATGAGCAAACAAGACACAGAAATTCCGAAATAGTTATGAAAATATCAATGAAAACACAAATATTTCAACTTAGAGGTTGCTAACAACAACTCTCTCTTTTTTTCAATGTTGCTTTTTTGTTTAATTTTTTAGGTCATTTATTTCCAAACCAGTGTTTTTAAATCTGGACCATAGATAGATAGAAAAATCATATCCCTTATACATATCATGCCGAGGTTGGCTACTTCAGCTCCTCTAATAGAAATTGGTTGATATCTTTGTATCTAGTTACTGCATCTGTATTCAGTAGTAGCAAGTTGGGCCGTTAGATGGTGCTCAAGATATTGTCCCTCAATATATCGCAAAGTGTCCTGTAATGTCCTCCATAGTATTTGGTCCCCTCTACTAGCCCTAGAAGTTTGTATTATGAATTTCCGAACACCCGGTATAACATAGACCTTTCATTCCACTCATAATATGGCAGCTTGTCTATGTCCATTCTGTATACAGGTAAAATATTTCGGTGTTATTCATTAACACCCTGTATAAAAACATGCATATCTTGACTTATGTTTTGTTGGCTCTAGTTTGATAAACACTGAAGTGGGTGAATGTATTGTTTTGCAGTTCCGCCTGATATCCTAGACTACCCCACCAGCACAGACATGGTGGTGAGGGAAGGAACAAATGTCACACTGCGATGTGCAGCCACCGGCTCCCCACCCCCCACCGTCACGTGGCGTCGAGAGGGCGGCGAGGGGATTCCCCTAGGCAGCGGCCAAGAGGGTGAGTTTATGCATTAAAGTGTTTACGGCGATTTCATCTGGCGTTTAATTGTGGTACTCTCTTGACAATAGAAAGCATATTACATCCCTCTGAAATAAAAAGTTAAAAGGTTGCGCTGATGCTTCGAAACTCCATAGGAAAGAAAAAGAGAGACTAACGGAAATGCTGTTTTCTTACTTTTATATATCTAAACTGTTATTTATTTTATTTATTTATTTAACCTGGCGGAGTTAAGGCCATAAGGCCTTCTCTACCACTCAGCCAGGGAAAAAACATGAAACACATAAATAATAATAATAATAATAATATTAATGATTAATAATAAATTAAAAAGAACTGATATACATGAATACAAGAAACGTACATTAAATACAAAGAAAAAATTCCAACATAAGTACTTGAATAATATGAATATATAATACAAATGACTAAAAATAAAGAAATAAAAAAAAAGATGAAAGTCTAAACAAATATATTCTTAATTATTACAAAATATAATGAAAATTAAAATATATATTACTAATTAGCATCAATTCCTAAATGTTATTGTATACTGTATACTGTATTGTATATTGTAAATGTTATATAAAATGCATTGTATATGTTCAGGGGTGACATACAGCTTTCGATGCTGAAAAATAGGTGAAGTTAATTTTTTTTCTCACCAATAAATTGTTGTAATCTGGCATGCTCTATTTTGAATAGTGCTAGAATTGCATACTATTTTCAGAATTAATTTAACTATTACAGTTAATGGGAAATTATCATTACAAAATGGCAGCTAAATTTTGTGCAATGAAGTGCCGTTTCCCTGATAATTTTCATAAATACCAATATTTCTAAATGATTCTTTTTTCTATCTATTTGTAAATGTCATATAAACAACATAATCTAGAATCTTTGGATTACCTGCAGTATAAATATTTTAAAAAGTAATTAATCACTTTTTTATTCTTTCTTACAAATTTTTACATAAGATATATTTTTAAAAAAACTATTAAAGTTACATCAATGATTCTCTAGTGTTGTTCATTAATATAAAATATACTTGCATGAAAAATTTCACTGCAATATGATGTTTGAGTTATGGCCAACAGCCATTTTAGTGCCTTAAGAGTTTATATCTATTTTTGGGTATATTTAGGTCGCTGATGCCAGATGGGCCATTAGTTTTGCCCTATCAGCTTTAATTTCGTGAGATATGGTATTACCATTATGCATATTATCCCATTTTACGTTTGGTATAAATAAAAAGCAGTGCCTATTTGTAGCTTCTAAATCACGTGAAGAAAAAAGCAACACACTAACATTACATTAACATTACAATAACAATATAACATGGGGTGTTTGAAAAAATTGATATTATCACATATCTTACGGTCGTTTATGACTTATGAGCTGTCAATTTGAAGGTCAAAAAATAATCCAGCCTTTAGTTTTTCTGTACAGTTTTCGATCTATGTGTCCAAAGTATGGTCAAGAACCTTCACTAGCTATATTATCAAGCAAGATTTTGTTTCGCTAGACTAAGAGTTCACGAATAAAATCTATATAAAAGTAGACCTGGTAGAGAAAACTGTTTAAATATTTGAAATAAGCCCACTAAGTGTAGCTAAAATCTGGTAAAAGACTCTCGTTTGTTGGGCTGATTACACTTTCCTAGAGATAATTTAGATCTTAAAATAAAATTCATTTCTTAGGATTGCCTAAACGATGCTCTTTTTTCTACTTTCGCATTATTTTTTGTTTTAACTTTTACGCTACAAAGATTTATTATTTATTCATGAAGCTCCGTTAAGTTGCACATTTTATGCTTTTCTTCCAGTGGCACAAAAAATTACAACTAACTTACACAAACTACTAACAGAGATTTTAAAACTTATTTATTATTAACAGGTATTCCAGGAAAGAGCTTGACTATTGCTGGCGAGTCAATATGTATAGTTGTGAAACGTAGATTGACGTAGATAGGTCATCTAGCTTCGTTTCAGTTCGAAGACCGCAAAAATATACGTCACGTATCCTGCTAGTTGTTCAGCGAATTATTTAGAGCCCCTAAAATGATATCTCTGTCTAGGCAGAATGGAATATCTGAAAATGTATTTTAACAGAGTTGCGGGAATGTCAGGAAGAAAAAATATTTTCTTTTTCTATTTCAGAGATTCAGTTTTACACTTTACACAAAATTATTGCATACTATTTTTTCTACAATAGGGAAAATACATGAAGATATAATTTATTACATTGTCAGACAATGAATTAAAATGTAAAGTATTGATTTTATACTATTTTTTGTTTTCTTCCTACGGCTCTTTTCACACTGGGTCACTTGTGACGGTCACCGGTGATTGCAGTGAATTCCCCCCCGGTCACTTGTGACGGTCACCCCTAGTATTGCCAATAGTAGCTACATGATAGGCCTAACACAATTTGTAATCGCTTTTGACATCCTAAATGGGAGGTCGACATTCCACTTTACTTATAAAATCTTCAGTATTAATCAAATCTAAACTCATGGATGGATAACTAGTTTCACTGAGTTTGATTATACAACTGAATTATATATATATATATATAATTATATATATATATATATATATATATATATATATATATATATATATAATAGGCACTAAATCGAATAATGTACGATGTACACTGTTTGTAGGTTTAGAAAAAGTGTCATGTTATATCTCCCACAGGTTTGTCAGCCTGTCACCTCCGTCTAGCGGTATGACGTCACACATCAAATCCCGAGTTTCTTCTTAATACGAGGACAGACGAATTCGCTAGATCGTGGTATAAAAGAAACTGCAGCGGCGAGGGTGGGTCGGGCGGGACCGATTCATCCCAAGGTGCGACTTATAGCCTATTTGATTTTTCCCGAAAGTTTGATAAGCAATTGTGAAGCAACATATCTGAGGGGATCTAGATATTAGTCCAGTCACCAGGTACTGAAAATAAGGTTTGCCTGGAAAAAGGTCCGAAGTTAATGATTTTTTACTATGTTGTATATGGGTATTCTGAGGTGTAGAATCCAAGTTTTCCAATACGAGAACCTTGTGCTAACTTCAGGGCAGCCGAAAAATCCCGAAATTTTTGGACTTTTTTCAAAGTTTTCCTTATAACTCCTCAAAAACGCGTTTTATCTGAAAATACTCTATTATAAAAATTAAAGGGCAATAAATTTTCTACAATTTCCATTGTTTAAACGTTTTTTAAGTCGAATACGTACCGAGATATGAAGCTTCGAAGTTTCGAGTTTTTTTCAAAATATTGAAAAACTGCAAAAAATGCAGGATTTTCCCTAGTAAATTTCATCTTCCAACATTTCTATATGGATAATAATAGTAGTAATGGTAGGTGAATCTAAATTAATAAATTTAACATCATCATCCCCTTCCCCCCCCCCCCCCCGTCAGGACGTTCTGTTGGGCGATTTCGTTGATGGCCGTGAAACGGTTTATAGTCCAGTCACCAGGTACTTTTGCCTGTAAAAAGGTCCGAAGTTAATGATTTTTTTATATGTTGTATGTGGATATTCTGTGGTGTAGAATCAAAGTTTTCCAATACGAGAACCCTGTGCGAACTTCAGGGGAGCCGAAAAACACTGAAATTTTGGGGATTTTTTCAGTGTTTTTCTTATAACTCCTAAACAATGCATATTAGCCTAAAATACTCCACTACAAAAGTTAAAGGGCATGAAATTTCCTACTATTTGAACTGTTTACATGTTTTCTAAAACCAAATATGTACCGATATATGGTGTTTCAAAGTTTTGAAAAATTCTAAAAATATCGAAAAACTTCGAAAATGGAGCATTTTTTCTAGTAACATTCATCTTTAAACATTTCTGTTTGAATAACGTTCAATAACCTACACAATAGAAACCCCATTCTTTATGAGATGTTCATTTAAGAATAAAGTACACAATAATTGATACATAAAAATGTATTTTATAAAAATTTATACTACATATGATATGTGGATATATTAACTAAGTAGAAAACGTGTAAATTATTAAAAATTTCCATTAATATTGATTGATAAAAGCATTGATCTCTTTGCTCCCGATTGGCAAATCGGGATCATCTCTCAGTAATTCCTCCTGAGCAATGATCTTATCGATGATGTCCTCCTTTGCTGCCATTTCAGCATTCACTCCTTACAGGATGAAGACCTTGGCAGCAGAAAATGTGTAGTAATTGACTGCATAAGGTTGTATGGGGTAAGACTACATCACGCACGTTCGAGTCAGTGTGCAAGACCTACGTGGACTAGGTACAGAAACACTTTGGGTATAATGCCATAGTAGTAATCGATGGATATCTTAGTGACGTCGCTTATCAGAGCACCAAAGCAGCTGAACGATATCGTCGGGCTTTGCTGCAATCGTCCAGAAAATTTGTATTTTCGTTAACAACGGCCGTTACATTGTCGCAAGAAAAATGTTTGTCCAATGACACGAACAAGAGAAACTTTACTTCAATGCAGATGACGTAAATGGCAGCAAAGGCATCGAAGTTAAGCAGGCAATAGAAGATGCTGATTTCATGATAGTGAAAACTGCAATATCTAAGGCTTCTGACTTCGATAGTGTTACTATCACAGGTGACGACATCGATCTCTTAGTATTGCTGACTGCATTAGGCTCTTCTCAAAAGAGCGTTTATTTCCAAAAGAGTGGGAGAGGTAATACCCCAGTGTTTTGTATTCGCCAGCTTCGTGCAAATACAATATTCAGGATATTCTTTTCCTTCATGCAGCAAGCGAGTGTGACTCTACATCAAACCCATTTGGACAAGGAAAGAAGAAAGTTTTCACTATGTATGAAAAAAATCGTTCTCTGTCTGACATCGTTAGTGTTTTCAAAGATAACGAAGCAACACCATGCCAAATTTCGGAAGCAGGGGAAAGTTTCTAGTGATACTGTACAGTGGTAACATGGACACAGATACTCTGGATGATCTTCGCTACCGAATATTTTCCAACTCCGTGTCAAAATCCAAATTCAACCTTGCCAGATTGCTCCCTACACGAGACGCTGCCCGGTACCATTCTTTTCGTACCTATCTGCAAGTGCAGACGTGGCTGGGCTACGAAAAGTTACCGTCAGTTTGGGGCTGGACTTTAACGAAACGAGGGCTGATCCCTATAACAACGACCATGGATGCAGCTCCAAAAAAGTTGCTGCACATGATACAATGCAAGTGCATGACAGGGTGTAGTACCGGGGCTTGGAGCTGCAAAAAAGCAGGACTCCGATGCTCAACCATCTGCAAGAATTGTGCAGGAAATGCTTGCGAGAATTCGCCTGAAACCGACATCAACGAGGAAGACACAGACATTGAGTGCGACGAGGAGGATGACGTCATCGATGAGATCATTGATCAGGAGGAAGAGGAATCACTGAGAGATGATGCCGACTTGCCATTGGGACCAAAGAGATCAAGGCTTTTATGAATTAATATGAATGACTAATTTGTAATAATTTACATATTTTGTACTTAATATATCCACATGTCATTACATGTATTATACATTTTTATAAAATTCATTTTTATGCATCGAGAAAAGAACATCTCATTAAGGGTGGGGTTTCTATTGTGTAGGTTATTGAACGTTATTCATATAGCAATATTGAAAGATGAAAGTTACTAGGGAAAATCCTGCATTTTTTGCAGTTTTTCAATATTTTGAAAAATAACTCGAAACTTCGAAGCTCCATATCTCGGTACGTATTCAACTTAAAAAACGTTTAAACAGTGCAAATTGTATAAAATTTATTGGCCTTTAATTTTTATAACAGAGTATTTTTCAGATAAAACGCGTTGTTTAGGAGTTATAAGGAAAACATTGAAAAAAGCCCAAAAATTTCGGGGTTTTTCGGCTGCCCTGAAGTTAGCACAAGGTTCTCGAATTGGAAAACTTGGATTCTACACCTCAGAATACCCATATACAACATACTAAAAAATCATTAACTTCGGACCTTTTTCCAGGCAAAAGTACCTGGTGACTGGACTATATCACAAATTGCTGATGTGTGTGATTTTGGTAGAATTCGTGTGGCCGTATTTCCCATTACAAAATAGACGTAGCACACACAAACCTCGGCACTTAAGCTTTCCGATATTAATCATTAAAATAAGGAAGAGAAAATTACGTCTATACCAATTCACTCCAATTAATATTTCTTGTCTACAAATAACAAAGTTTTCTCCTATCTTTATCAAATAAATCTGGAAACTTGTATTTTATATCAATAACTCCTAGATGAAGTCTTGTTTCCTTTACTTTATATGTCATGCTTTCGTTTAATCGACGACGACGACAAGACCGAACTAACCGATTATTGAAATTTTTGTAATCGATCTTTGAGTTAAGCTCGAGATCGATTCGACTAAGAAGGGCTTTAGGGCCTTTTCACACTGGGTCACTTGTGACGGTCACCGCTAGTATTGCCAATAGTAGCTACATGATAGGCCTAACACAATTTGTAATCGCTTTTGACATCCTAAATGGGAGGTCGACATTCCACTTTACTTATAAAATCTTCAGTATTAATCAAATCTAAACTCATGGCTGGATAACTAGTGTGAATACTCCCATTTAATCCAATGCTTCTTCGCCGGTGACGGTCCCCCGGAAAATTTTAAAAATTAAGACGCAAAATAACGAGTTTTAAGCTTCCCACGCTTTATACTTGTATTAAGTAATTTATCGGCAGACTTAAAAAAATTATACAATTTTCCTTTTTTTAATCAATGGGGGGGGGGGGTTCAAACCCCCAACCCCCCCCCCCCTCGGTACGCCTATGATAGCCATTTCTTGAGTCGTATATAGAAGTTTCAGATTTTACATTTATATTAACACCGGTAGAACCATTTTTTTTTTCTTTCTTCGAAAATCAAAATTTTGACCATAGATTTCATGAAAAGTCCTCTTAAAATTTCAGTTAAAAAAAAACAAATTCATGGCGGTTGGATGAAATTCCGAAAAAGTCCTTACTTCAAAAAATAAAGTAAATACCATTAACCGTTTACCCGCTGTGCTTGTCCACAGGCGGACAGACAGACAGACGGCATTCCAAACACTTCTTTTTCAGTTTCTAGGCATCGTGTTATCTCGATTTCAAAAATACAGGCTATATGTGCACTTACGTATCTATTGTATGTACTAATGACCGTAACAAACAACTGAAAATTAATATATTTTCTCCAATCGGTCATTAGGCGGTTTTTGAATCGTAGAGAAACGCAATATGTAAAGTTACAGAAGTGGCTGTTTGAAAGAATGATAGGGGCAAGATTGGAGCCCATGACGGAATAATGGACTCTGTTAACACAAGGAGGGGCGTGGCCATGCAAGATACATAGTGACGTGGCCATTTTCTTCTTGTTCTTCTTACTATAAGGATCTGGCGAAGCGAATAAAATAAATGTGACGCCCAGGCCTAGAAGAGTTAGTGATATTGTGCTTTTCTATGGATTCCGAAATCGCCCGTGCACATCGGAACTAGCTGTCCAACCTAACCTCACATTAGAAGGGTGATTGTACAGGGTGTGGTGAAAAAGTCGGGAGACAAAAGAAATCTATATTATATTTCCCTATGTTCGATGCTCCGAATAATTTTGATTGGCTCTCAAACACACCAGCCGGCAGGGGAGGATCCAGAGAGACATTTGGGGGGGGGGTGACCAAAGGAGAGAGGGAAGTTTTTACTCATAAAAATTAATTATTCCCAGTACACAATTGAAAACAAAATGAAAATTTCAGCATTTTCTTACAAAGGTATTTCAAAATAATCAATGTCGTTGCTTTAATTTAAGTATTTGGGTTATGTTCTAATAAATTTTGAATAATTTGTGCTTAATGTTACAAATACAGGGGCGGATCCACAGGGGGGGGAATGGGGGAAATTCCCCCCCCCCCCTGTGGATCCGCCCCTGCCAGCCGGCCATGCAGTCCATGAGAGAATTTTGATCTCTCAAACGAAACTTTTAAGAATATAGAATGATTAAAATTATTATAATTTACTTTTTTGTAATAATTTCCTTTGGTGTAATGAACTACGGGAACCATTGGTTCTCGTGTTTCCATGGCCACTGCTCAATATTAACTACAGAATCCAACTTACCCATCATTCCCTGCGTCTTTGAATTGACCCGCAAAAATACTGATTTCTGGATAGGGGGTCCATAAACCTTGTTATGATAAACACTCAAGATTGTGCCAAAAGAAAAAAATCTGATGTGAAATTCACATAACTTTCTCTGTCCAAATAAAAGTTAGCCTTTTAGTACGGAGAAAATCGTAAGAAACGAAATTTTCTTAATGTATCGTCCCCTTAAAAATAAGAGAAAGTCGTCTCCAATCTTTGTGTCAAATCCACAAACCCAGATACAAAAATCCCTTTAGGCAGGCCTACAGGCGGAGGTAGATTTCGAAGTGCTTTTGGTTTAATTTATTGTCGCTGCATAGCCTTCTTTAGTAGTAGCATAGTCTTCTTTAGCCTTGGCATGGTAAACCTGCAGTAATAAGAACTGAATTCGGTAAAGAGGAAGAGCCTACAATCATTTGTTTTGACAACAAGAATAGGATATAATATTCTGGGAGGCCGTGCGCAAGATCAGCAATGAATAAAATTAGCAAAGCCGCTAAACAAGACAAAATTATGATATTATAATAATTCTTTTAAGTGTTATTATTTTCAAACATTAAAATCTCGCGTAATATGAGAGCTATCAAGAAACTATTTATTGATTTGTAGAGTACTCATCAAGAGCTTTTCAACGATACCCCACAAGACGTGGTTTCAAAAGTTTCGAATTTTCATCCCCCACCCCCACCTCCACCCCCACCCTCACTCGAACCCCCGAATCGTTGGTGTCACTGTGAACTCCATTGGGAGTACTCTAATTTATTCAAACAAAGTTTCCCTCTATACTTCATAGGGGCCGAGATATACATTTTTAAAAATTTCAACCCCCTCCCCCGACCACCCCCTTGGGCCAATTTTGCCCATTAACGAACTTGTCCGAACTATTGGGCCTAGAAATAACATAATAAAATTTGGTTCAAATATCTTCAAAATTACGGCCGCTATCGTGTAAAGATATATATATATAAATATATATATATATATATATATAAATATCACAAATTTTTTTTTTGAACGGGCGGTGGTTTCGTACTTAGGGGAGCATGAAACGTAAAGATATGAAAGAATTTTTCGAAAATCATAAAGTGGTATCCATTGCAATAGGTAGAATTTTCTTCGAAAATCTACCTAAAATGTTGTTTTCGTACGATTTTCCGTTACAAGAAGCCGTATTGCAAAGAGCGCGTATTCAGAGTGGGTGGCTTATAACTAGACTTCGGATTTTAGGTAAAAACCTATTTTAATCCTTAAGTGATACACGAACGAAAACTTGTATATGCATGTTTCATAAGTGAGTATGCCTAAAACTGATACTTTTATAGGACCTAAAACAGACTATTTTTACATTAGAGCTTAATATTGCCTTTTTGATTGTTTTTCCTTTAAAGTTAAAAACAAGTTATTTTTTATATAAATTCTAGCATTTATTTTCAGTTCGTACTAAATTTTTAGCTCGGAATGTGCATTACATGACACATTTGTGACATGGTTAAATAGTAAGGAATGTTTCGTCTTCAGTAGAAAAATTCCTTGGAATTCCCAAGAAAATGTAATGTTTTTCTCCCCACTCCTAGATCCAGTTATATATATATATATTATAAAACTAGTTCTCTGAATCACCGAGCTTTGCTAGCTATGCTAGCGTGCGTAGCTTCTGAGAGCGCACGGTAGTTATGGTAGTAATACAGGCACTAGTGATAGGTCTATATAATTCTTTGTACCACAAGCCTATATTTGTGTTTTATCATGATTTACTGATTAATGATGACTTCAATAAATATAATATTCTGCATTGCAATTGAAATATTTCAGAAAATTGGCAACTTAACGATTTTATAAGAGACTATTTTACGATTTTTAGAACCTATTTTCCAATTTTTAGAGCCTATTTTAGGTACCTAAAACAACACTTTTAGCTACCTAAAAGTCCGAAGTCTACTTATAACTGCCCTTCAGATAATTTTTTCGAAAAAAAATCCTTAATAAAAAATTTATATCTTAGTATAAGCAACCCATGTGGAAAATTTAAAGAAAATCGTTAGAGCTGTTTTCGAGAAAATCGCGAAAAAGATAATTTCTTCATGTAAAATCCCCTTAGAAATAAGAGAAACTTGTCGCCAATCTTCGGCTCACATCTTCAGAAGGTATCTGACCCAAATACGAAATTTTGTTTTCATACGATTCTCCGTTTTGGAGCTAGCCTGTTCACAGACATCCACAGAGACACACACACAGACTGTTTCTGAAAATATTATTTTTGGATTTAGGGAACCTCAAAACGTGTATTTATGTTAAAAACTCAACTTCGAATTTGGTGGTCGAAAACAATACTTCCTCTACCTGTAGTACCTATTATGGTACGGGCAGAGGAAGTAATAATCTAAGTTTGTCCACAGTTATTACTAGACTTCGGACTTTTAGGTCGCTAAAAATGATGTTTCAGGTACCTAAAATAGGCTCTAAAAATTGGAAAATAGGTTCTAAAAATCGTAAAATAGTCTCTTATAAAATCGTTAAGTTGCCAATTTTCTGAAATATCTCAATTGCAATGCAGAATATTATATTTATTGAAGTCACCATTAATCAATAATCATGATGAAACACGGATATAGGCCTATGGTACACAGAATTACTCGTATATGGAGCTATTACTAGGGCCTGTATTACTACCATAACAGAGAAAACCTAATCCCTGCGCCCAGAAGCTACGCAGAGAACTACTCGTAGGTTTTTTTTAACTGGATGTGGGAGTCAGGAGAAAAACTCTACATTTTCTTAGGAATTCCGAGGAAGTTTTACTGAGGACGAAACATCTACTCTTATACAATTCAACGGCCCTAAATAGCGTGCTTGCTCGCCCGCTTCGTGAGACATCGGGTATACTCGGCGATGTTCGTATCTCTCAGTCTAAACTTTCATGACGACTACAAGATTAGGAAAACCGTTTCTTTATTATATAAGGCCTAATGAAATGAACTCAATGAACAAATATTCTAATTTTATTTTTACTTACAATTTTCATAGCTCTGAACCACAAACATTTTTAATAATCTACAAGTGTAAATTTCTTAAAAATCCTGGAGTCAATGAATAGTGGCGGGCGAAGCCGGGGGCACCAGCAGTAAAATATTGATGATTTAACTCTTGAAATATCGCTGATAATAATAATCCAAATCAATCACTCCTTCTCTTGAAAAATTATATAATTTCTTAAAATTACACTGAATTTATCAAATAAAATTCACATCTCATTCATCTGTCAACAAACAGTTGAAAAACACCATTATCCACCGCCGTCTCGAGAATTACGCACGAGAATTAGCCTATACAGTTTAGAAGGCAGTGGATCACAGTTATCTTTGGAACTACATAATCGAATCTGAGATCGTTTTCCCAGGTTGCAATTTCTAATCGTGGAATGTACTCTAAAGCCGGAATTTTAGCTGTTTCATTAATTATTAATGGTTTAGTTTAAGAATGATTCGCGTGCAAGAGTTAATAAATATAATGCTTTATTTTTATTATACTATTAATTTCTAATTTTTCAGTTAATTATCGTGGGCGAAGCCGCGGGCACATCCTAGTTCCTTACTATTTAAGCACGTCACAAATATGTCATGTACTGCACATTCCGAGCTAAAAATTTAGTACGAACTGAAAATAAATGCTAGAATTTATAACAAAAAATAACTTATTTTGAATTTTAGAGGAAAAACAAGCAAAAAGACAATATTAGGCTCTAACGTAAAAATAGGCTGTTTTAGGTTCTATAAAAATATCAGTTTTAGGCATAGTCACTTATGAAACATGCAT
Organism: Ectobius pallidus; assembly: GCA_964059195.1. NCBI lineage: Eukaryota > Metazoa > Arthropoda > Insecta > Blattodea > Ectobiidae > Ectobius > Ectobius pallidus. The sequence goes on from CAXKWD010000002.1 coordinate 9,267,636, forward strand.
ATACAAGTTTTCGTCCATATATCGCTTAAGGATTAAAATAGGTTTTTACCTAAAATCCTAAGTCTAGTTATTACTACGCCACAAAAAGGGGTCTAAATAAATATTAAGAATGTCCTACCGGAACCGAAATATATGGGTTTGATTCCCACTCACGACAGATTTTCCACTACAGAATAATCATAATGTATTCTCTTTTCTATCAGGTTTTTCTGTTCTATTTTTAGTACCGGTATTTTTTTAAATATCTTTCCAATTACGCTTATGTTGAATAATGAACTAATATCCCGTGAGCTTGTCACAGAGAATGACGTAATAATGATAATGCACACGAATAAAAAGCCGCCTGACTAAAAAATGTGTAACAATTGGAAACGCCACAGCGAATGCATAAATATTCATCATCTAAATCATTACATGCATTAGTAATGTTGCCAACAAAAATCGTTATATTAATAATTTATGACGTGCTAACGTATCCAACCAATTGCTGTAGCATCACTAAATAAAAGATGACAGCACTAGAACATCAATGTAAGTCAGTTAATATTCTGTACGTGTGTGACCTAAGATGTTCTGTATTTGAAATTCACGTACGGCATAAATATACATAAGCATAGGTGAGGTCTCTGAGACCGCAGTAAACACTTAAACCTCTGTTTCGGTCTGGATATCGTCTTCAAAGGTGCATTACCTTCCCTTCTGAAGACCAATTACACCCAATATATGTCACCCCATCAATAGAAAGTGAAATCATGCTAGAAAAGAGTTTGTTATTAAAGCGGTCTGTAAGACTTCACGTTCATAGTTACGTAAGTCTTTTTCAGTTAATTATTTTGTGAATAACTATGATTGAACGACCGGGACCTTCAAAAACTGTTGGGCCGAAAGTTTTAATACTTTCTTTACTCTATGCATGGCCAACAATACATATTTCTCACTTCACATTCTGATATAGAATAAGAGGCCGTATTGCAAAGAGCGCGTATTCAGTTGTTTCGACCTCATGCATAGCTTTATTGTTCACCAGGGAAAAGCTAATTTCTGTAAACTATGGGTGACTTATAACTACCCTTTAGATTCTTTCGGAAAAAAATATTTCAAGTATAAGTTTTAGCTCTTAGTATAAGCACCTCATATATAAAATTTAAATAAAATTGTTGTAGCCGTTTTCGAGAAAATCGCGAAAAACGAAAATTTCTTCATGTAAAGTCCCCTTAAAAATAAAAGAAATTTGTCGCCAATCTTATCCTCACATCTTCAGAAGGTACCTGACCCAAATACGAAATTTTGTTTTCATACGATTCTCCGTTTCGGAGCTAGCCTGTTCACAAACTTCCACACGGACAGACAGACACACACACACACACACTGACACACAGACATGTTTCCATAAATAGCATTTTTGGATTTAGGGAACCTCAAAACGTGTATTTATGTTAAAAACGCAACTTCTAATTTGGGGGGGTCGAACACAATACTTCCTTTACCTGTAGTTCCTGTGGTACGGGCAGAGGAAGTGAAAATGTGAATGGAATCTTTCACCAGTAGTATAAAAGGTCTCTTTCTGAACGTTATTAATGTCATACAACTCGGGGAATTGTGTAATGAATCTGTAGTCCACATAGCATGAAGGATTAGTTAGCCATGATAAGTACACAGAACCAGGAGTCCATAAACTACCTTCTGTTAGGGTCCTGAAGTCAAATCGGTAAGAAATCCATCCCGGGTTGTATTCAATCCATGCAAACCAACGCCGTCTCCACAGTCGCGCGGCCACTTCTCTTACATTCGTGTATTGCGTGTAGCATTCCTCTACATAGCAGGCGTTAATTTTAATACTCAATGGTTTTAGCAGATATTCAGAAAACGTTGAGATACACAACCAAAATAAAATCACATAACTACTCTAATGGCCAATACATCTTTCTCACTTCATATTCTGATATAGAATAAGAGGCCGTAGTGTAAAGAGTGCGTATTCAGTTGTTTCAGCCTGATGCAAAGCTTTATTGATCACCAGGCAAGCCTAGGGGTTCGAATGTTTATGACATGTCATATTTTTATCCTAACCTCCATTCTCACCGCAAACACAAATTAGACATGAATTGAAAATTTTTTGTTTTTATTTTGCATATAAAGCCATATTTTGGTAATTTGTATTGTCTTGGTCATATTTTGGCCACATTTATAATTTAATATTTGTCATATTTCAGTTATAAATTCGGTAAAGGAGCACAATATATACAGTGTATAATTGAAACTTATTTCAATAATTTAGTATTTATGCCAAATTAATAGGTAACCTACTCGTAAATTTTAAAATAATTGCAGTTGTTTACATTCTATGGGGATACGCAAAGTCTACAACATTTTACGAGTATTTGGAGTTGATGAAGCAAGCAAACAGGAGAAAATTCATTTAAATAGAAGTTCTTTACAAGTAAAACTGTTAATCCCCAAAATTGTTAAAAAGTGATTTTCTGATTGAATTCATGTGATGTAAGAATTTAGTGTCTTCAAACGTTTTAAATTAGAACATTTTTTTAAAATACGTTATTTTATAGGCCCTGTTTAGGATTTTGTAGTCATTTTTTGTCTTTTTAAGGGCATATTTGCAGTCATATTTTCCACTTTTTATGTCATGAACATCCGAACTCTACTGATTATAACACGATAAAATTATTACGATAGTCACTTGCGTATTTAATGTAATATAGATACAGATAGATAAAAGTAAATTGAAATAGAACGATTACTTCCTGAGAGCACTCTATTATGAATGGCGAGTCATATATTTTATTAGTTTTTCGAGATGTATTGACCCAATAGAAATTAACTACGATTTCCAATAATTTGTGCCATAAATTCACTTTCATTGAAAAAAACTCCTATATCAGCGTCATATCTGCCAAATACAAGCTTTACTATTTCTCTTCAGATAATCCAAGTACTTGTACTTGACTACATTCCGAAAGACAATCTACTCTTATACAATTCTACGGCCCTAAATAGCGTGTTCACTCGCTCCCTCACTTCGTGAGACATCGGGTATACTCGGCGATGTTCGTCTCTCGCAGTCTAAACTTTCACGACGAGTACAAAATTAGGAAACCCGTTTCTTTATTATATAAGGCCTAAGTGAAATAAACACAATGAACAAATATTCTAATTTTATTCTTACTTACAATTTTCATAGCTCTGAACCACAAACATTTTTAATACGCTGTCAGTATAAATTTCCTAAAAATCCCGGAGTCAATTAATAATGACGAACGAAGCCGCGGGCACCAGCTATAATATATTGATAGTTCCCTGGAAGTATCGCGGACAATAAAAATCGAAATTAATAATATAATTTCTGAAAATTACACTGAATTTATCAAATAAAACTCACATCATATTCATCTGTCAACAAACAGTTGAGAAACGATATGTATTACCCACCGCCGTTTGGAAAATTACACAAGAGTAATACAGTCTAGAAGGCAATGGTATTATCAGTGTTCACAGGTAGCTTTGGAACTGCATAATCGAATCTGAGATCGTTTTCCCAGGCGGCGCTTTCTAATCGTGGAATGTACTTCTAAAGCCGGAATTTTAGCTGTTTCATTATTTATTAATGGTTTAGTTTATGAATGATTCGCGTGCAAGTGTTAATAAATATAATGCTTAAATAATTATTATACTATTTATTTTTAATTTTTCAATTAATTATCGTGGGCGAAGCCGCGGGCACCTCCTAGTATCTTACAAACAAAAGCAAAGACTACCATCTTAAGCCTAAATAAATGAGGATGTATGTATTCCAGGGGGAAAGTGTTGAGTTTAGAACACGACCTTTCTGATGGAATAGCGTTGTTAGACAAAGCCTGCATTGGATTAAATCCAAAAATCAAGATTAAAGTCTAACGTTATATATTGCAGACAAACTACATTCATGGACCGGAAAAACGTTGTTGGAAATCAGAGCTCTCTAGCGGCCAGCTTTTTCTTCTTTTTTTCCCTTTCTAATAATATCATGTTCCAGATTCTCTAGACTAGTGATACTTCTAAATAACAAATCAACTTCCTTTTCCTCTTATTTTATTCTTATGTTTATTGGATTTTTCTTCTCCCTACTCATCTCTTCTATTACTCTTTGTGCTCACGAGTACCATAACAGATTTTATTGTTTTATTGGTAGCAACTTGGACTCGCATTCTGGAGATTCTGGGTTCAAACCACGTGGCCGGACTTTTGCTTTTCGTGGATTAAAGCAAATGCCTCTATCATACCCATCAAAATTGAATTTAAGTTGAAATTAACAGACCATAACGCATTAACAATAAAAATCCCTTTAGGCAGGCCTACAGGCTGAGGTAGATTTCAAAGTGCTTTTGGTTTAATTTATTATCGCTGCGCAGCACTCTTCTTTTTTAGCCTTGGCATGGCAAACCCGCAGTAATAAGAACTGAATTCGGTAAAGAGGAAGAGCCTACAATCATTTGTTTTGACAACAAGAATAGGATATAATATTCTGGGAGGCCGTGCGCAAGATCAGCAATGAATAAAATTAGCAAAGCCGCTAAACAAGACAAAATTATGATATTATAATAACTGTTATTATTTTCAAACATTAAAATCTCGCGTCATATGAGAGCTATCACGAAACTAGTTATTGATTTGTAGAGTACTCATCTAGAGCTTTTCAACGATACCCCACAAGACGTGGTTTCAAAAGTTTCGAATTTTCATCCCCCACCCCCACCCCCACCCTCACTCGAACCCCCGAATCGTTGGTGTCACTGTGAACTCCATAGGGAGTACTCTAATTTATTCAAACAAAGTTTCCCTCTATACTTCATAGGGGCCGAGATATACATTTTTAAAAATTTCAACCCCCTCCCCCGACCACCCCCTTGGGCTAATTTTCCTCATTAACGAACTTGTCCGAACTATTGGGCCTAGAAATAACATAATAAAATTTGGTTCAAATATCTTAATAAAATTTGGTTCAAATATCTTCAAAATTACGGCCGCTATCGTGTAAATATATATATATATATATATATATATATATATATATACATAAATATATACACTATATATATAAATATCACAATTTTTTTTTTTGAACGGGCGGTGGTTTCGTACTTAGGGGAGCATGAAACGTAAAGATATGAAAGAATTTTTCGTAAATCATGACATGGTATCCATTGCAATAGGTAGATTTTTCTTCGAAATCTACCTAAAAACAGTTGCACATCACTAGTTACATGACCTACTCTGATATATCTACAAAACCTGACTCTTGATGTGACCTTAATGTTCAAACGAGTATAGAAAATAAACAAAAATGTTCTTATTTTGTTATTGTACTTTACCACAGTAGGCCTAACTGTTATATTTTTTTATCTAAGTAGAGGGCCTTGATTAAAATACAATCCCATCACAATCATTATCAGTTGCTATAGTAACAATACACAATGTATGTTCTAATCAATCTCTTTTACTTAAGCATGGCCTCTTATGTTTTTTTATTAGTATTTTATTCAGCTGTGTTTATAATCATTTTAGCTACGAGGCCATGTCAGGAGTTCGGGATCTGTGTCTTTACAGTAAGGTAGGCCATGGAACTATTGATTGTCAATTGTTTCTGTTATTGGTGTATTTTTATGAAGTAAATTTGAACTGATATTAATTTAAATGGCTATGATACAAGATGAAATGGTGAGGATGATTCGTGGTTTGTAAAATAATCCAATTCGGCATTTGCCTTTACCGGACCGCTCACCCAGATATGTCCATCTTTTCCTACCCCTCAAGAAATGACAGAGAATGGTAGAGATTGACAGAGAATTGGAGAAGGTTATCACTAGGCTCGAATTTTTAGACTTTAAGGTATTTTAGCCTTTTATTTTCGTGGAATAGCCCTTTTTAGGTTTTAAACAAACTATTTTAACTTTTAACAGCGAATTTTGTATTATAATTTTGACACAGACCCTCCTACACTTTTCTGTCGTCGGTCGGTAACTTATTTGAAAGTTAAAACGACAATTTCAGATTTCAATGAATTGAAAACGGCTCAAGTTTCATTTCCTGCCACGGCGAGGCGGCACATTTTCGAGTTACAAAGAAAAGCGACAAAGTGACATGTTAATTTCAGTGCATTGTATAAATTTATTTTTATTAGGCCTATGTCTTTTCTTAAAGTTCACAAATTCACATATTTATTTTCCTTTGCATTAATTGGAAAATCTTTTTGAAAATCGTGTTTTTTTCCGCAAAAGTCCTCTTTAGCCTTTAGTTTTTCAGAAAAAGTCCTCTTTAAGCCCTTTTTAGGCCCTTCAGTCTGATTTAGCCCTTTTTAGGTTCTTTAAGATTCACATGTTCGGAAGCAAGGGGAATGAAACGGAAATAGTATATTGCGATACAAAGGCCGTAAGGCATGATTACGGATCGAGGAAAGAGTTTGAAGAAACGAGGCGCTGGCGCCGAGTGTTTTCAATTTTCCGAGATCCGTAATGCGCTTACGGCACGTGTATTGCATGCTATTTTTTGCACGATGATTATTTATATCAATTTAATTATATTAATTGTGATATTACCTGAAAATATTCAATAATCTTGAAGATTGATGATTATTTCAGAAAGTGATTCGCATGTGTTTGTTGTTATGGGAACCGAATATTTGTCCTGGGGGGCCTTGTATTATGATGTGCCGTAAGTGAATTCTTACCGCACGGAAACTCTTACCGCCCATAGCAACAAGATTGCGTGTGGGAATGTCAACTTACGATCCACGGCAACAACGTTCGTAAGTACCACTAATTAGTTAAGGAGTGCAAAAAATACGTTAAAATGTTCTGATTATGAAGCTGGGGGTAAAATAGGTTAAAACCTTCAAATCCGGGCCCTATTTATCACACAATGGTTAAAATCTCAGGCAGCAGACTTCTACGACACTAGTGTTGAAAAGTTGGTCCCACGGTATGACAAATGTCTCAATTGCTATGGCGAATATGTTAAAAAATAACTGAACACTTGCTATATCTTTTGCAATAAATATTTCCATGAATTTTTTGTTTGTTTGTGTAAACGGCCCTAGAGAAACTTAGTTTATGGACGGCCCACGTATTTGGGTAGAGGATGTTAGTTGAGTGTTTCATAGGGGAGAGTTGCCGAAGTTGGACCGTTGCCTAAGTTGGACATCCTTCATATTTCACTATGTGTTAGTAACTTAAACCTTCAAGTTGGCTCTACTGGTGAGAAATGTTGTCAAAGACGCGTGATCCAACGGCCAGTTGGCTGCAGCTTTTGAAGAAAGAATAACTGCAATTATTGTGTTCTCCTCGTTTGTGTAACAAGAGTCGCGCTACAAATTACAAGCAATTGTGCAGAGTAAGAGTAAGCGAAACAATTACCTACATTATATTTTACAACTGCCTTTCATTAGTTAATAACTAGATATCGTAAAACTAGTTTTACATTTTGTGAGTCCTTGTATTATCATATTTCTTTACATGGCGTCCAGTTGACGAAGTTGGACCACTGCGTGTTTCCTAATTTGGACCAACATAACTTCCATTCTTCATATCAGCGTACTAGCATGTGCCCGCGGCTTCGCCAGCGATAATTATTTCAAAAATTAAAAATCAATAGCATAATAGTTAAATCATTATATTTATTAACACCTAAATCACGTGGACTACATACCACGATTAGATAGCGTCGCTTGGTAAAAGCGACCTCAGATTCGATTTCCTTGGCCCAGAATACCCCTGTACAGTGAGTTTCGTCCAGATCGAACAATGTTTGACCATATTTAGGCCTATCTTCTTCCGTGTAGGTTGAAAATTTCATATGTCTACGGGCCTTGACATTCTAAATAAATGAATCGACCAGCGTGGGCTTACAACAATCTAGCGATCGCGATGCTTTTATTACCACGGTATGACAAAAATAGCCAAAGCCAACTGCAATTGATTTGACATTGAAATGTATTACTGAAATCTGATGCTTCGACAGCGCTAAAATCACGTTTTCTGCCAGTTTTTCACTCACAACTCGCGAACGAAAGCTAAAATTAAAAATCCGGCTTCGATGCGCATTCGCCCACCTTTCAGCCCATCTATGTTTAAAATTTCAGATCTCTGCGTTCAGTAGATTTCGCTGGGCATCGTGGACAGACAGACAAACACGTCCTTTTATTATTTTAAGATAGCATGTGCCCGCGGCTTCGCCCGCGATAATTATTTCAAAAATTAAAAATTAAGAGCATAATAGTTAAATCATTATATTAACACCTAAATCATGTGGACTATATATCACGATTAGATAGCGTCACCTGGTAAAAGCGACCTCAGATTCGAGTTCCTTGGTCCAGAAAACCCCTGTATAGTGAGTTTCGTCCAAATCGAACAACGTTTGACCATATTTAGGCTAATATTGATTATCCCTATAATAATAATAATAATAATAATAATAATAATAATAATAATAATAATAATAATAATAATAATAATAATAATCCTCTTCGGTGTAGGTTGAAAATTTCATATTAGGTTTGCGTGCCTTGACATTAAAAACAAATGAATCGACCAGCGTGAGCTACAACATTCAAGAGATCGCGATGCTTTTATGTCGAAGGAATGACAAAAATAGCCAAAGCCAAATACACGATTTCTGCCCGTTTTTCACTCATAACTCACGAACGAAAGCGAAAATTAAAATTCCGGCTTCGAGGTGCACATTCCGACTCTTTAGTCCGCCTATGTATAAAATTTCAGATCTGCGTTGAGTAGATTTCGCTGGGCATCGCGGACAGACAGACAGACAGACAGACAGACACTTCCTTTTATTAATATAGATAGGCAGATTAGGTATATTTGGTATATTTTACATTTTTTTATGCAAGTTGTTTCCTAGGTTATTGTTTGTTTCTTCTTTGAAGCACTTTAACAGTACAAAACAGTTTGCTTCTAATTTACAAATTATAATTAATGGTTTTGTATAATAGGCCCTGACTAACTTACTTGAAATGTCATGAGTGAATAATAAATTTGTTAAAATACAGGCTCTTTAAAATATTACAATTATTATTTTTTTATTCACAGTTTTACCATCGGTTCAACTTAAGCAACCGGTTTCCTAAGTCGGACCATTTACAGATTTCTAAATTTTAAATTGTAGGCCTTGGAGATATATATCTATACAAAATATAATACTACCAGATGAAAGTGTATAAAATGTAGATTATTGTACAATATATTTTGTATCAATTAAATACAAAATAAAATCAGGTAAACTGATGTAACAAAGTGCCAGTATGTTTTTGTTTAATCAGTTATGACTGCAATTATGATATGCAGAATATGTTTTTTTAAATTGATTTCCAAGTTAAGCTCCAGATTTATTCATTAAGCAGGGCTTACGGAAGAACAAAGGTCTATTTTTTTTTTAATGCGATTAAAATCTTCCAGCATCACCTGAACTGTACAGATATGTGATATCATGACAATCGCACACTCACATAAAAATGTCAAAAAAAAATTCAAATTGGCCGGTTTCGGGTTTTGAACCATGGACTCCAGAATGTGAGGCCAAAGCGTTACCATCTCGGCCACCGGGGTCATTTTAACGGTCTAGTTGGATAAGCGCTTGTAAATCGATAGTGTTTTTTGTCATAGCTACCTGTATTTTAATTTCCAAGGCCTTATAAGATAACAGTAAAACAATAGGCAGTGTTGTCAAGATAATTGATTTTCATTTTTTTTATAAATTCTTTCGAATACGTATATTACCATAAAATAGGCACTAAATTGAGCATTACTCCGAAACAGGTCAACCGATTTTATCTATTATAAATAGACGTCTTCCCATGGACATTATAAATGCGTATACGAAGTTTCATAAATATACGATAAAGCGTATTTGAGTTATTGCGACTTTAAAGTAGACATTAAATTGGGGTTTACTCCGGTACCGGTCAACAGATTAGGTTCAAATTCAATAGGGCACTTCTCATGAACGTCATAAATGAGTATACCAAGTTTCATGGAAATCCGATACAGCGTATTTGAGGTATGGCGCCTTTCTAATTAAAATAGGCACTAAATTGGGCATTACACCGGTACCGGTGAACCGATTTGGTTCAATATCAATAGGGTTCTTCCCATGGACATTATAAACGTGTATACCAAGTTTCATTAAAATTTGACAAAGCGTATTTGAGTTATCGCGCGTACAGACACACGGACGGACGGACGGACAGACAGACCGACGGACAGACAGACAGACGGACAGACATTTTTCGTCCCCACACACAATCTCATAAAGTACCATACTGGCACTTAATAAAGGCGTGGGGTAACAAAATGTAAAATCGGTCCAACATAGGCAACCTTCCCCTATAGTTTTTAGATTCGCTGTATACAGTAGGCTAGAGGGGAAATCTATGAAAACGGAATTAATATACATTTGATGTTCATTTCAGTGAAACTTTATAGGAAAAACTCATAACAAGAACTCACTTACCAGTTTGTTATTTTCCTGGTATAACAAACACTGTACAATCCTTGTTTGTTTATACAACTGTTTTGTGTACTTAAATAATTCGCGTTTAAATTAAATTGCAATTCTGTGTGCGTAAAATTAGCTTCAATTTGCTGTGTTTAGAGAAGATAACATTATCGTCACTTAGGCTAAATTAGTGATGTTTACATAACCAGACTTTGTGATGCTCGTTTGCGATTGAATTTACGGATAAACGTTTAACTTTGAATTTATAATTAACCGACCATTACGTACTTCACTTACCAGAACTTTTCATGCCTGCAGGGATGGAATCACATTTCTAAATAAAATCAGGTAAACTGATGTAAAAAAGTGCCAGTATGTTTTTGTTTAATCAGTCATGACTGCAATTATGATATGCAGATATGTTTTTTTTTTTTTAATTGATTTCCAAGTTAAGCTCCAGATTTATTCATTAAGCAGGGCTTACGGAAGAAGAAAGGTCTACCATCTCGGCCACCTGGGTTATTTTAACGGTCTAGTTGGATAAGCGCATGTAAAACAATAGTGTTTTTTGTCATTGATACCTGTATTTTAATTTCCAAGGCCTTATAAGATCACAGTAAAACAATAGGCTATGTTGTCAAGATAACTGATTTTCATTTTTTTTATAAATTCTTTCGAATACGTATATTGCCATAAAATAGGCACTAAATTGAGCATTACTCCGAAACAGATCAACCGATTTTATCCATTATGAATAGACGTCTTCCCACGGACATTGTAAATGTGTATACCAAGTTTCATAAAAATCCCGTAAAGCGTATTTGAGTTACCGCGTCTTTAAAATATACACTAAATTGGGTTTTACTCCGGTACCGGTCAACAGATTAGGTTCAAATTCAATAGGGCACTTCTCATGGACGTCATAAATGGGTATACCAAGTTTCATGTAAATCCGTTACAGCGTATTTGAGTGATGGCGCCTTTCTATGAGAAAGGCGCCATAATCTATTAAAATAGGCACTAAATTGGGCATTACTCCGGTACCGGTGAACCGATTTGGTTCAATATCAATAGGGTTCTTCCCATCGACATTATGAATGTTTATACCAAGTTTCATGAAAATCCGAAAAAGCGTACTTGAGTTATGGTGCGTACAGACGCACGGACAGACAGACAGACAGACGGACAGAAATTTTTTCGTCCCCCACACAATCTCATAAAGTACCATAATAATTGGCACTTAATAATTGCTTGACTGATAGTCACTAAAATCCCATTTAATGAAACTAGAATCCCTGTAAGTGTTTTCCTTTAGGGAAATTCGTTTAAAAAAATCGGTGTTACTAGCCTAATTTGGTGGTATATACAGGGTGTTAAAATAACACCGAAATATTTTACCTGTATATAGAGGGGACTTAGAACAGCAACTTTTATTAGGAGATTTTCGCTCTATGACGTAAAAAGTGTATGCTACAGGGCATCAAAGTCATTATAATTAGGTGCTCATAAATCAATAATTACGTGAAATAGGGTTAAAATTTTCATTAAATTGACTTTATGCCTTTCTAGTGATCAATAAAAACCTCACTCTTAATAATTCGTCAACAGCTATATCATAATTTATTGTTTCCATAATCTGCAAAATTTACAGACTAATCACATGACTGGTCGCCACTGCATTAGTCTCTTTTTTAATCATAACTACTGACTACAGTATTAACAACGAAGTTCCTTTGTTTTGCATTTTTTTCTAATGTTAGAAGTCAGTGGCGGCCATGCCCTGGGGGATTTTATGCTGTAACAGGAAAAGTTGAATCCGTAGAGCAAAACTCTCCCAATAAAAGTTGCTTATGTATGTCCCCTCTTTTCACAGGTAAAATATTTCGGTGATATTCATTAACACCCTGTATATATATATATATATATATATATATATATATAGAGAGAGAGAGAGAGAGAGAGAGAGGGAGAGAGAGAGAGAGAGAGGGGGGGGCCGTAGCGTAGTGGTTAAGGCGCTGCTCTCCAAACCGGAAGGTCGCGGGTTTGATTCCCGATGAGGTCGTTGGAGTTTTTCAATTGGCCTAATCCTTCTGGTGGTACTGTGGCCCTGGGGTCGACTCAGCCTCTAACAAAAATGAGTACCAGCAACAGTCCTTTGGGGTAAAGGCGGCCGGTGCGTAAGGCTGACAACCTTACCACCTTCATATGCCGAATGTTCAAAATCTTGGAGCCTCAACCTCCTGGAACCCTCTGGGCCTCCATGTCCTGTATAAGGATCACTTTACTTTTTAATAACTAATAGAAAGCTGGAAAGTTAAAAAACAAACTCTAGATAAGCTTGCCATTTCTTGTCTGGCTTTATCCTCTATGAACCAAGTCCAGTTTTTTAATTCTAACATGCAATGTTTTAACACACCACAATTTGTGGAAGTAAACACCGTCGAAGACTTAAATTTAGTGAACTGAGCATGTGGGTCTACTAACAGTAGGTCGGGACAATTATTTATTATTTCAGTTTCTTATTTTTATACTTGGATACATAGATTCGAACATTCGTCAATTCCCTTTAATAGCGTAAAGGTGCTTAGACAAGTAATCACGTTGACCCCCTACTTAAATAAAAAAATATATATTGTAGGCCATGCTTAAATAAAAGAGATTAGAGCATTGATTATTGTTACTATAGCAACAGATAATGATTCTGATGGGATTGTAATTCAGTCATGGCCCTCTACTTAAATAAAAATTATAACAGGCCATGCTTAAGTAAGACTGTAGACCTTGTATTGTTTATTGTTACCATAGCAACAGATACTCAAGCGGTATTTTCCTCGAATAGGAGTCCGCTTAAACTGAGGGCAGAAGAACGAGAGAATGGCAGACACTAGTAGACTGTAGGCCTATTTAATTGTTGAGAGCCCTTAAAAAGCACATCATAGCCTCCCATGTTGAGAACGTAATCGGATTATTGTTGCGAAAGTGACGGACGGTCCTGTCCAATTTCTTCCGATTACTGTGGATTGTCTTGGGTAACAAAGGACGCGAATTTCAGGCACGTCAATATTAGACTTTGAACAGTAACGACAAAACTCTGTTCAGGGTACAGAGTTTGAAATTAGTCGTTTCTAGAGGAGTTTTTCTTAGGGGAGAAACCTTTTCATTGCGTGATTCTTTGAATAATTGGAAAGGAATTTATTGCCATAACAATATTATTTATTTATTCATTCATTTATTGCAGTCCACCGTTGTGACGAACGTAATGTGTTCCCTCCTCTCACGCAGTGGGCCCGGGTTCGATTCCCGGTCGGGATTAGATTTTAGGTTGAATTCCTGGGATTTTTCCTCACCTGCGAGACTAATATCGTGTATGATCCCGGATATCGTCCCATCCTCCCTTGATCAGAATGAGTGTGTATGTGCGAGTAGTGTGTCTCGTCTATTTGTTCCTTTTGTCTTGGAGGTGGCCCCGACATTGGGCGGATCACTCATTTAAGACTCTCTATGTCCTTGTATGGTCAGAAAAGTATGTACGCGATTCAGAGGTAATCATCTTCCGACAGTTCGGCAGTTCGACAGTTCGACATTTAAAGCCTGGGCGGTGTGGACTGCAATAAACGTCCCTCTAACAGGAAAGGTTAAACTAAGAAAAAGAGAGAGGTCATTTATTTCCGTTAAGAGCATATAGCTGTGAGAAACGTCAAGGTGCTTGAAATTAAAACAAATAAATTACGTATAGACTAGTATTAAAAACATTTTCATCGAACGTACATCGACGTAATACTGTATCAGTCTTTCCTTATAAAATGTTTTGATTGTCTCCATTATCTTGAAAATGAGGCAGGTTGTTATACAGGGTGTTAATGAATAACACCGAAATATTTTATCTGTGCATAGATGGGATATAGACAACAACTTTCATTAGGAGATTTTTGCTCTATGACATAAAATGTGTATGCTATAGGGCATTAAAGTCATTACAATTTGTTGCTCATAAGTCAATAATTATGCGAAATAGGGTTAAAATTTTCATTAAATTGCCTTCATGCCTTCTTAGTGATCGATAAAAACCTGATTCTTAATCATTCATCAACAGCTATATAATAATTTAGAGTTTTCATAATCTGCAAAATTTACAGACTAATCGCATGACTGGCCGCCACTGCAATAGTTATTTTTATTCGTAACTCCAGTGTTAACAACGAAGTTCCTTTGTTTGGCATTTTTGAAATGTTAGACGTCAGTGGCGGCCATGCTTTGGGAGATTTTATGTTGTAACAGGAAAAATTGAATCCTCAGAGCAAAAATCTCCTAATAAAAGTTGCTTGTCTATGTCCCCTTCATACACAGGTAAAATATGTTGGTGTTATTCATTAACACCCTGTATATTTCCAGTCTAGCATTGATGATTTGCTGAATATTGTGAAATTTGTTTTTTACTATTACAATGATCTCAGGGTGAGGGAAGTTTCTCAAGGTTAAAGTCGTATTTTTTTTTTTTGTTACAGTGGCTAGCGTGGAGGGGTCCGTGTTCAACATCACGAGGGTGAACAGACTGCACATGGGGGCGTACCTCTGCATCGCATCCAATGGGGTGCCTCCCACGGTCAGCAAGAGAATCATGCTCATAGTGCATTGTAAGTTAACACATTTCTACAATGGGTCCATAGGTTTCTCTCATATTTCTGAGCCATGGCTTGAAACCAAGGCCATCTACACGTACCACGGCTACGTTAGGTTTGAAACCTCGGCTAGTAGCTACTTAGAGGCGAGTGTTGATCTTCTGAGGCCATTAAATGCGCGCTTGAAAATATTGAGGGTACTGTTCGTGCCATTTTAAGAAGACCTCGTCCCAAACCATCGTCTATCTACAAAAGAATATAACAGCATTGCTCCCTAATCCGAAAATCTTCACCGACAAAGAACAGGTGATCTTGCAGTCGCGTGGGTTTCCTCAGTGTTGTCGCTGTCATTCACCACTTCTCAACTGAATAAACGTGCTGTGGTACTATTTCTGCATCATTGTAGTGGACCGCAGACAAGTGTGAATACGCCTAATTACCTTTCTATTCATGATTGTCAGGTCGAAGAAGATTAGGGTGGCAGCAGGTAGAGTTAGTTCTGGGGAAAAAGTCTTCAAAAAATGACATCCATAATAGAAGTAATCCATTATACAATTGCTGTGACACAAGAACGCTTAATCATAACGTCTTTCTGTCTGTTTGTGTGCGATGCCTAGCGAAATCTAGGGTACGCAGAGATCTAAAATTTTAACGTAAACTGATAGACTGTACACCTCGAAGCCTGTTTTTCGCGGAAGTTAAGTCAGGAGATCGTGGCGGCCAAGCAAATGGGTCTGCGCGATTTTTGTACTTAGAAGTTGAGATGAACTCTTTCGAATACGTTCATTTCACGCAGGTCGCTCGCTCATTTGTTATACCAATGCAAACACACCTGAAGTGACATTTTTTAGTAGGGACATTTGTGAATAGTTCGACTGTACGGCACCAGAGTGGGGTTTCGTTTTCTTGGATGTATACCACATTAACATTTCGTAAAGTTGTCAAGTGATTAGTTAATTAAGAAAGACCCTGTATTTATTCTAGCATAGGCCTACATCATTTTGATATTTGTACAGGGTGTTAATGAATAACACAGAGATATTTTACCTGTTTATAGAAGGGACATAGCCAAGCAACTTTTATCAGGAGAATTTTGCTCTATAACGTAAAATGTGTATGCTATACAGGGCATTAAAGTCATTACAATTTGGCGCTCATAAGTGAATAATTAAGCGAAATAGGGTTAAACTTTCATTAAATTGACTTCATGCCTTCCTGGTGATTGTTAAAAACCTAATTTTTAATCATTCATCAACAGCAATATGATAATTTAGTGTTTCCATAATCTGCAAAATTTACAGACTATTCACATGACTGGTAGCCACTGCATTAGTTTTTTTTTCACAACACAAGAGTTAACAACGAATTTCCTTTGTTTTGCATTTTTTTTAATGTTAGAAGCAGTGGCAGCCATACTCTGGGAGATTTTATGCTGTAACAGGAAAAATTGAATTCATAGAGCAGAAATCTACTAATAAAAGTTGCTTGTCTATGTCCCCCTCTATATACAGGTAAAATATTTCGATGTTATTCGTTAACACCCTGTACAGATGTCTAGATTATGCAGTATAATAGCTTTTTGAGTTGACATTCTCTTGGAATAGCTATGTTACTATTGGGATAAATTTTGTTTGTTGATTAGAGTAGGCTATGAATGTTGACTTATGCCTGTCGTTTTTTGTTCCAGTTCCCCCCATGATCTGGATACAGAATCAGTTAGTGGGGGCTTACGAAGGTCAACAGATGACCTTGGAGTGTCATTCCGAAGCCTACCCGAAGTCCATCAACTACTGGACTAGGGATAAGGGCGAAATCATTGCGCAGGGTAAGTACCCTTAACATTATTAACTGGCCGAGCTATTTCAACTCGACTTTCCGGTATTTTGTCTGTCTGTAAAATGTGTTACGTTGTCACGGACAATAGTGCTGTTTTATTTTCTTCAAATTTGGCGTGAATGTTCCCTGAATACATAAACGACGTGTAAGGATTTTTCGCCGAACTTCAGAATAACGTGACCGCCGTCTCAGCCGGGCCGACTCTTCAGTTGCGCCAATGTTACAAACATGACTACGTACCGACTAAACTCTGCAGATGGCAGAGTAGTCTAGGGATTATAAACGAAACGCCGGTATGTTATTTCGTATTGAATAATATATTGGTAAATACAGGACAACGAATAAAATCAATGTTCGTAGGAGTTACCTAAGGACTTCTTAGACTTGTTAGTGTAACGACGTTTTTTTATGAAATGTGTGAAAGTGTAAAAATGCTTCTGGATTAAGGTAAGTAGTGACAGGTAAATTCTAGGTCAGTGACATGTTCTGTTACGTTAGTAACAGTTATGTCATTTTAACGGCAGTTTTCTGAGTAACGCCGGTTCGTTATGTGTCATGTAACGATGTTTTACGAAAGGTGTGGAAGTGTAAAAAGTTTCTGCATTAAGGTAAGTAGTGACAGGTAAATTTTAGGTCAGTAGCAGATTATGTTAGGTTAGGAACAGTTATTTTAGTTTAGCAGCAATATACTGAATAGCGCGGGGTTTTGTATGTCTTGGCATTCTTTCGCGAATTATGAGTGAAAAACGGGCAGAAAACGTGCATTTTTTTGCACTTTCGAAGCATCAGTTTTCAGTAATACATTTCAATTGTCAAATCAATTCCAGGTTTGATCAAACCTTGAAAATAAAAGCATCGCGATCACTTGAATTTTGTAAGCCCACCCTGGTCGATTCATTTGTTTTATAATGTCAAGGCGCGCAGACATCTGAAATTTTGAACTTAGACGGAAGAGGGATAATGAATATAGGCCTAAACGGGCAAACATTGTTCGGTTTGAACGAAACTCACTATGAAAGGGTTTTCTGGGCCAGGGAACTCGAATCTGATGTTGTTTTTCCCATGCTGCGCTTTCTAATAGTGGAATTCACTTCAAAGCCGGATTTTTAGCTGTTTCATTAATTATTATTCGTTTAGTTTAGGCCTATGAATGCTTCGCGTGCAAGTGTTAATAAATATAATGCTTTAATTATTTTACTCTTAATTTTTAATCTTCCGATTAATTATCGTGGGCGAAGCCGCGGGGATCTGCTAGTAGGCCTAAATAAATAATTAAGTTCCCCATTATAGGCTACAGTAATTTATAATCACATAACAAATGCCGATTTCACAGAATGTATTGGCAGTTAATGATGTTGGTATATTTAGGGGGCGGATTTCTATGACATGTCATATTTTACCCCTTTGGATTATTTCAGGTTTCCGACTAATTTAAACCCGATTCCAAGCAACCTGGTGAAAATGGAACGGCTTTTATTGTGCATATAACTGCATATTTAGGAAATTTTCAACTTTTGTAGCATATTTAGTATGAATACGCATATTTAAGTCATAATTTTTTGCATATTTGTGTGCATATTAAAGAAATTTTGAAGTTTCATATAATATTTTGTAAATTTTGCATTAAAATGATACTTTTTGAGAACTTACAAATATTTTAAATAATTAAGATACTTTAATAAAATGTATTGTAATGAAACTTAAAAAATATAATACACAATGTGTAAGTTGTATTAATTTATTTATATTAATTGAGATATTAGGCTAACTGAAAATATTATGTATATACACTATTGAAGATGGATGTTACATTTCAGAAAGTGATTCGCATGTGTTTGTTGTTATGGAAACCTAATATTTGTCCTGCTAAAGTCGCCACAAACTAGGGGGCCTTGGTTCCGGTCTTCCATAAAGGCTTGTATTATGATGATTTTACTTACGGCACTTGTGCTTTTTGTAATTTTTACTGCACGGAGATTTCTTTTGTTTTCATAACAACCAGATTGCGTGAGGGAATGTCAAGTTACGATCCACGGCAACAATATTCGTAAGTACCACTAATTAGTTACGTCGTGCAAAAATACGTATTTTTCAAATAATTCACGTAGTTACATATAGCTGCGGGGTACGCCGTAGCGTAGTGGTTGAGGCGCTGCGCTACAAACCGGAAGGTCGCGGGTTCGATCCCCGATGAGGTCGTTGGAGTTTTTCAATTGACCTAATCCTTCTGGTGGCACTATGGCCCTGGGGTCGACTCAGCCTCTAACAGAAATGAGTACCAGGAGCAATCCTGGGGGTAAAGGCGGCCGGTGCGTAAGGCTGACAACCTTACCACCTTCATGTGCCGATGTCTAAAAATCTGGGAGCCTCAACCTCCTGGAACCCTCTGGGCCTCCATGGCCTGTAATAGGGAACACTTTTTACATATAGCTGCAGCTGCTTTCGTCGTTAGGGCATAAATTCTTTCTCAAGTATTGACTTGAATGTGTTTCTCTTGAGGGCTGAACTTTAGCTACAAGCATACAGTTTTACACACTGCATTAAAAATGCAGAAACGTTGCCGTGGAAAGCGCCAGTTAGCATAGGGAAGGCGCTGACTGGATCCCTCCTTGCTAATTGATTGATGTTTAAGCTCTTGAATTATTTTCCTACCGAATTATTTATCGTATTGATCCTCATTAGGCTGATCCGGTACCTTGTTAGTTCCCTAATAGAGACCGACGAGACACCTAGGTGCAATTCCATTACCCCCTAAGATGAGATGATGCGGTAAAACATGACGGCCCAGCCTCTTTACGATCAAAAACTTCATTTCTTTTTATGACGCAGCTTCTGATCGAAGTCATGGTTTGCGTGTATTCGAGCCCTAGGGATCGCCGTATTAGCTACAAAGCCATACAAGTCAGTAAATCCGCATTATATCAAGTTAACTAGCAACGTAGGATATACCATCAGAGCCATATTCCAGGGTTGGAACAAATTTCTCTTAGAAGAAAGCTTACAGTTCAAGATATACAGGTTGTTTCAAAAATCTCCTCTTATACAATTCAACGGCCCTAAATAGCGTGCTTGCTCGCTCGCCCTCTTCGTGAAACATCGCGTATACTCGGCGATGTTCGTCTCTCGCTGTCTAAACTTTCACGAAGAGTACAAAATTAGGAAAACCGTTTCTTTATTATGTAAAGCCTAAGTGAAATGAGGGGTACGCCGTAGCGTAGTGGTTGAGGCGCTTTGCTACAAACCGGAATGTCGCGGGTTCGATTCCCGATGAGGTCGTTGGAGTTTTTCAATTGGCCTAATCCTTCTGGTGGCACTATGGCCCTGGGTTCGACTCAGCCTCCAACAGAAATGAGTACCAGGAGCAATCCTGGCGGTAAAGGCGGCCGATGCGTAAGACTGACAACCTTACCACCTTCATGTGCCGAATGTCTAAAAATCTGGGAGCCTCAACCTCCTGGAACCCTCTGGGCCTCCATGGCCTGTAATAGGGAACACACACACACTAAGTGAAATGAACACAATGAACAAATATTCTAATTTTATTACTTCCTCTGCCCGTACCATAGGTACTATAGGTAGAGGAAGTATTGTTTTCGACCCCAAAATTCGAAGTTGAGTTTTTAGCATATATACACGTTTCAAGGCCCCCTGAATCCAAAAATACTATTTTTGGAAACATGTCTGTGTGTCTGTGTGTCTGTGTGGAAAATATCTGTGAACAAGCTAGCTCCAAAACGGAAAATCGTATGAAAACAAAATTTCGTATTTGGGTCAGGTACCTTCTGAAGATGTGAGGATAAGATTGGCGACTATTTTCTCTTATTTTTAAGGGGACTTTACATGAAGAAATTTTCGTTTTTCGCGATTTTCTCAAAAACGGCTCTAACGATTTTCTTTAAATTTTGCACATAGATTGCTTATACTAAGAGCTAAAACTTTTATTTGAAACATTTTTTCGAGAAAATTCTCTGAGGGTAGTTACAAGCCACCCACTGTTCACCCACTGTTTGTAGAAAGTTTGTCTTACGTGATGAACAACTGAATTCGCTCTCTTTTACGGCCTCTTATTTTATATAAGAATGTGAAGTGAGAAAGATGTATTGTTGGCCATGCATAGAGTAAAGATGTATCTGAGGGAAATATTCGATAAATTTCGGAAATTATATTTTACGGCAGAAAGTTCAATAAACGTCTGCAGTCATTTGTTTTTTTTTTTTAAAGTTTGTTATATAGACTGCGCTTTTAGTCGCATCATTGAAAGAAGAGGTATTTATAGGATAATTAGCGTAAAATTGTGTCTTTCGATTCTGTACAAGGATATGTGAATACTGCTAACTTTTATTTGGGCAGAGGAAGTTATGTGACTTTCACATCAGATTTTTTTTACTTACAATTTTCATAGCTCTGAACTACAAACAATTTTAATAATCTGCCAGTGTAAATTTCTTAAAAATCCTGGAGTCAATTAATAATGGCGGGCGAAGCCGGGGGCACCAGCTCTAAAATATTGATGGTTTAACTCTTGAAATATCGCTGATAATAAAAATCCAAACAAACCATTCCTTCCCTTGAAACATTATAATTTCTGAAAATTACACTGAATTGATCAAATAAAATTCACATCATATTCATCTGTCAACAAACAGTTGAGAAACAATACGTATTATGTGTCCACAGTTACCTTTGGAACTGAATAATCGAATCTGAGATCGTTTTTTCAGGCGGCGCCTCTAATCGTAGAATGTACTCTGAAGCCGGAATTTTAGCTGTTTCATTAATATTATTAATGTCTGTCCGTCTGTCTGTCTGTCCGCGTGTCAGTACGCGCCATAACTCAAATACGCTTTAACGGATTTTAATGAAACTTGGTATACGCATTTATAATGTCTATGGGAAGAACCCTATTGTTATTGAACCAAATCGGTTCACCGGTACCGGCGTCAAACCCAATTTAATGTTTTTATTTAAAAGCGCCATAATTCAAATACGCTTTATCGGATTTTCGTGAAACTTGGTTATAATGTCCATGGGAAGACGTCTGTTGACATTGGACCAAATCGGTTGGCGGGTACCGGTATAATGCCCAATTTAGTGCTTTTTTATGGTATTATATAACAAAAGGCCCCATAACTCAAATATGCTTTATCGGATTTTCATGAAACTTGGTATACGCATTTATAATATCCATGGCAAGAAGTCTATTAATTTTGGGCCTAATCAGTTGACCGGTACCTAAGTGACGACTAATTAAAGGTCACATGTTTTTTTAATTTTTGTCTACCGGTATAATTTGACAGTTAACACTATTCCTTCACTTATGCTTATTAAACGACACCGACAAACTGACTTATGCCCGGTTTCTACAAACTAGTGAATTACCTATGGGTAAATTATCCATGGACAAATTAGTTCCATTTCACCCACAATGATATAATGAGCAAGGCCTTGGAGTTGTACAGTTAATTTAATTCAGAAGGCTTTGATTCTCATTGTTTACATTATTATTGATCCTATGAGAGGTTAAATTTTATCCAGCCATCCATGAAAGGATAAATTAACCCGACGATTTACCCTTGGAAAGATCTAGCCCGAGTTTGTAGGAACATTTTTTCTGTCATTTTCATATTTACCCAGAGGACATTTATCTAGAAACTCGCCACAAGTGTATGTGATTGCTATCTTTAAATTATTTGTGTTGGTGTGGTGTTATTTTTGTGTAAATTCTGTCCATTGGATAATTTACCCATAGGTAATTCGCGAGTTTATAGAAACCGGCCATTAGTTGGCCAAATGGTAACGCCTTGTACTCGTATTCTGGAGGTTCCCGGATCAAATCCCGGGCCCGGCCGATTTGACATGTTTTTTTATTTTTTTTTTATTTTTTATTTTTATGTGAGTGCGCGATTGTCAAGGTATCACAAATCTGTAGTTCTGCTGACGCTGGTCGATTTAATATGATTAGAAAAACTTATTTTCTGCATTTCATAATTGCAATTATCATTGATTAAACAAAAGCATTCTGGCACTTCGTTACATCAGTTTACCTGACTTTATTATAGTTATTATATTATTATAGTTTATTATAGTTATCTAATGATCCATTCACAAATGTTAGAAGCAATTTTAGCGAAGTTATATAGGTATGTATTATTGATAGTTATTCTGTCAGACTACACATTCTTTATTGTACTGAAGGTTTTTCTGTAGAAAGATTCAAATTTCCTTTGCATTGATCCACTGTGGTTTTGTGCATCCCTGCGGTGGATACGAATATTATGGATATTCTCAAGATAAGAAGCGTGTATGCATTGCCGACATCTGGCGGTGAAATATATGAAGGCTTATTGACAGAGCTGATGACTTCGGAATCGGGTCTAGAGTGGAATTACACTCTCCTGATACATTTTCAATATTTAGATCATTTTCTCATGTCAGAGTGGTTTAAGCCAAGGAATAGAAATCCTTTTATCCGAAACTGTGCACTTTCCATCGGTCTTCCTAGCTCGTTTGTGAATCAATAATATAGTCCAATTAAATAAGGTACTGTTTAAAATGTTTCAGTATTTAATAATAATTAGGGGGCGCATTTCTATGACCTAAAAAACATTAAAATATGACCAATAAAATTTAAAATATGACTTTACCACTTACACATTGTGTATATTTTTTTAAGTTACATTACAATACATTTTATTAAAATATAGTGTTAATTATTTAAAATATCTGTAAATTCTCAAAAAGTATCATTATGATGCAAAATTTACAAAATATTATATGAAACTTCAAATTGTTTTAAATATGCATACAAATATGCCAAAAATATGACCTAAACATGCATATTCATACTAAATATGCTACAATAGTTGAAAATTTCCTAAATATGCAGTTATATGCACTATAAAAGCCGTTCCATTTTCACCAG
Organism: Ectobius pallidus; assembly: GCA_964059195.1. Taxonomy (NCBI): domain Eukaryota; kingdom Metazoa; phylum Arthropoda; class Insecta; order Blattodea; family Ectobiidae; genus Ectobius; species Ectobius pallidus. The sequence goes on from CAXKWD010000002.1 coordinate 9,291,513, forward strand.
GATGCTTGGAATCGGGTTTAAATTAATCGGAAACCTGAAATAATACAAAGGGGAAAAATATGACATGTCATAGAAATCCGCCCCCTGATGATGATTATTATAATAATAATAATAATAATAATAATAATAATGATAATGATAATAGTTAATTCAACCTGGCATACGAACCGTAAGCAGAGAAAGAACGGTATGGTGTTCACCCACGAAATTCGAAGTTGAGTTTTTAACATAAATACACGTGTTGAGGTTCCCCTGAATCCAAATAGTATATTGCGATACAAGTGCCGTAAGCGGTGCATACGGATCGAGGAAAGAGTTTTTTCAATTTCCGAGATCCGTTATGCGCTTACGGCACGAGTATTGCATACTATTTTTTGCACGGTGATTATTTATGTTAATTTAATTATATTAATTGAGATATTAGCTGAAAATATTATGTACATACACTATTGAAGATGGATGTTATATCTCAGAAAGTGATTCGCATATGTTGGTTGTTATGGGACCGAATATTTGTCCTGTTAAAGTCACCACAAACTGGGGGGGCCTTGGTTCCATGAATGCTTGTATTATGATGATTTTACTTACGGCACTAGTGCTTTTCGTAATTTTTTTCAGGATTGAGATTTCTTTTGTTTTCATAGCAACCAGATTGCGTGCGGGAATGTCAACTTACGATCCACGGCAACAATATTCGTAAGTACAGTCGGTCAAATAAAAAACGTCGGGACTCGTATGCAGTTAAAATTAAAGTTTTAACGCATTAGTTCACAAGTTTCCTATAAAAAACATAAAATACAAGTCATTTTCGGAACATATGAGGCCATGCGACAGGAGGGAAAAAATGAACACCTAGGGAAAAATGAAAAACGCGGAAAGCGCAATACACGATATTCAACTTAATGTATTGTCATAATTCATTTTGCTTTGTGTCATCACCACATACAAATGCTAAAGTGAGAGAAAGTGTAGTTAGGGTTGTAATTGACCTGCATTTTTCGGCCTCTGAAGCAGCGAGAAGGTTCCATATTTCTTAAAGAGGTGGGTACTTCACTATAATGCGACCGGAAGTTTTCATAGGAATCGTGAATCTGGCCGGCGTATTTCGATGCTATTAGATTGGTGGCAGAAGTTGAACGTAAGTAATTGAATTTGCACTAGAAGTACCGGTTTTATAAAATAAAATCTTTAAAAAATGCTCCTTGAATAAACATATTCCTCGCGAATCTATTAATTATTAATATTATAAAAATTTGCAACCAAGAATATGGCGGATTTGAGGCATATAGCCACAGCCTTCTATACATGTTTGTTTTGGAACAAAACTGGCTAAATAATCAAGAAAATACATGGATAGACAAGAGGCGTGTGTGAACCTAACCTTAAGTCTTCCTGTACATGCGCATATGCTCGTTCGTGATACTTAATCAAATACCGACCGACGTTTTTTATTTGACCGACTGTACCACTAATTAGTTACGTCGTAGAAAAATATTATTTTCGGAAACCTGTGTGTCTATGTGTGGACACGTATATATTTCGAGAACGGAAAGTAACCATACGAAATTGTATATTTGGAGTATAAATCGTCAAAAAAATATGACACGAAGTTTGGCACGAATTTCTGTTTCGTGTACTAGCAATTTATTTAAATTTTGCACATGATGTGGTTGTACTAATAGCACAAATATTTAATTACAGCCACTGGAGGAAACCATTTTCAGATTTTCTCAGAAACTGTTTCAGTGATTGCGTTTTTAATTTTGTATATAAACTGCAAATACGATCTTAACAGAAAATATTGGTTATACTTTTCGTGCCGTTTTAAGAAGGCCTCGTCCCAAACCATCGTCTATCTACAAAAGAATTTAATAGCATTGTTCCCTAATCCGAAAATATGCACCGACATCGACACCGACAAAGAACAGGTGCTCTGGTAGTTGCGTCGTTTCCCCAATGTTGCCGCTGACATTCACCACTTCTCAAGTGAAGTAAATGTTCTGTGGCAACATTGTATTGGACTGCAGACAAGTGTGAATACGCCTAATTACCTTTCTACTCACTGATTGACAGGTCGAAGAGGATTCGGGTGGCAGCAGGTAGAGGCATTTCTTGGAAAAAAAGTATTTAAGAAATGACGCGGTGCCACCATCGCTATAATTATACTGATTTTCTTGCCATCGGCTATCCCGCTTACAATGACAAAAATAGCGATGTAGGCCTATGTTTTTGTGGTTTTAAATGCTCATTGCATACGTATTCGCTAAATAGCCCTTATTCTGTTGGCATAATATATTTTTATTGATGCGGCATAGACATTGCCAATTTGTAGGTAAATCCTAATCATGGCCTCTAGATTATAGAAGTGCACATTTATTAGGCCATTTTTGTCATTTTATGTAATTTTATATTTTTAGGGCATTTATTTAAATTTTACGTCATTATTTAGTCATTTTCTTGTAATTTGCTTCCTTATCTTGTCATTTCCGTGCATATATTCGTATATTTAAATAAATTACTAGATTAAAATAATGCAATATTTTTGTAGAATCTACTTTAAAAACAATTTTCTTACTTATCTTCTCAGATGCTCCAATGAAGAACAAAGAACAAAGTTTTTAGACGCACAACACTTTTTATGCATTTACAGTTTTTACAATTATATATGAATTGGTCTATAACTTTGTGTGTACGATAATAATTTATATAAATAAAATATCAGTTTTAGGTCATTCTTTATAATTATTAAATAATTTTCTTTTAAAATTAGGGTAATTTTTATACGTCATTTTTAAATAATTTTTGGCCATCAGAATCCGGGCCCTGGTCATCTCTGGCTTTGTCCTGACTGACTGAATGACTGACTGACTGACTTAATGACAGAGAATCAACGTAGAGCCTAAACTATAATAGGTAGGGACTTGGAATGTTGACAGTACCT